>CM046338.1:18730903-19248366 GCA_025403435.1 Artocarpus heterophyllus
TTTTTTAGATTTAATCAAAAAGGGTCACCGTTGGGACTTGATCCCACGACTACAAGGCTAAAACCTTTGCCTAAGAAAGTTGAGAATTCTAAGTATGTAGGTGTGACCCCCAACAATCGGAAATCTAATTAATATATCATTATTCAGCTTGAAAATTTTTTGAAAGAATTTAAAAAATTAAAAAAAATTAAAAAAATTGTTTTAGGAAATTCATCAACATTTTTTCTCAAAAACACTTGAAACCGTTTTATAGTGCTTGGGGAGATATAATGGCTTGCAAGATATGTACCCTCACCATGCTTTTCTAGGGAATATCTGTTAGAAGTTTTCATAAACAGGTTAAGTCCTAAAATAAGAAATTAGGTACAGAGGGAGATGGTACCACCACTTTTACCAACAAACCGTTGACGAAGCCTATTTTCATGATAGAAGTCATGGTCAAATTGATTATTGGATGAAAATAGAAGGAACAACATAAGAAGAGAGAGTAATTCAAAACCTTGACCTAACACCCAAACTTCAGAATCGTCCTTTAAACCTAAAAATTCATTAGGAAATTGAAAAAGAAAAGTTTATAGGCAACCCTTGTAGAGTTTATATGAAATCATGGAACGAATCTCAGAAAATTTATGACAATAATTGAGAGAATATGAAAAGAACGAGAGAAAATAAACTACTTTGTGTAAATCAGTGTCAAAAGTTAAAAAAAAAAATGAAACAATTCTTGCCAAAGATACCTTAGCACAAAGTTGTCACTTAGAAGAACCTATTGAGCTAGTTAAGCACTCTTTAGTTGTTTGAAGAAGATCTTTAGATGAGGAAGAAAAAGTTGGCCTAACCATAGACAAGGAACATTTGGAACCCACCTATTGTGAGGAACAAATGTTAGGAGAGGAATGTGAGGAAGAAGAAGAAAACTTAGCTATAGAAAAGAAACAATCGTCACCCTTAGTCCTAGATTCTCAACCTCAATTGCTACAAGAAGACAATTCTTACCAAGATCCTATGTGGCCATACCTCCTCCACCACTTCTAATGTCGTTTTTATGGACTTACTAAGAAGTAAATGAGCCCACACAGACCGTATATGGTGTCTTTTGACACTTACTATAGGAGGAAGCCATCTTTGTTGACTGTACATAGGAGCGGGTTGAAAAAAAGATTTGTTGAATTCAGAGCATTAAACGATGGAAAAACACTTTCAAAGTATATCTTTACCATTTCTCTTTGTAATATTTTTGTATGATTTGTGTGCTATTTTGATTTTCTTTTAAAATAATAAAAAATAATGAAATTTATCCGAAAAATTTAAAATGAAGGCTATAAATTAAATTTGTTTAGAATGGCTGAGTTATGGAGTTAAACTATTTTCAATTTTCTCTTGAGACATATTCTAATGAGTTGGATTTTGTAAATGCAATTTATTTGGATTTTCAAATAAATTTTAATGAAAATGTGTGTTTTGATTTCACATTTTAATCTTCCTTAAAAACGTTTTTGAAATTAAATGACTTAATATTTTATTGAAAATGAGAGATTAAGGAGGATATAGTCATTGTGATTAGTAAGTATGTTGTACTTGTGGTCTCCTGAAATAGTTTTAAAGACTTTAAAAAATGATTTAATTTAAAAAAAAGAGTTTTGGGAATTTGACTTTAAAAGACTCAGTTTTTAATATATTGTTGTGTGTTTGTTATTTTTTATTATTAAGTTTGCTACAGATCATCTTTGCAGCTATGCTGATTGTAACGCCCCCTTTACGGACGTCATAGATGTGTTACATTCATACATTCATATCTTTTGAACTTTAAACAAAAACATAATTACAAAACTTATACGATACTTAAAATTGTAAACGAGTTAAACATACATAACCAGGATCCATATATACACATTTTTTTTTATAACAATGCTTAATTTGTTTCATACCATAATTAATTCAATTATACTTAAAATTAATCATAAACTTATTTTAATAAAATGGATATACGAAGTTGTAAAATCATAACTTATAAAAACATCACATTATAACTCATTAATCATCACATCATTTAAAAGTTACTTGCTCCTACAGTTCGGCAGGCCGAACTTGGGACTTCAGCAGGCCGGAGTTCCTCAACAGCAAGCCGGTAGAGGCTTTGCAAATCAGGCTTAAAAAAACTTATCAATGTTCGACAGGCTGGAACATGATCGACAGACCGAACTTTTAAACATCGGTAGGCCGACCAATAATGTACGGCAGGCCGACGAGCCAAAATCCTTAAGAACTTAATTTGTAAACAGATTTAACTTTTCATAAAAATGCGGAAGGTCCAAAATATTTAAAATAAAATAAAATATAAAAACATAGTTCTTGTATTCTTAAAACTTAACTAGAAAATGTTCAAAACATAAAACTTGATTTAAAACATAAAGACTTTCTTCTTGGCATTTTTTCGGTTACAATTCATCGTGCTTAATGCTCACACGCCTTCCCATGTCCTCCACCTAATCCATGATCTTCTTACCCTTATCTACAACATGACATAAAACTTGATTAGCTAATGCTTAGTAAGTACATATAATTCTCACATTTTAAAAAAAAATTTCATATACATCATTATCATCATCATAGCATAAAAGTGCCTTAAGCCCAAATTCAAAGTAACATATCTTTCATTATTGACCATATTAAAACTTATTCCTTTTATCTTAAGGGCCCAAGTGTTACACCATAAACATCATCATAGGCGCGCCGTCATGAGAGGGAAGGGTAGCTAATCCAAAACCAAACATGACATCATAACAATCATAGCATAACATTGATATGCAACACTTATTAGGTGATACATATATACATAATTTTCATGCTTTGAACATGTTATCATCATCATACATGCATAACTTTAAATCATGAAAATCTTTCATAAGAAATCCTTTAAGGAATATAACCATGAAATCATCATGAATATCATGGAATGTGACATCACAGCAAACCCTAAAACTTGTCATGTTGTAGGTGAGAATGTACTTACCGTAAAAGCTAGCTTACTTAACCTTAATATGCTTTGGTGACGATGCCGCGGCCTCGATGTGTTCTTTTCTTTGTGTGTTCACGTCATTATCCCCATTTATCCAAAAAATACAATAAAATAATACTTATCATAAAACATCTACTCATATACATCCATTCATATAACATTCTTCATATCACATCACATATACATTCGTCTCATTTACAAACATAATTCATAATTGTCAAAACATAAAATTATCATCACATAAACATGTTATCATGATTTTCTTAAATCATAAAATTACCTTAAGTATGTAAAACATACCATATATTTTAAACATGAAATCAGCCAACATTTGTAAGGCAATGAGTAACCTTTTAATTACATTTTCTAACAATTTAAAATACATATATTTTAATTTTAAAATTCATACAAACATCTTATTATCATGCATTTCTATACATAAATTATTTCCTCATTAATAAAATCATTTAATATATAAAACATTACATAAAACAAAAATCCAAATAACATTGTTAAACAGTTTTTCCTTGACCTATTCTCATAGAAATTTCATAACATAGAATACATTCATCAAAACATTACCAAACTTTGTAGTCTATATCATAACATATACAAAAACATTCTTGTCAACTATCATGAAAACGAAACCATTTACCCCTTGAAATAAAAATTACATTTTCATACATCATAGTCAAATATAATATTTACTGTGAAGGGGAGAGGATAGAAAATTGATATTTTATCATAGAACATCGAAATGACATGAACTTGAAGAAACATCACATAACACAACATGCATAACATATTAAAAATTCAGAACAACCTACAATACCTAGAGAAAGATATTGCAGATGGATTGAGGAGGAGAAATGCTTTTTAGAAACAAAAGAAATGAGTCCTTACCTTAAGAGATTTTCTTCTTAAAAATCCCTGAATTCAACGAATGGAGATATAACTTTTTCTTTCAATTTCTTGCAGAAAATTTTTGAGAGAGAAGGAATGGAATTTGTGGAGAAGAGAAGAGGAAGGAGAAATGAGAAAACTCTCAGAAACTGAGAGAGAAAAGAGGAGAGGATGAGAAAAAGATGGAAAAGAACGTTAATTTTTTTTTAACGTAATGAGCATAATGAAAAATTATTCCATTATTATGCCAATTAATCACCCAATTAACGTAATTATCTCAGCCATAAATTTGGAGAGATTTTGCTGACTGCTGTCAGTTGTCTTCGGCCTGCCGGTTCCACCAAATTTGGCCTGCCGATGGTTTCCATCGGCCTGTCGATCTTTGCAGCCTTTTCGGCCTACCGAACTAATATGTCCGGCGCCTGCCGAACTGTCTTTAAATGTCATACATTAAAACATTCAAATCATCATTACATCATAATTAAACATACATTAAAATGAACATGAACACTTGAACACATCGATTCCATGCGGTCGTCACTTGTCTTAAAACTTGACATAAAAGTTAGTAACATCAAAATTATATATCATAACATATAACATAAATTATTTATAAAATTTCCTTAACATCGCTACTAACTTAACGTGATCCGTTACATAAAAAAAAATAGGTGGGTGTTACACTGATTCTAGTAATATCTTTGCTACTCTGATTATTCTTTTTTGTGTATTGGGGATAATATACAATTTAGGTTGGGGGAGAGGGTTGTGTATCACTACTGTGCGAAATTGTGCCAAAATTTTCACGTGAAATGTGCGAATTTTTTTTTTTTTTGCTCTTGATTTTGTGTGTTTCATTTTTGTATGTTATTATGTAAGTTTTTTGTGAGTTATGAAAGCCATGAAAAAGAAAATTAAAAAAAGTGCTATGTAAATATTAATTTCTTAGTAATTAATATTTTTATTATTTTGTTTTGATTTTTGAAGTTCTTATTAATATAATATTATTTTCTGTTCTTTGAATTATTAACTTTATGGACTCTCAAAACTCCGGTTTTATTTGACATTTTTATGTGTTTATTTTTCAAGTATTTGTAAGCCATTCTTTTCACACATGCACTGCATGCTTAATTGTGGTAGTAAGTCAAAGTTATGAATATTTGAGTTTTTACTATTTTGTGAAGATGAACAATTAAATGCAGTAACATTTTCAAAATTAATTAAAAAAATAAGAAATAAAAAGAAGGTGTAAATAAATAGAGTGTAATTATGTAATTAATGAATAGTAGTTAGATAATTTTAGTTTCATAGCATCTTTAACTTGAGTAAGTTAGTTCAAAGGGTGCTTCAACACCTAGTACCTTAGGTCACTCGTCTAGGAGTTTACTAACCCAAAGCTCGCTAAATGGGTTATGAAGAAAGTTTAAAGAAACCAAACATTGCACTATCGATAGTTGTAAGTTTTTTTTTTTTAAGTTTTGTATATATTTATGTTTTATGTTTTGTTCTAATTGTTCTAATAAATAAACTTGAATTTACTGCATGCAGGAGTGATTTGAATCAAAATATCATAAAAATTTTTTTTTTAGTTGTTGATGAAACTTCATATTTATTCTTTTTTTTTCTTTTTTTGCACTAAGTCTGGCTTATTTACATTTTGTTAAATAGCATATAAAGTGTTTAGATAAGATTTTTTGTTAGTCTCTTAGTTAGGTGAGTCAAATTATAGTTAAATGTTTAGCATTGTGTGCATATTCAGTAAATCATTTTGAAATTTTATTACTTTAATTGCTCGGGATTAGCAATAAGCTGGTTGGGGGTGTAATGAGACTATGAAAATGCACATTTTTTAAGGTTAAATATCTTTTTTTTAATTAATATTCTCATTAAATCCCTTAGTTAAAACTTTTAATTAGAATTTTGTGTCTTAGCATATAAATGTATTAAAAAAATATGTTTTTAGTGTTTTCTATGTTTAATATATTTTGCTAATTTTAGAGTCGTTTCGGTGAGCTAAATATTGTTTAGTTTGTAAATAATCAAAATCGTAAAATAATATGTTGTAATTTTTTTTCAATTTTGAAGTGTCTGTAAATAAGTTTTTAGTTTGTAAAATATGTATAATTATAATTCTAGTAATTTTTAAAAATATTCCTAAGTCTTAAATAATAATTCTTTGTTAATTTTAGAAGTTTATTATTTATTTTGTACTTTTTTACTGTGTTTTATTATAAAATAAATATTTTTAAAATTATTGTAAATTATGTTTATAAAATAATTAATTTTAGTGTGTTTGTTAATTTTAGATTTAAAATCTGGAGGAAAAACATCAATAAAAAGAAATCAAAACAGCCTCAAATGCACAAGAAATCAAAAAGAATTAAAAATAAAAAGAAGAGACATGTGTGCGTCTTCTAGACTATCCGATCGCTTTGCCTCTTCAATCCTGGCCGTCCACGCATCAGTGACTCTCAACAGGTATCTCAAAGCAGGCTTTGGCTTAAATGTAGTAGTTCTCACGTAAGCATGTTTTCTTGTTCGTTTGATCTGCTTACTTGCTTGCATCCGATGCTTGCTTTCAGCCCACTCGGTCCCACTTACAGTAGCCGCTAATTCAGTCTCATTAACCAATCCAGCGATCCATATATGTCCATCCCGTACTAGCGCCGCACTAGATTACCTACAAAAGCACACAAACAATGTGTATCTGCATGAAAGAAAGAAAAAAATAAAATCAAATAAAAATAAATAAAATCACAAAATCAACTCTTAGAGCCAATTTAGTGGGGGTAATTAAAAAAAAAGATTGAATGTTGCATCCGTGTAGGATGCAACTAAAGAAATAATTAATAATAATAAAGTAAAATTAAAATTAAAATTAAAATAGAATAAAATATTTTAAAAATATTTAAAATAGCAACATTTCCCTTTATATAAAAACCCCTTCTATGTTTGTATGGCCATTTTTTGCCTTCTTCTTCCTTTCTTTCCCTCTTTTTTCTTTGTTTCCTTTCTCAGTACCCCTTTTAGGGAAGAGATGCTGCTAGAGCACACCCGTAACTTACTTTTAATATTAAAATAATGACTACTAGAAATTTGAGATTATACTACCCTCAATTAATGACCTTTTTTTTTTTTAAAAAAAAGTAGTGGTATGGGGAAAAAATGCAGGGAGTTGCACCTGAGAAGACGAAAACTGTCGTGGTAGGAGAGGAAGTCTACCATGATGCTTTTTTTTTTTTTGAAGAAAATTGCCATGGCACATAATAATTTTCCACGATGGTTTTTTAAAAAACCATCATTGAAGATTTGCACTTTCCATGATTTTTTTTCTCCAAAAACCATCATGGAAGGGGCCTTAAAAACCATTTTTCTAGCTCAACAATCAAACATGAATCATAAACCCAGCTCTCAAATATGGATCCAAAAACTTTTGAAATTGCTGTAGTCGTCCCTCTCTGCCTCTATCCTACTTAATCTTCTACCTAATTCAAAGTTTTTATTAGATATATTTATAAATTGGTTTTGATTTTGTTGATTATTGATATGTGTTATTGTTTTGTGGATGGGTATGATTAATTTGTTTATGATTATGATTATTATTAGAATATGATATTGTGTAATTTGTGAAATTGTCTTTAATTGAATTGCACTATTTATATTCAATTCACGACTTGCGAAATGGATAGGAACTGGATGAGGCATTTTGATTGTCTAAAGCATATTTGAATGGTCTAGAAGAGTTCTTAGTTTTGCCAAACTTATGCCCATGGTGATAAAAATTCGGTGTTCTTGTGTTCAATGTGGAAACCATAGTTCTCATTTAATTCCAATTGTTAGAGGACATTTATTTCAAACTAGAATTGTAAGTAGTTACCAAACGTGGCATTCTCATGCAGAGCCTAAGTTCAATCCAACGTTAGTAAGTAAAGAAAATGAAGCTATTGTGAAAGATAATATGGATGATCACGAAATTAGTTAACATGGCCAATAATTTGAAGAAACTTCTTACACCATTTGGATTATTTGAAATAACAATGATGATGCTGAGACACCGATGCCATGAGGGGTGTACTAATTTCACCAAATTGTCTAGTTTAGTTGTATTATGGAATTTGAAAGCGTTGGTGGGTGGTCAAATTCTAGTTTCACAAAGCTTTGGAATTTATAGAAAGGCTTCTACCAGAGGGTAATAAATTACTAACTAGTAATATGAGGCTAGACTTTGAGCACTTTGGGAATCGGTATGAGAAAATTCATGCTTGTGAAAATGATTATGTATGAGGTGATGAGAATTATTGCCTGGTTTGTCAAGAGTCAAGGTGAAGAAAGAGTCAAAGACTTAAATCAAGTTGTCTATGAAGGTGTTATGGTGCATTCCACAGGTGCCATGTTTGAGGCGTCTATTCAAAAATGTAAAACATATCAAGAATTTGACATGGCATCATGAAAAGGAGTCAACGATTGTATGCTTAACGCTCGCCATTTTCTTCTATAGACACTTATGTAATTTAACGTTAGAATGAGATATTTTAGCACTATTATTATTTATGTTAAGTAAATTAACTTTTTATTTAATAATGTCGCCGGTGACGGCCACGTGGGATCGATGTGCTCGGGTTGTTCATGTCAAAAGTGATAATAAGCTTAAAGTATTTATTTTTTTAAGGGTTTCAACTTGCTTTAAATTTATAATCTTTATAATGCTCTAGAGTTATGTATGCCATAAAGTTATATTCTTGATGATAACATGAATTTTGTTCCATATTTTCTCATTTTTATAATATAATATGTCATGATAATTACATGTGTAGTAATTTTTTGTATTGGCATAAGAAGTTAGATAATATAAATGCCTAAAAGAATAATGTGTAAATTAATATTTTGAGGGTTATAGAGTAAATATTATTGTTGTGTATAACAAATTTTGTTATGTATTATATTATATATTAAATTTTATTATAATATAATTATATTCTATATATTATTATGTACGTATAAAAGAAACAAACAACAAAAAAAAAGGAAAACGCGAAGTTGCCGTGCAAAGGAAAAGAAGAAAAAAAAGAAATAGAAATAAGAGAGATTTCACGTGAAAAAAAAAGGTTTCTTAGGGTTTTAGTCCACACATAAAATCTATATAAAGGCCTAATATAACCCTAGACTCACACTTCATTCTTTCTTATATTTAACTTCATGCTTGGTTTTCTTTGGCTTATAAGATTTTAATTTCCTTAATTGTGTTCATCTTGATAGTGTATCAATCATTTAACTTGTTTATTTGATGTTTTAGTTTATTAGGTTAGTGAATTATTATTATCATCATAGGATTTTTTATCATATGTATTTCATGTAAATGGTGATTGAAAAAAGTTGATGATTTGGCTGTTTTGACTAACCTCTATTAAACCTTAGATTGGAGATATCATAGATTTTCATATTTTTGTTATGTAGATCTTTGGATGGTATATTTTATTATCAATTAGTATCATGTTAATTATGTGTTTACAATTTTAAGTGAGGTTTTATTAGGTTATGGGTTGGTATTGAATTTTATCGATGCCTTATGCCTACTATTCATACAAACACTTAATAGTCGTTGTATTCCAGAAATTTTTGATTCTGATTGCGCTATTTATATTTTTTTATATTTTTCCCAAATACTAAATCTTGGCTTTCGTTTGGCTTTGAATCGCTTGAATTGGAGTTTTCATTAAATAGTTATGATTTTCGAAGTTGACCTAAAAGCTGTATAGTTTTACACAGACCTGAAATTTAGATTGGAATTTCGAGGACTTTTTTTCATGAAAATTATTTCTAAAATATGCGTGTAATATATCAATTCTTTTTTTCTAAGTCTAGTTTCTAATGCCACTAGTTTTTAACTAATTTCGTGTTAAGATAAAATTATTATGAATTTTTAAGTAAATAAAGGTCATCTGCCTACTTTTGGGAATTATGCCCTAGGTTCATAAATTGTGATTTTGTGCTTCTTAATGTTATTACATGATAAGGTGATGTTCAATGATAGTATGAGATATTTTATGTTAATCATGCCATATAAAATTTTAGAAGCAATCATTCGTATTGATTTTATAAAAAAGTTTGAATGGAACATGTTCGCTATCCAGCATGTCTGATATTAATATTAACTCTGAATTCAAATGTTGTTTTGAATTACTCCAAATTCATTTGAAGGTCCATTTTGGATATGTTGTTATTTTATGTGTCTATTATATGTAGTAATTTTATAAATTATTTTATGACATAAAATAATTTAATACCATAACTTTTAATTAGGACTGCTCTTGTCCAGACTTTGCTGGCAGATTTTATGGTATTGATTATGTGATTTATTGTAATTATCAAATGAATTTTTTATGGCTGAAGAAAAATTTGGATTTATATATATATTATATGTTAACTTGTGTTCCTGCAAATTTTGGTGCTCTAATTGAGTGTGAATTGAAAGAAATAGGGTTATGAATCCTTAAAGGTCAGACAGTTTTATTATTGGTAGATTTACTTGAACATCTTAAAAATTGAAAAAAGATATTTTAGATTAAATATTTTCAAGAGAAGAAAGTTTGAGTGATGTTTATATATGGTAGCTATGTTATGGAATAATTCTGACACTTTATTCATGCTTATAAGTTGAGATTAATTTCTCCAAGTCATTAAAGGTCAAGTTTTCTATCCTTATGTTTCTTGACTTTAAGTATATGTTCGTGACTTAAAGATGCTTGCTTTGTTAGAAATATATATGATGATGTAATATGGTATTAGATGATCATAAAAAGGAATATTAATTTTATGTATTTATGAATGATTGACATGAACACTCCAAAGTGTGTGCCAACTGAGAATCGCGGGCAACGTCACCTAAAATAACGTTTTAATAAGCAAGCAAGACAAGTAAATACATTCTCACTTGCAACATGATAAAATTTATGAAATATTAAGCAATGTTTTATAAGTAAAGGTTTGCGATCTAATGTTCTTATTTCATGACCTTTTTACGATGAATTTTCCTAAAGATGTTTTTATGTTCATGTTTTATGGTTTATGACAGTTTTTTAAAGAAAAACTTATATGTATATGTATCACTTAATTAAGCATTGCACACCTTATGTTTATGTTATAATATCCCAAAGGTTGGACTTGTCATTTGTATCACTTAATTAAGCATTGCACACTTATGTTTCTGTTTATAATATCCAAAGGTTGGACTTGTCATGTTTGTTTACGAATTAGCTACCCCACTCCTCTCATGACGGCGCGCCTATGATGTTATGTTATGGTGAAACGCTTGGGCTCTTAAGATAAAATGAATGATGTAATATGAAGTGTAAATGCAAAGATAGTTCTATATAAACTGTCCTCATGCACTACTATGATATGATTACGATATTATGTAATGCTTTTTTTTTATGGAATGTTTGTTTGTGAGATAAGAAAGTGTACTTACTAAGTGTATACTCACTTATTTTTATATCATGTTGTAGACAATGGTAAAAGGCAATGGAATAGGTGGAGGACAGAGACGGGCATGTGCACTAGGAGTGTTGGATTGGAAACTAAATCATGCCAAAAAAAAAATTAAATTACTTGAAATATGATTTTATATTAATTTTGTTTTTATTCCGCATTGATGTTGATTCAAGACTTGATTTGTTTTCCATAGACTTTTGAGATTGTAATATTCCTTAATTGTGGTTTCTTGAGGACTATGCCATGTTCTTTTTTTTGATATGGTTAAAATATTTGGATATATACAGATTTTTCTCGAGAGACTTAAACATTATTTGAAGTTTTGTGTCTATAATTAGTAAATGATTGTATTGTACTAACTATTTCTACGGTAGGGATCGATTAGCCGAACACTATAGTGTTTCGTTAGGCTAATCAAGGCAAGAGAAGCAAATTCGATAAGTTGGTTTCAAAAAAAAATTTATGTAGTTTTTCCTGGGATATCCGTTTAAGTATAAGTATTTTATTTGAATGTTTATCTCTAAATTATGATATAACAGTAAAAGTAACGATTATTGTGATGTCCGCAAGGGGGCATTATAGCTTAGACATCCAACAGATTCATCACAATGGAAGACTTTTGAAGCCGATCATCCTAAGTTTAGTATGGATCCAGGAAATAAACATTTCACTTTGTCGACGGATGGAATCAATCTACATAGTAACATGAATAGTAGGCATAGCACTTGGACCGTAATACTTATTAATTACAATCTCTTTCGAAAAATGTGCATGAAACGGAAGTTCTTAATGTTGTCTTTATTGATTTTAGGTCCTCACAAACCAGGGAATGACATTAATGTGTACTTGACACCATTAATCGATGACCTAAAAAACTTGTAGGAAAACAGAATCGAAGTTAAAGATACTTACTGAGAAAAGACGTTTACACTCCATGCAATGTTGATATGGACAATTAACGACTTCCTTGCATATGACAATTTATCTAGTTATTCGGTAAAGAGCTCTATTGGTTGTCTTATTTGTATGAAAGAAACGTCTCACAAACGGTTAAAGAATGGTAAGAAAATCATTTTTTTTGTCATAGAAGATGGTTGCTAAGAGATCATCATTACCGCAAACAAAAGAAAGCCTTTGATGGAAACCTCGAAGAAGAGGACCATCCTCAGCCTTTGACCGGTGAACAAATATTTGAAATGGTAAAAGATGTTAAAGTGGTATTCGGCAAGAGAAAGCGAGTTAAGAATGAGCTGCTGATAGATGGACCATGGAAAAAAGATCAATCCTTTTTGATCTTCCATATTAAAAGACACTTTTTATTCGTCATTGCTTGAGTGTTATGCATATTGAGAAAAAAATTTGTGAATCAATAGTCGGCACGTTGCTTGATATTCCAGGAAAAATCAAGGATTAAAAGAAAATTAGGCCTAATTGTTTTATCCTAAGAAAAGAGAGAACCGCACTTACTTACCTCTGGCGTTACACATGTTATCAGAGCAGAAAAGAGAAAGTTTTGCGAATGGTTTGCTTCATTGAAAGTGTCAGACGGTTATTCTTCAAACTTTAAAAGTTGGTGTCGATAAAGGATTTGAAACTTATTGGCATGAAAACACATGATTGTCATGCGCTGATGCAATAATTGCTACCACTTGCATTGCGGGGAATTCTAACAATGGATGTGAGATTTGTAATTACCAAGTTGTGTTTGTTCTTTAATTCAATATGCTCCAAGGTAATTGATCCACTTATGCTAGATTCACTACAATTGGAGTTAGTGCAAACCTTGTGCATGCTTAGGAAGTATTTTCCACCGGCATTTTGACATCATGATTCATCTAATGGTGTACTCAGTACATTAACTTAAGTTATGTGGCCCGGTATATTTTGAGATGATGTACCCATTTGAAATATAATGAAGGTTTTAAGGGCTATATGAAGAACTAAAATAGCTGAAGGGATGTATCATAAAAAGTTATATAGCTGCAGATCAGTTAAATTTTGCTCCAAGTACTTGTCTAATGCGGAAGCAATTGTGGTGCCAAAGACAATAAACATTGAGGTTAAGGGAACCCAAAAAGAGCACAAAATGAGAAGTGGTTGCAAGATGAATACAACAGGACCTTTCGGCTGCGGATTAAAGCATACATCTATGGCAAGTGCTCCACATCATAAGATAGAGGCATGTACAAGACTTAAAGAACCTAGTTAGAGGATTGTCATTGGTAGTTACAAGGTATACATCATATTCATAAATGGTTACACTTTCTAAATAGCGGTGTGACTTCCTATGCTAAGGCTATGCATATTCCTCACCAAGGACACGAATCCGGTATATGGGACCATGAATTACTTTGGTTTCATTGGAGATATTTGGGAACCTTATTATGGCGGATTACACATAGCACTTTTAAGTATAAGTGGGGTCGACAATAACTATGTTAAGACCGATAACGACGGCATCATGGTGGGTCGACTTAGAAGATTGGGATACAAGAATGGTCCCTTCATTATGGAATCACAAGCAATCCATGTTTTTTATAACAGATCCACAAGATTTGGAATCATCCTTAGTAAACCCTGATGAAGCCAAGAGTAGTTATTGACGGTGAAAAGTTGAAGAGGAATGCACGGACACTCCCCATCCTTCATAAAGGGATTGCTACCGATTGAAAAGATTGATGATTTTGAAGATAACGTTTCGCACTTCCTTTGCGAAGATGTGAAATGGATATGTATTGAGGAACCCAAAAAAAAGGAACAATGAGCATTTGTAAACAAATTTATATCAATTTATTTCAATGTATTTCTTCATTTCGTTTTTTTCTTCTTTTTTTTTTAAACTAAGGGATATATCTATTTATAGTTATATTTGTAATAAAAATAGAAAAAGGTAAAAACTTTATGCACATAGGCTGGCCATCCTGGGCAGAGGGGAAAAACTTTTGAAATCGGTGTATTTAGACCAATTTTTATAACAGTTTTATAAAAAACCGTTGTTAAAAATTAATATTCCACAATAGTTTTTATAAAAAACGTCGTGTAAACTTAATTAAGTTTACATGATGGTTTTTATGAAAACAGTTTCTTTTGGTCAATGGATAAACATTTTGACTAAAAGTTAAGGTGCTTTTATTTTTCACCTATCATAAACTAGAAGCACAACTAAAATTTGTTACAACAGAATTCCACTAATTAAAATGTGTTTGATAATTTTAGACTTAATCAAAATTATTTGTTGCTGCAGTGTAATCCTCTTGCATACTACAGTGTTAAAAAAGGTGAGTTATTGTGTATAGTTCTCATATTACTAATAGCAATGGTTTAAGATGATGGAAAAGAAAGAAAATATGTTATTAAGTGAATATTTTCTTTTAGCAATTAATAATTTTAATTTTGATTTTGGATTTATGTCAGTTTATGTCAATTTATGTTTTTGTCTTTCCATGTGGATTTGGTTTATATTAGGTAAAAATGTCTCAAGAGAACGATAATGACCATTATGATGAAAAGTATAAAGAGGGCACGTCATCTTCACCTCAATATAGCAAGACAAAACAAATTAGTAAGCACCAAAGGCACACCGAATTTGATCCCAAAGTAGATTTTGAGCGGAAAACAACTTTGATGAAAAAAGTTCATCGGATAAAGAAGAGAGGTTTAAGAATGAAGTGATGTTTGATGCAAAATGCTAACCAAAAAGGAGCACCTGAAAGTGAATTAAGTAGTTGGATTGGAGTCTTTGTCGAGAACACGTTCCAATATGGATTAAAGATTGGAGGACTAAGGATTTGGACCGAGTAAAGATATGATTTGGAGAGAGATTTACAAAGCTTTCACAGTTGAGGGGTGGTATAGGAAAAAGTTTTGAGGATTTGTGGCAAATTAGCAAAGGGGTTTAGAGCCGACCTATGCATCACTTTTGTAAAGCCTAACTTTCCATTTTAGAGGACAATGAAAATGTATTTAAGCAGCCTTTTACGGTAGTACACTACGACCCCTTTATAACAATGACGATTGGGAAGGTTTTGTAAAGTATCGGTGTTCTGTCTAATTCCAATTGCTATCAACTAACATAAGAAAAGTAAGAGCAAAAAAAAATACGATTCTATAGTTGGCCGAGACGGATATAGAAAGCTCAAGCAATCATTGGTAGATTATTATCTTACTTGTATTACATATATCAATTATTATATCATTATTATGTTATTAAAATAGCATAATACAATTAGCTGAAATGGGCGTGCTATCAACACGAGAGGAGTTGTAGGTAAAATCAAGTCAAGGTCCCAATGGACAATTTAAAAATCCAAGGGTAGCACAAATTAAGAACTTGATTGTAAGTTTATTGAACTCAAATTATTAATTTGTAATTTTATAACTATTGAAGCATATTAAGAACAACTTGGTTTGTTGTTGTTTTATAGGATGAGTACATGATGCAACAAAGTCAAGGGACCTTCGAGTCCGTTGGTAACGATGACATACTGATGAGGGCACTAGGAAACTAGAAAATTTAAGACGTATTCATGGTCAATCAAAGTTTATGAAGTAGGCTCAAACTTCACATCCAACCAGGTTCAAAATTTGATTCCCAAATATCGAAGATACATATGGAAATTGCAAAACTACAAGGTCTTGTGATTAAGTTAATTTCCCAAGGACGTGCCAGACTAACGAATAGAGCATCTCACAATGCAACAGCTTCAAGGCTAGCTGTAACCCTCTCGATAATAAAGTAGAAGATCCACAATCTCCAAAAGTCTAATTGTTACCTCATCATCAAGAGCCTGAGCAATATCAAGAATATAGGCTCTTTGTTGACAATAGAATTAATGGTGGGTGTGCACTTGTTGCACTTGGGAAGGTGTGGACGGGGAGTCTTCCAACTGATACGGTCTACGAAAGATGCTTAGGGGACGAAAATGTATGCGTTAGCATTATTACCACGAGAGTTAGAATAGCTAAATTTCCTGTTCCAACATTTGAAGCAACAACCTTGGGTGAAGCCACCAGAAGTTTCATTGCATGGCCAAAGAGGTTAAATGAAATCGTTGCAACAACGAAGACAAGTCAAGTGCCTATCCACATTTCACAAGATCTAGGGAAAAGAAACACCAAAAAAAGAAAAGTTCTACAAAAGCAAGACAATCACAACTTGAGGGAGAACAAGAACAAGAACAACCCGTTGTGAATGAACCACTGCATGCATTTAACTTCTCTTTAGTACCTCCAGAATTTATATAGTTGGCTTTATACACGCATACTTTCATGTGTGATGGGATGATGGTTTAGTGCCTGATACCGAAAATAATCATTGGTAGTGAATTGCCTATCTATGTAGGTTATGAAAACATTTACTACTTCATCACCTTTGATCAAATCAGGGCGAACTATATAATGGTATACCACAGGTAATAACTCTATTCTTAATTCTTGTTTAAATCTAAGTAGAGTTGTAAGGTGCTTTTAAAAAATTGAGTGCATTATTTTTCATTGTAGTTTTTAAGTGGAATATTGTGAACTTCAAGGCAAGGCACCCAATTTCAGCTTTATATCTCCAGTCATTGTTTCAAGTGTTGCAAGAGACCCACAAAGTTGTTAGACATGTATGCCATAAGGAGTAAAAATGTAATAAGCTTTTAGAGACATTTTTATCAATAAAGAATTTATTTATTGTTTATATACCAAATCTTGTCCTCTTTACGTTCATATTTGTTGAATGTATATTAAGTAAACAAAAGTCTGAGATTGTCGGTCTAAACCTTTAAGAATTGGGCATATGATGGATAGATTATGCGAAAGACACAATTCTTAAGGTGATGGTCTAAATCATAATATCCGCAATTAAGAGAATAAAGTTAGGCACTTTATTCATGTAAAGATTGCTATGTTGTCTATATCCCAATTGGGAGATGGTTTGTTTTGACATTGGCACATTGTCATAGGTGACGATGTGTTAGATCGAGACATAAAGTGAATTGATTTAGATTAATAATTCTGTCTCTGCAAATCGATTCACTTTAGACAATCATTTGTATTGTATCTTAATCCTGATATGAATAGTAGGCCCGTTGTCTTGACTTGTGTCTTTTGATGTACCAAAGGGTGACACCTACATCTTAATAATGGTATGCATGTCAGTACGTTGGAGGTATGACTCTTGATGGCGTAGACCTGTTATTCATAGATATGGAATCTATAGCCCCTCTTTAGGAGTAGTGATATCCTCTTATATGCGTTCTCTTATAATTGAAAAACTGAAGCGCTTAACCATTTGGATACATAGGTGTAACCGAATGGTATACTGTCTTTGGATGGTAAGTTTTCCGATGGTGAGATAATGGAATATAAGATAAAAATAATCGGAAAGATAAGACAAAACTTGTCCTTAAGCCGATTATGGATAATCCTATGGGGATATGATATGTCATGGAGACTTAGCTATACGGGCTTCGTAATTCTATGTAGTTCGAGAGTGCAGCTCCAAGCTTTTAGTAGAGTAGCGTTGGAGTTGGTAATTATGAAATATATATCTAGGATATTGGGTTTCGTAAGTATCAGGAGCTTGAACTATATAGGTCCATTTGGTCCCTCTTGCTAGCTCACAATATCCTGTAACGATACGGCATGCTTTTCCAATAATTGGTGACTTATGTCAGATTTATTAGATTGGTTGAAAGTTAGAAGAATCAAATAATTTGTGTCTGTTTATCGGTTGAATTAATTTTGTGACGAAATTAATTCAAGATAAACTTGTTGAATTATTAGGATCGGATAATTCTTGTCTGTTTATCAGTTGATTTACTTTTAAATAAATTAAATCAAGATAAACTTGTAGAATTATTAGGAATTCATTTATTTTCCTAGAGATTATCTAGATAAAGTTGTTTCAATTAGATAACTTCTCTATTGGGTTATTTGAATTAAAAGTGAGACTTTATCCTGTAGAATCTCGGGTACAAAATAAAAGATTCGTTAAGATTTTTTTTGGCAGTTCGGCATGCAGATTATCAAGTTCGGCCTGTCGATGCACGGAAAAAAATATCACACGTTTTTACACGGATTTTATCAAATATTGATCTGAATTTGATTTTGATTCGAATTTTTGAGACCTTATCTGATAATGATTGACCCTAGACCCAACCTCTATAAATAGGGAGTAAGTCTCATAAGTTATTTAGATCAATTGAGAGATTAAAGAGCGATATTCTGCTGATGAGAATCTAAAACTTCCTTAGAGCTCTTGTTCACAAATCACGAACACTAGCTTTGGGTTCTCTTAATTGGTTGGAAGGAGAGTTACCTAGAGGAAGAGCTATACGTGTGAGCTCACACTCACTCCAATTGTGGATAGAGAATAGCAAAGAAGACTAATTGGTTGAGGCTCTTTTAGAACGTTACTTCTCTTCACAGATTGCGGGAGTTCTTCGGCATTCAAAGGTTAGTAAGATCCGGTTAATTTATGCATATAGCATATCAAACTTGTGTTTTAGAAAATACTCTGATATAAAATTTTTAAAATTCTGCTGCGTACTATTTTTTCAATAATTGGTATTAGAGTCATGATTTTTACATAAATTTACAAGTTTGTGATCATATTATATGCATAAATTTTGTGATCTTAATCTCTCATATGCTTGAATTTAATTTTATAGAGAGTTGATACTCTAGGTTTCTATATATTTTATATGTTGTCATGGATTATATGGTGAATGCTTATTAATTAATTATGGTTGATTAAATTATTATTTAATTAATTATTAATTAATTAATTTATACCGGTTATGGTTCCTTAGAGGTTAGAATGTGTATCTAGGTTTTTTATGTAATTAGATGGCGGACTATCATCTCCGTCTAGGATTTATTATTTAATTTAAATTTGTAAGAATTTTGTAATTAAATAATTATTCGGAGAAGAAAGATCTAAAAGGCGGATATAAAAGATAGATGGTGACGCTCAAAGGTATTTCCTAAGTCTCTAATTTTTGGTTTTGAATTGTTGAAAATAAAATTGATAAATTGTATTAAAATTATATTTTCTAGAAAGAGTGATTTCTACTCGGTCGGCATGCCGAACCCTCTAGTTCGGCAGGTCGATGGTTGCAGATCGGCAAGCCGAACGTGAGGTTTGACACGTCGACAGTGTAATGACCGAGTAATGACCGAGAAAATGTCATCAATGAAACATAATATTTAATTAGGTTTAATTAATGAATTTATTCTTAAAAATGTAAAATTTTGTAAAAATAGTAATCTTTGTGAAAATTACAATAAAATATGAATGAGCGGTATTGATTGCAAATTTTATGACATATGTGATGCAATGGTGGATATTGTAAAATACAAATTTTATGAGTTTGATGACTCATAGATTTGTGCATAATATCCATAAAATGAAATTTATGTCACAATTAATTGTGAAATTGTGATATAAGCGAATGGATGATTAGAATGTAAATAGGATATAGAGGTTGTCCTGACCCCAACCGGGGGTAGAACGTAGGCCAGAGCAGTATAAGAATACTGCTAAATGAAAACACAGATACGAAAATTGTTACGATTAGCCTCTAAAAGTGAACGAAAAGTAAGTTAAATAATTTTATACAGTCTAAGGATAGAAAATACACTGATTTGACCACGACAATATAGGAAAAATACTGTGTGGTGAAAAATTACATAGTATAAATTTTTAACTCCACAAAGTGAACACTCCTTGATTTTCTATTGGGCCACATGTCAAGAAAAGTGGCCTAATCACCTTGTGACACCCAGTGGTATACTCATGGGTTACCATGAGTCACCAAATGTGATAAGGATGCATTTATGGCAAGTTTATCATAATTTTTCTTTTCTTTCCTTTCCTTCCAAGCTCCGGCAACCGTAACCAAGAGTTCTAAAAAATTTCTAAGCCCCCAAACTTTGCAAAAATATCCCCAGACAAGTTTTACAAGCAAGTACAAGAATTTCCCACAAGTTTCAAGGTAAAATCCTAAACTTTTTCATGAGTTTTCAAGGGATTTTTCATGGGTAAAGGGCAAAAATTAATCCATGGTATTTTTACATGGAAAGAAAGTCCAAAAAGAAGTTCAAGAAGCCTTTGAAGGCTAGAAATCAAAAAAAGAGATATTTGGGTAAGTTTTAAAGTTCAAAGTTTTGAATTTTGTTTTGATTTTTATTTCTTAAAACCCATGTGAGTTTTTGAGCACATATTTGATGGAATTTCATGTATATGTGATGAATGGCAAGTTTAAGTTGTGAAACTTTGGTTTATAGTGCAAAATGGTAATTTTTGCAAAAAGTATTATTTTTGCAATTTTGATGTTAGACTTTGCAAAAGTGATATTTGAGCATGAGAATCTTTTGATTAAGGCATGGAATGGTTTCTGTAGGGGTAGAATTTCAAGTTTGAAATAGATTTTTGTAAAAATGCCATGGGACTAAATTGAAAGAAAAAATTCCTTTTCGGCAGATTTGAAAGATAGTCCTGTACAGTGAGATTTTGGGAAAAGTTAAAACACAAAAGTTGTAGATCTCGACAAAACTGTTAGGCTTCGCGGACGGTTTGTCTAAAAACTCAATCGTTTGTGAGTTTTTGATTTTTCAAGAATATTTTAAAAGTGAAAAAAGTGTTAAATGGCAAAAATGTCATTTTTCAAAATGATTTAAGGTATGGTAAATGAACCTTGAGAAAAATAGGAAATTCTGATGCAAATAAGTAAATTTTAGTCTCGGGGATAAAATCGTCAAAATTTTCAGTTCAGGGATTAAACCGCAAAGTTTTATAAAAATGGGGCATAATTGAGAAATAAAGAGATTTGACCCACTAGGATGTTATTTTAAAATTAGTATGTGGTTATTTTCATAAGAATAATTAAATCAAGCTCGGGTAGGTCAGTGGACCCACGAAGGGCAAAATCATTATTTTTGTCCAAATAACCCGAACCGCCTTGAAATGTTTCCAATGGGATAAGAAAACGACTAAAAAGGTTCCCGCCCTTCGTTAGAAACGATAGGGTAAAGTTAGATAGAAATAAGAAAAAAAAAACCAGTGGTTTTTAGAGTTGTACATAGTAATACAACTCAATTTACTAACTAACGGATGTTTCGTATCGAAACATAGTGGAATTTGGCTAATGGCTTTGTAATTGGCCAACAGGATCCTAGGAGTCTAGGAGAAGGGAAATCGAGGTTAAGTTGCCCGACATTCGCATCAAGTAAGTACCCTTCCCACCTACAATATGAAATGTAGGTTTAGAAAGAAATGTATGTATATGTATACCTGTACGTATAATTAAGTGTAAACTTGTATGTTTGCCATAATATGAATACCTAGGGGTATAGTCATGTATGACTAATTGTGAACATATTAATGTATACCAGTGTGTACAAGATGTTATGTACCTGTATGTACAATAATGAAAATGAGCATGTGTACCATGATTTTGGTACCTGTGTGTATAATATGTTATGTACCTATGTGTACAATAATGAAAATGAGCATGTGTATCATGATTTTGTACCTGTGTATACAATGATAAATACTTGAGTATGTATAAAGTAGGTATCTATGTGTACATTTTATGTTAAGTACCTGTGAGTACATTATGCTATCTACCTGTGCGTATATTAATGTGTACTAGTGTGTATATAAAGTAAGTACCTATGTGTACTATGCTATGCAAGAGAATTTATGTTTCATGGATAATATGTGATTATCACTTCATGCATGGTACGTTAACCATAATAAATGGATTGGTAAATGTATTACCAGAAATTAAAAAAGTGTCGTATTGACTCCTAACTCAAGGGGAGTTTAAAGGATATGTTATGGTCACGGTGTTACATAGACCTAAATGAAATTGCGCAATGGTACAATCACTTGGGCCCTAGTAAAGATAAGAAATAAGGAGGATAAAGAAAGTTTATAAGAAAGCATAATTGATTCATGCATTCATGTGAGTATCCATGTGGGATTTATGGGACTTACTGGGCGTTAGCTCATTAAGTATTTCATGTTGTAGGTATTCCGACGAGAAGGTCAAAATAAGTTCAAATGGTGAGCTGGCGGAGGGGTGGATGGTGTGCAGATTGGGTATGGAGTCCGCTGCTATAATGTTTTTCGTTGCGTATATTTAAAGTTATTTTGATATGAAATGTTTAAAAGAAAGATGTTATGAAAGTAAAAGTATTAATTATGTAAATACAAGTATGTGAAAGTATTTTGGGAGTTATCAAAGTTAATGTAAGTAAATTATTTATTTTCGTTTTTAAAAAAAATTCCTAAATTTTTGCCCTAAAGTAAGTAAGAAAGAGTTTTATCACAGCCCGAAAAGGCGGGTTGTGACAGACAGCGGGGTAAAAATTAGGTGGCTTTGGCAGTAGGCCAAACTTCTAGTTCGATCTGTCATGCATCGGTAGGCCGATGGGTCATGACCGACAGGGCGATCACCCAGATCGGCTTGCCAACCTCAGCGTAGTGGGAGGATCAGGCGTCAACCTGAGAGGTATATGTTCAATGAGGAGGTCTTCTTGGCTGAACCGGATGAACATGATAGGGATCCTTATACTTACATAGAGGCTATGGAAGATGTTGATTCAAAACTCTAGACAGAGGCCATGAACACAGAGATGAAGTCTATGGAGATTAATCAGGTCTGGGAGTTTATGGATCTTCCCGAATAGGTAAAATCCATAGGGTGTAAGTAGATCTACAAGAGGAAAAGAGGAGTGGACAGAAAGGTCAAAACCTTTAAGGCTAGACTGGTAGCTAAGGGTTCTATGCAAAAAGGAAGGAATCGATTATGAGGAAACCTTTTCGCCTGTAGCCATGCTTAAGTCCATCTGGATTCTCTTGTCCATAATTCCTGCTCTTAACTACGAGATTTGGCAGATGGATATCAAGATGGCTTTTCTAAATGGCTATCTTGATGAGTCCATTTATATAGAACAACCAGACGGGTTCAAGGTCAAGGGTCAAGAGGGTAAGGTTTGTAAGCTGCTAAAGTCAATTTATGGACTTAAGCAGGCTTCTTATTCTCGGAACATAAGAGTTGATCAGGTGATCAAGACTTATGGGTTCTCACAAAATGTGGATGAGCCATGTGTTTACAAACACATTAAGGATAGAAATGTGGTTTTTCTACTGCTCTATGTAGATGATATTCTACTAATTGGCAATAACATTGGGGCATTGTCATCGATCAAATTATGGTTGATCAAGAAGTTTGACATGAAGGACTTGGGTGAGGCTAATTTTATTCTCGGTATCTAGATCTTTCAGAATAGGAAGAACAAAATGATTGCTTTATCCCAGGCTAGCTACATAGATAAAATTCTCTAGAGGTTTGCAATGCAGGATTCCAAGAAAGGTGGACAACCATCAAGGTCTGGAATTACTCTTTCTAAGAAAGACTCTCCAAAGTCTGGTGAAGAAAGAGAATAAATGAAGAAAGTGCCTTATGCTTCAGCAGTGGATAGTCTTATGTATGCCATGCTTTGCACAAGACCGGATATTTGTTATCCGGTTGGGACTATAAGTTGATTTCAGGCGGATCCAGGACCGAACCACTAGGTTACGGTTAAGCATATTTTCAAGTACCTGAGAAGGACTCGAGGGTATATGCTTATGTATTCAGGTGAGGACTTGACTCCTCTAAGATACACTGACTTAGATTTTCAATCCTTTCTGGATTCTAAGAAATCGACTTTGGGTTTTGTGTTTATTCTGGGCGGCGGTGCCATCAGTTGGAGAAGTGTCAAGCAAGATTGCACTTCCGATTCAATGTGGAGGCCAAGTATATGGCAGCTAGTAATGCTTCGAAAGAAGTAGTGTGGCTCTGGAAGTTCCTTGGGAATCTTGAGGTAGTTCTTGGTATGGATAAGGCGGTATCACTGCACTGTGATAACAGTGCGGCGATAGCTAATGCTAAGAACCAAGATTTCACAAGAAGAGTAAGCATATTGATCGAAAGCATCATGTGATAAAGGACTTCATTGAGCACGGGCATGTCACGGTGCGCAAGATCGCGTCAGAGGACAATTTAGTTGATCCATTTATGAAGACACTTACTGGGAGAGTCTTTAAGAGGCATGTGGAAGCTATGGGGATGCGAGATTTGTCATATTTACTCACTTAGTGCAAGTGGGAGATTGTTAGACATGTATGCCCTAAGGAGTAAAAATGTAATAAGTTTTTGGAGATATTTTTATCAATAAAGAATTTATTTATTGTTTATATACCAAATCTTGTCCTCTTTACGTTCATATTTATTAAATGTATGTTAAGCAAACAAAAGTCTAAGACTGTCGGTCTAAACCTTTAAGAATTGGGCATATGATGGATAGATTATGCAGAAGACACGATTCTTAAGGTGATGGTCTAAATTATAAGATCCGCAATCGAGGGAATAAAGTTGGGTGCTTTATTCATGTAAAGATTGTTATATTTTCTATATCCCAATTGGGAGATGTTTGTCTTGACTATCAGAGGTGGACTCCATGAATAGAAACATTTGCACATTGTCATAGGTGACGATGTGTTGGATCAGGACATAAAATAAATTGATTTGGATTAATAATTTTGTCTCAGCAAATTGATCACTTTAGACAATCATATGTATTGTATCTTAATCCTAAGATGAATAGTGGGCCCCTTGTCTTGACTTGTGTCTTTTGATGTACCAAAGGGAGACACCCACATCTTAATAGTGGTATACATGCCGGTATGTTGGAGGCATGACTCTTGATAGTGTAGACTTGTTATTCATAGATATAGAATCCATAGCTCCTCTTTAGGAGTAGTGGTATCCTCTTATATGCGTTATTCTGTAATTGAAAAACTAGAGTGGTCAACCATTTGGATACATAGGTGTAACTGAATGGTATACTGTCTATGAATAGTAAGTTTTTCGATGGTGAGATAATGGAACGTAAGAGAAAAATAATCGAGAAAGAAAGACAGAACTTGTCCTTAAGCCGGTTATAGATAATCCTATGGGGATATGATATGTCATGGAGACTTAGCTATACAGGCTTCGTAATTCTATGTAGTTCGAGAGTGCAGCTCCAAGCTTTTAGTGAAGTAGCGTTGGAGTTGATAATTATGAAATGTATATCTAGGATATTGGGTTTCGTAATTATCGGGAGCTTGAACTATATAGGTCCATTTGGTCTCCTTTGCTAGATCACAACATCCTGTAACGATACGGCATGCTTTTCCAATAATTGGTGACTTATGTCAGATTTATTAGTTTGGTTGAAATTCGAAAGAATCAAATAATTCATGTCTATTTATCGGTTGAATTAATTTTGTGACAAAATTAATTCCAGATAAACTTGTTAAATTATTGGGATCGGATAATTCTTGTCTGTTTATCAGTTGATTTACTTTTAAATAAATTAAATCAAGATAAACTTGTAGAATTATTAGGAATTCATTTATTTTCCTAGAGATTATCTAGATAAAGTTGTTTCAATTAGATAACTTCTCTATTGGGTTATTTGAATTAAAACTAAGACCTTATCTTATAGAATCTCGGGTGAAAAATAAAAGATTCACTGAGACTTTTTTTCGGCAGTTCGACATGCCGATCATCAAGTTCGGCATGCCGATACGGCAAGTTTGGCCTGCCGATGCCAGGAAAAAAGGATCACGTGTTTTCACATGGATTTTATCAGATATTGATCCGAATTTGATTCTGATTCGAATTTTTGAGACCTTATATGATAAGGACTGACCCTAGAACCAACCTCTATAAATAGGGAATAAGTCTCATTAGTTATTTAGATCAATTGAGAGATTAAGAGTGATATTCTGCTGGTAAAAATCTGAAACTCCCTGAGAGCTCTTGTTCACAAATCACGAACACTAGCTTTGGGTTCTCTCAATTGGTTGGAAGGAGAGTCACCTAGAGGAAGAGTTGTACGTGTGAGCCCACACTCACTCCGATCGTGGATAGAGAATAGCAAAGAAGACCAGTTGGTTGAGGCTCTTCTAGAACGTTACTTCTCTTCACAGATTGTAGGAGTTCTTCAGCATTCAAAGGTTAGTAAGATCTAGTTAATTTATGCATATAGCATGTCAAACTTGTGTTTTGAAAAATACTCTGATATAAAATTTTTAAAATTCTATTGCGTACTATTTTTCCAACAAAAGTAATGTTATAGAGTACGGCACATCACTCCTCTACCTATTAGCTTAAGCACTGAAGGGGAAATTATATTTCGTGCCATACAATGTTGGAGAACATTAGATGTTGGCACTTGTTTCACCATGGGAGGACCAAATATATGGGTTTGATCCCCTCGGACACCATCACGTAATGATTTCGTCTCGCTTATAAGATTGTGCATATCAATTTTTCCTATATTATAAACTATGTTAAGTTTTACATAATTGTGTTTATTAATTCATTTTAATCATGACACATTGTTAGGGCGCTTAACGATTAGAAACTTCAAGCGAGAAGCACTGTAACATTGCAACCGAATGGAACGCTATATTCTAAACGTAAGTGTCTAAGACAACAAAGAAATATAGAATGTGGTTTTTTTATTCTATGTTTCATGCGGGATATAATTATTATTGGTATAAAGGCCCTAACAAAAAAGGAATTTATATACATACAGATATAAATGAGGTTAGAATTGAGTAGGTATAATTTATATGTCAAACATAGATAGGATAGTAGATAAATGATTATGTAAAATAGTTCAAATGTAAATAATTTTGTAAAGACCTTGTAATTTCAATATACACTTTTTTTATGCAATCAGGGCCTTGTAGTAATAGATAACACATGGGACTGGCCATCTCGTAGGAAATTAGAAATTCATGCACTTTTTTTTTTGTACATAACCAATTTTCCATGACGGTTTTAGCCAAAAAAAAAAGTCATGGAAACATTACCTACCGTCGTGTAAGGTAGTGGCATACCATATTTCCACAACGGTTCTAAAAACTGTCATGGAAACAACACCTTTCACGATGGTTTTTGAAAAGCCGGCGTGTAACATCTTTATTTCCACGATAGTTTCTATGAAAATTAGTCATGATAGACGACCCCAAAAACACCTAAATTTGGCGCCTATATAGATGTTCTACGATTATAAAAAATCGTCGTGAAAACTCAATTTGGTATTACGACAATGGTTTTTACAACAGTTTTTTAACCACTGCGAAAGTTTTCCTCGATGATTTAAAACCGTCATGGCAGGCCCAATTTGTAATAGTGAATGCCCAAATTAATGTAGATAGTCTAGTATAATAGAAAGATGATCTTGTTTGCATAGTACTCTGGTTTGGATTTTAGCTCTATATGCTTTGTAATGCTTATATTTTTATGGAACAAATTATATTTTCAAGTTTTTAATAATTATTGTTAGTATTGTTATATTGTCCACTTTTACATAAACTAAGCCATGCTTTGTTTAAGTAATTTAATTGTATTACATAATTAATATTAATAATAATGAAATAATGCTTAATTTTATGGAATATCATTTATTGTTACATTATCGATTTTAAATATTTTGTAAAACAAGATACTACCAAAATTAATGTATAAATTTACTCCATTTAAATATAATAATTTTGATTTATTATTATTTTTTCTATTTTCAAAGTTATGTTACTTATAATTATAGTAACAACAGTTATAATTTTCATAGTTAGTGCACTAAATCGTTAGTGAAAGATTGATGTTTTGCTCCTCTTTATAAGAAAATATTTACTACATTATAGCTTGTTATATTGTCATTTTTGGTTGACTTATAAAATTAGTAAGAGTGTTTGCTATTAATGGGAAAAGATATAATAAATCAAATGCTTTAGATAATTATTTAGAGTTAAAATTTTATATCAATTACAAAATATATAAGGGATTCTCGAAGTTTTACTATTTTAATTTTATGTTTTAAAGTCTTCTTTAAAATTCTCAAAAATATTTGTTTTCTTTTAAATTTTGTTTTGAAAAATTCTTTTGCCACTTTAAACCAAAAACTTTCAATCTTTCAAAAATCCGCCTCCCTATGTAGAGAACAACCTTTTTATACTACAACAGTAATCCAATTTATTACTTCGGAGTATAAAAATCACAATCCAAAACCAATCTACAAGTTCCTCAGTCTAATTCAAAAACATTGAATTTTATAGAATGAATTTTGTGGATCACGAATTGGGCATCTAAGTTTAAAATTATTGCTTCTTAATATTATCGTACTATTTTTATAAGTCATAATTCATTAAGAAATAGAGATTAAATAAACATAACATAACATTATAAAATATAGTTCAATAATATCTATCCTATTACAACCGAATTAAATTCAAATATTTGATATTCAACTAAATTATAGAATTACAATCCATTGTAACAGACAAATTTGAATAAGACTTGAAAGCATTCTAAAAAAAATTATATATATTTTATAATATTTATATAGTATTGATTCATAGATTAAACGGATTGAAAAATGCTCAATGCATAATCCGATCCACATCTAATGCATAATCTTTTCAATCCAATCGAAGCCTTGTGAATTACATTTGGGTGAAGGGATTGGAGGATTTAGTGAATACTCTTACTTTTTACCTAATTGCTTCACCATCCTTATTTATATAGTATTGATTCATAGATTAATCGGATTGAAAAATGCTCAACTCTGTGAATTAGATTTGGTTGAAGGGATTGGAGGATTTAATGACCACTCTTACTTTTTATCTAATTGCTTTACCATCCTTATTTCAAGAATTTGACTAGCTGTACTACGCACTTCAAAGAAATCCTTTACCTATATATGCGCTATATGCATACAAAGAACAAAGGCAAATTAATTATCGATTGCAGTGTAAAATTAACTAGTTGGAACAAGTATACATATAATCATCATCTTCATTGTATACATAAAATTTTGTACAAATTATCACCTAGCTATATGAACAAAGTGAGGCAAAAATTCTAGTAATCAAAAGACAATTTGTTTCCCTAGTAATATGGTTTATATGTATATATAGTATTACTAGTCTTGTAATTTTAACAAAGAATACAGACAGACAGAGAGAGAGAGAGAGAGGAGAGAAGTTGTATTATATCATTATATCACTTCCTTCTCTTTCATTTTCCACTCTAACCCTATGAATCTGCATGGCGAAAACCTAATCTTATGCTCAGAAATGGTTTCAAGCTTTGGTGACCATAATTGATCTTTAGACCCTACAAGTTGTTCATAGTGCTTTTGCAGCTCCGGAGTATTACAAAGAAATCCACCGTTATTGTTACTAGGACAACCAATATTAGACCCAGTTTCCTTTTTTTTACCTCTTGTAATCAATCTTGTTATGAGCTCCGGCGAGACCTTGATCAAAACCCTGCCGTTTGATCCCTTTAAGTACTCGAACGGCGAGTTGCCGAAGTTGATTGGACCAGTGGTCTTTTTGTTGGGGCATGACGAGGAGGCAAATAAGGCGGAAAGGGAGGCGGCAGAGAGCACCACGCCGCAGGCAAAGCGGTCTATGGGAAGGACGAAGTAGGTGTGGCCGGGGAGGAGTTCGTCGTGGATGCTGAGGGCCGGGACGGTGTGGCCGATGAAGAAGGAATCGGCGTGGCAGACCATACTGTCTGGGAACTCGAACATGATCTCCCCGGCGATGTGCTTCTTTCCGGTAAGGATTCGGGTTGTGCCATCGAAGAATATTAGCTTAACTGTTGAATTAGGGTTTGGCTTGAAGCACGCCGGAGACATGACCACATTGCCCATTTCTGAGAGAGAGAGAGAGATTTAGAGTTGAGAAATGAAGAAAGGAGAAGATGTTAAATTTAAATAATAGGAGATGAAGGGATTGACTTGGATAAAGTCCACATTTGTTTGCTTATTGCTAGGTTTGTGGGGTCGGTGGTCAGCCACGCCGGCTTTGAACATCTCTCTCTTTTCTCTCTCTCATGCGTTACCCGTATGGTTTGTGTGTTGTACCAAGAGGTGTGGCATTATTCTTAACCAGTACTTGGACTTGGTGATTTTACAGCTCATATTTTAATTGGTAGTCATCTTTAGCTTACCATTATTAAAGGTAACATGAATTATTTTGCTAGTTTTAATTGTAAATTGTTAAACTTTATGTTTTACGTATATTGGTAGTTGATATGACTATTGGATCGCATATGCAAAATCTTTTTGAAGTTAAAAATAAAACTCATCACTGTTAGCAAAAAGAGAAAATCAAAATCAAGGGAAAAAAACACAAAAAAAAAAAAAGAAGAAACGAACTGGCTGTTGCTGAATAGTCAATTAAATTGAATACAAAATATAAGTAAAGCTAAATCCATTTTTCTATGTCTTGTCTATTTGTTTTATCTCATTAGTTTCTAAAAGTCTCTCCATCATTTTTTAAAGTCTCTGTCATCTAATTTTTCTAAAATGAAATATATATAAAATTATAAAAAAAATGCGCAGTATATAAGTGTGCTATATATCAATACACTCATTTAAGAAAAAAAAAAGGAACATAATGAGGAAGAAATTAATTAATTCAACTTTTGTTATATGTGGATTTGATGCTAGTTTATTATATAACTTAGCAAAATAATCAGAAATTTATATCTAAGAAAGGTCCTTTAAAACATGCAAGTTTGAGATCACATATTCAATTGGTTGTCAATATTGATCCCCTTTTAATTTCTTCTCCCTCTTTGATCCCCCAACTTAGGGAGGCTGGCTTTCAAATTATCTTGTTACAAAGCTTGAAATTTCAAACTTTTAGGACATAATTAGGTGAAACCTGATATTTCTATGAAGCAAAGAATCAATAACCAACGACCATCAATATTGTACAGCATATATATAACTGCATCTCAACTAGCTGTTATTAATATCAACCAAATCTTCCAAAAAAAAACCCTAAAATTATGAGCCCAATATTACGAAGAACAACTAGTCGTGGTTCATAAATGCTGTATATTCTACACATACTTTTTTTTTTCTTTGAAAAAAGATTATTTGCATACAAACTTTTGATGCTTAGTATAGCTGTTGCGCTACATAGTTTTGAAGTCAAGACTTGGCCCAACGACTAATGTGGTGGTTAAAAATGTGATTTAGATCCAAAACTTTCGGTTTCTACAATATAAAATATAAAGCTCTTACATGCTACAGTGGCAAAAAAAAGTATACTACAATGTAAAACTCTCACATGCTATGGTATTTTCAACCAAAATTAGTTCTAATCAATTCTTCCAAACATCCAATAATATTGACCAAGGCTTTGCTGTTCAAAACATTTTTTACGCTAGAAAAAGTAATAAATAATATACAAGAAATTTTAGATATTAACTCTTAAATATTGATAAATTATTCTCTTAACTTTTGATTTTTTTTTTGACAATTATGTATTCCATGATACTAAAATTAATAAACGATTTTTGAAATTTAAGTATTCAAAAGAGGTAACTTTGTTTCCGTTGTTTGATATCTCGAAATCTTACAGCAATAGTTCTATTGTGATCAAAATGTTCTCTTCATTACTATTAAAACCCATTGAAACCTAGAACATTTTGCAGTTATGTAATTATATAAATATGTAAAATATTTTATCATTAAGTGATAAGTAGGATGCGATTATCCATGTTAAATTTCAAAAAACATTTATTAATTTTAGTGTTAGGAAATAATTTTTTAAAAATTAAAAATTTATATTATAATTTGCTGAAATTAAAAGTTCACCGATTAATAATGCTAAATGTAATCATTTATTTTATAAGATGAGAGGCTTTACCATATATTTGAGGTATTTTCTTACGTTAATATTATGGTGTTTATGGCGTGTTTAGTTTATATATTTGAATCGAAAATATTTGAAATTTAAATTTAAATTTTTATGAGGTAAATAACGTAAAAAAAAAAAAAAAGAAGTTTCAATTGTCGCACAAACCCCATGAATGAAATGCATGCTAGATTAAGATCGGCCCGCAAATATAATGCTGACATGTAAATTTCTTTCTTTCTTTCCTTTTTTGGTCATCCATGAGTTTATAAAATTATAGGTTCATGTTGTGCTTATTGCAGTACTTTGATATGGTCCTACAAGTACCAAATTTGCTTTTGGAGGGTTTAATATTTGTCCAACGAGTCAAATTTTTAAACCTCTAGTGCTTATCCAACCTCAATAGGTACTTGTCTCAACCAAATCATTTAATAATGACCAAAAAAGTGGTTGTACTTTCATTTTGCGTTTTTAAACAACATTACAATGTGTGGTTGGACCAACGAGCTGCAACTTGTTCCCCCTTCCAACATTCATGACCCCGTAGAGCAATTATTAAAGGGCTTGCTTTGAATCGGTCGGAAGGAGGGAGGTCGACTGGGGGAGAGCTTTAATTTATTGTTTGGTTTAGAGAAGAGAAGAAGGAGAGAGTCTCTCTCTCTACATTCATATTTTACGCTATTAAAAAATTAGTTACTTGAATTTCCTATGGTTATTTCACTGACATGGTATATATAGTGAAATCGCCGTGGAAACTTATCATACGTCGACGAATTTCATCATCATAGAACCAGGTCATATTTAGTAAGTTTTGGTAGTGCTCGGAAGATACCACGATGGTTTCTGAAAACACTGTCATGATAACTTAATTTTTAACGATGGTTTCTATGTAATTGCTGTGGAAACATTTGTCATTTATTCACAATTTTATTATATTGTTGAATCCTTCCATTAATAGAAGAATTCAACAATTTCATCCAATTCAAGTTAAAAAGAATGTATTAACCTCTAAAAGAAATTATTATTAATAGTAAAATTTACAATTTAATAATTAGACATACAATATCATCCATTCATTCAACGACTGTTCTTCCTTCCGACCAAACAATATAAAAGATGACTATAATCTTCATTCTCCATCCTTCCTACTCCTTATCTCCCTTACCAAATGGATCCGAAGGCAAGCCAAACACACAAGTATCTCATGTTTTCGTATTTTGTCATATTTGGTTTGAATTATTTTTTTATTTATTAGGGTTCCTTTTTATCTGCCATTATTGGGATTAAGACGTTTATCTATTAAGTATCTTATTCGAATTAGGAGTCTTCATGATATTAGTATTTATTAGTTTCAAGATAATTTTTTTAGAATTGCAATTCCCTGCAAAGTTTTTCTTCCAAAAAAAAATAAAATGTCTGAGAAGCGTTTAAAACGCTGAGTCTTATATCTTTTAATAAAATTCAAATGTTATTTCAATTTTTATTTATTCTAGCTTTTGCTGTCACCATGTCATCATTGGCGATAGAAATACTACACAAATATGAATACACATATAACTCGTTCACGCATAATAGAACGCAGATATTTATGTCCCTTTAAACAAACGAAAATGAACGTATCGCTAGAGTAATTATATGTTTTCTCCATTCATGAGAATCCCGTGAATTGGATATTTTTTTCTTAAAAAATATAACAATAATATATATAAATATTCCCCTTCAAAATATATATATATATATATATATATTAGTAGCGAAGCCATATGGAACCGAGTTGGGGCGGTCATCTCTCCACTGGCCATGGCTTCAATGACTTCTTTATGATTTAAGTCTTCTTAACAATATTTATTTTAAAACTTTTTTAAAAGTTTCAACTATGCCTCTAAATTTTTTTTTATTATTTTGAGGATATTTAGAAACTTTAGTTTAAATCGTTGGTTTGAAAAAAAAACATTATAACAATTTAAATTTTGTATGGATAAACACTATAATAACTATAGTTTGAACTAAAAGGTTTGGTTTAAACTAAGGTTCCCAAACAACCATTATAATTCAATTTTAAAATACGAAATATACAACATTTTAATCGCAATATTATATGAATTTATAACTTTGAAAATTATAATATTCAAAAATTGAATTAAAATTTATTAAAATAATAATGTGTTTGAGTTAAAATTTTGGTTCAATTAACACCCCCATTGAAAAAATTTCCTGACTCCATCACTGATGTGTGTGTGTCTATATATATATATATATATATATATATACATATATATATATATATATATTAACGTCTATATGTACCAGTCTTGACATCCAATGAACGTGCTTCTCGTAATGTAAATCCTTAACTTTCTCAAATTAAATTAAAATATTATTAGAATTAATCTCTGTTGTTGATTATTCTTTAAAAAAACTTTGAAAATTCTAGGAGTACTAATTATTTTACTAACATGTTAATATTAATTCATATAAAGGTTACTATATTTTTAATTATATATAAGACCATCTTCAAGGCCAATGTTACATTTATCACTAAAAAAAATAAAAATAGTATATTTGATGTGTTATTTTTTTGTGCTCCAATGCATAATGTTATTTGAAATGTCATATTTATTTTTTTTCATAATTATTATACATTAAAACTTGTAAAAGTAAGCTTTTAATATCAAACAAATTAAAAATAAGAATGTTGAAATTATTAAAGCAAAAAAGTCAATCTAGCAATCCATAAGAATCAAATACCGAATTTTCTATGTGTTAATTTGCCATAAAATCTAGCATATAGCAAATTTAATATTAAAAAGGGCATTGCATTAGAGAATTTTTTTTACACTTATATACCAAATTTGCTATTGGCATATCAATTTAGCATTGCATTGGATAGCTATAGATTTACTAATATGTAGAAAATCAAATTCATCTTAGTGCAGAGTATAGAGATTTACAAGTTTAAATATATATGGAAAAAAAGGAGGTGTTTCCCTTATCTATCCTCATTGTAGGCTTTCACTATGAAAGGGGTGTTAAATATTGACATATTTTGTGCCATTAATCCCTTAACTCTTTAGTAGGTAACACTTTGATGATTCCTTTTTGATTTTGACAAAATAATCCTTAACCTCTTAAAGTGTTGGCAATTAAGCCCTCTTTGTTTCTTTCTGTTAAAATTCTAACGGAACACATCACGTGACTGTCACATGTTGAAAAATAGATAAGAATGCCCTTAGCAATGAAAAAAAAAAACAAACCAAAAAAAACAAAAATGAACTCAAACAAGAAGGGAGCTAAAAAAGAAAAGAAAAAGAATGGGCCAAGGTTGAGCAAGAGCCATCACCGTCATTCCCCAACTCGTCTCCTCCCTTTCTGATGAAACTCACCACCCTACAACCTTACCCTCTGTCGTGCAAGCCCAAATCTTAGCGACACAAAGCCTCCTCCATCGCGAAAGGCAAGATCTTAGCTATGCGAAGCCTTTTCTTCTGCAGCTCCACGAAGGCCTTACGTCAACGGCAAGATTCCTATGAGTGATCATCTGTCGCGAGCCCAAATCTTGCTATGTCTTCTATCCCCTACCATCATGTGATCGAAGCTAGATTCCTACGAGTGAACCTTTGATCAAAGACCTTTTTTGTACTTCTAGAGCCAGAAACACACAAAAGAAAGGGGAAGGAAGAATACAACAACTACCCATATCAAAGCTAATATTTTTCTGTTACATTTTTAGCAGAGATGGGAGTTTATAAGATTTTGCCTCTACAACCACCATCAGATCAACTATCATACATTATAATTAGATTTTTTTTTTTCATTTTTTCTTTCTAAATCAAATTTTTAGATCCATATGGAAATGACATACCGGGATCATATTTGTTGAGCTAGAGAGAAAGGAGTAAAAAGAGAGACAGATTTTAAATTTTAAAAACCCAAATATACAACAAAAAGACTTGAATTGAGAGGTACCTAATGGCTTTGGCCACTACTACAAAACCCAGCTTTGGATTTCTGGGTTTCTTTCTGTAATTCTTTTTTAAAATTTTTTTAATTTTGATTTTTTAAGTAATAATGATTGCTATTATTTTACCATATTATGCCCTCTTACATTCAAGCACATGCCTTGCACATGATATATACCATGAAAAGTTTAACAGATTTTACGGAAAGAGCCTAATTGCCATCGAATTAAAAGTTTAGGGATCGTTTTACTAAAATTAAAAAAAGGGACCAAAGAGTCACCTACTAAAAAGTTAAAGGACTAATAGTGCAAATTAATCTAAATATTGTATAAAAGAAAGCATAGTTATCCAATTCATTTAAAGCTGTAACCTCCCACTCTTGTACAAGTGATAATTCATCGTTAATGTGTGACCGTTGAAGAAAAAGAAAAAAGTCAGAACTAAAAAATGTGTACTAAAAAAAAATATATATATATATAATAAAACCTTTAACGTGAATACTCGCTTCGATTTAACCTTCCTCTCTTTTTTTCTCCTTTTTTTTATTCAAGTAATTGTCAGCTGCTCATGTTTGGCTTTAAATTCAAACTCTGAGCGTTAAAGAGGTTTCCTTTTATCTTTTCAAAGTCTTGCAAATTAATAGATACCAAAATGGGGGAAAAAAGTCAGTACTTTGCAAAATTTCCTGAATGATTTCCCTCGTGACTTCCCTTTTGCAACTTGTAAAATTTCTAAAATTCTAACAAAATGTAGGGACGTACGTATGGATCCCAAATTTGATTTCTAGTCAAACGTGCATTCTAAAATTCTCTTTTTGACCTAAGTTAGATGAAGATCACCAGTTAAACGTGCATTCGATTACTTTTTATGGTTTTAAAAGATCTAGTTTGACATTTAAGACGAAAAAGTTACTTAAATAAAATATAGTTTAAACGCAACAGCTAACAAGGTTTTATGTCTAATAAGAGGGTTGCTGATTAGTCTTGGGTAATATTTATTATAGCTAGAGACGTATCAAAACCTAAAGAAACTAGTCATCATGTGTTTCACATGCCGTAATCAATATTTATTACTTAGTCAAGTACGGCAGATACATCCATACCTTTTTTTTTTTGGTCCATTGCTCAATTTCTATACTTAATTATGGCTGTTAATTACCCGTCGACGTTATGAACATGGTTCATATCTCAAGCCAGCAGACAGCGATACTATTATATAATTTTCCCCCCTCTTTCCATGTGCAAAAACTTTGGGAAGATGTTTGAAACCACGTAAATTGGACCTATTAATTAAGTTTGTCCAACGACCATTTCTGTAGCTTACGCATTATATATATGCATTTCTTAGACGCACGAATATGCATTTGACCAATAATCAATATAAATTACGGCAGGTCCGGCTAATCACGTGGTAACAATACGTATTTACGGATTATTAACGAGTACTAAGTTACGTATTGCTAGATCTATAGAACATGCACATTATATATGTTAAATATATTTTGAGAAATATATGTATTTATCTTACATATACAATTTTAAACATTCTCGTGTGTTTAATTTTAGTCCAAAAACTGAAAATCAACGAGTGCTTGGTTAATATTCCGTACATATATTGCATGCAGATTATATATATAGATATATATATACACACACACACGCATATTATTTTAATCTGATAGCAAAGTTGATGACAGCTGTTAAAAAAAAAAAAAAAAGAAAGAAAGAATCCAACAATTTAATGGATACTGGCATATGGTGAGTAAATTGTTATTACCTATTAGTTGGTTCAACTTCTCTTTTCATAATTCTTTGTTCTCTTTCTTCATTTCAATTTTTTTGAAAATTATTTTACCCAAGTTTTTTAAGGTTTTACATTCGTGGCATAATTTCTTGCTACTTGTTTATGTTAAGAATTATGGAACCAAATTCAAAACCTTTCAGGAAAATCATCCCACGCAGAGGATTTTGGGATCGACCTTCCCCACAAGGTTGCTGTGGGGGTTGGAAGGGGGCGGGAAGCCCTTCTCCTGGGGTTGCGGGTGGCGGAGCCTTCGAACCAAAATTTTATTACAGAGGTGAAAGAAAAGAAGAAAAACACAAGAAAAAATGGGTTTTTTTTTTTTACTCCAGGCACTACTAGAAATTTGAGAGTATACTACCCCTCATTTAACGACATTTTTTTAAAAAACCATTGTGGTAAGGGAGAAAAAAAAATGTGGGAAATTCGTCTGAGAAGACGAAAACCATCACTATAGGAGGGAAGGTCTTTCACGACGATTTTCAAGAAAACCATTGTGGTAGATTATCTTTCCACAACGGTTTTCCTGAAAAACCATCGTGGACTGTTAGTCTTTCTAGACGATTTTTAAGAAGAACATAAAAACCGACGTGGAAGATGCGCTAACAATCTTTATTCTAGCTCAACAATTAGACACGAATCATAAACTCAGCTCTCAAAAACACATCAAGAACCTCTCGAAACAGGATTCGTCATCCCTCTCCACATCCATCTTCCTTAATCTCCTTCTTAATTGTAACATCCATCCTCCTTAATCTCCTTCTTAATTGTAAGTGTTTTATTAGGTATATTTATAAATAAGTTTTGATTTTGTTGATTAGTTGTTTGGTTTATGAATTTATAATCATGATCAGTTTTTTAGATATGTTTAGGTATGATTAATTTATGGACCAATTAGTATTATTGATCAATGTTTATTGTTTTGTAGATATGATTAGTTATTTAGAAATGAGTATGATTAATTTGTTTTATAAATATGATTTATTATTTGAGCATGATGGGTATGTGTAATTTATGGACATTTGAGTATGATTAGCTATATTGAAAGTGATGGGTATGAATAATTTGTGAAATTTGTGGATTTATGGTATGATTTATATATGGTAGGTTAATTAATTTATGAGATTGTTTTTAATTGAATTGCATTATATATATTTCAATTTAAGACTTGCAAAATGGATAGGAAATGAATGTGGGACTTTCGATTGACTAGAGAATATGTGAATGGTCTAGAAGAGTTCTTAGATTTTGCCAAAACTCATGCCCATGGTGATAAAATTCAGTATCCTTATGTTCAATATAAAAACCATAGATCTCATTCAATTCCAATTGTTAGAGGACACTTATTTCAAAATGGGATTATAAGTAATAACCAAACATGGTTTTTTCACGGTGAGTCTAAGTTCAACCCAACTTTAGTAAATAAAGAAAATGAAGCTATCGTGGAAGATAATGTGGATGATCACGACAATATGGTTGACTTGGTTAATGACCTGGAAGAACACTTTTTAGACCGTCTAGAATTTTTTAAGTCAATGATGAATGATGCCGAGGCACCCATGTATGAGGGGTGTACCAATTTCACAAAATTGTCCTCTTTAGTTGGATTATGGAATTTTAAAGCATCGAGTAGGTGATCAAATTTAGTTTTACAAATCTTTTGGAATTTCTAGGAGGGCTTCTACCAGGGGGTACTAAATTACTAACCAGTATGTATGAGGCTAAGAATACTTTGAGCACTTTAAGAATATAGTATGATAAAATTCATGCTTGTGAAAATGATTGTGTTCTTTATAGGAATGCATATAAGGACAAGAATTATTGCCCAGTTTGTAAAGAGTCAAGGTGGAAGAAAGGAAATAAGCTAAAAGATGGAAAGAATGGAGTGTCGATGAAGGTGTTATGGTACATTCCACCAGTGCCACGTTTGAAGCAGTTATTCGAAAACACAAAGCATGCTAAGAATTTGACATGGCATCATGACAAATGGGTTGACGATGATATGCTTAGACATCTGACGAATTCACTACAATGGAAGACTTTTCGAGCTAATCATCCCGAGTTTAGTGCGGATCCAAGAAATATACATTTCGCTTTGTCGATGGATAGAATGGACCTACATGGTAACATGAGTAGTAGGCATAGCACTTGGCCCATAATACTTGTCAACTTCTATCTCTCTCCAAAAATGTTCATGAAGCGGAAGTTCTTAATGTTGTCTTTATTGATTTCGGGTCCTCACCAACCAAGGAATAACATTAATGTGTACTTGGCATAATTTATCGATGACCCAAAAAACTTGTGAAAAAATGGAAATGTAGTTAAAAATGCTTACCAAAAAGAGACGTTCACAGTCCATACAATGTTGATATGGACAATTAACAACTTCCCCGTATATGGCAATTTATCTGGTTATTTAATGAAGATTCTGTTAGTTGTCCTATTTATATGAAAGAAACGTCTCATAAATGGTTAAAGAATGGTAAGAAAACCATTTTTCTTAGTCATAGAAGATGGTTGTCAAGAGATCGTCTTTATCGCAAACAAAAGAAAACATTTAATGGCAACATCGAAGAAAGAGACCCTCCTCGACCTTTGACAAGTGAACAAATATTTGAAATGGTAAAAGATATGAATGTGTTACTTGGGAAGAGAAAGCGAGGTAAGGACGAGCCATTGATAGATGGACCCTAGAAAAAGAGATCAATCTTTTTTGAACTTCTATATTAGAAGACACTTTTTTTTGTCATTGCTTGGATGTTATGCATATTAAGAAAAATGTTTATGAATCAATAGTTGGCACATTGCTTAACATTCCGAGCAAGACTAAGAAAGGTGACAAAGCACAGTTGGGTCTCATGGAAATGGAGATTAGGCTTAATTTGTTTATCAAAAAAAGAGAAAAATGCACTTACTTACCTCTGGCAAAGCACCCAAAAAGCTTTGTAAATAGGTTGCTTCATTGAAAATGTCAGACGACTATTCTTCAAATTTTAAAAAGTTGCTGTCGATAAAGGATTTGAAACTATTTGGCATGAAAACACATTATTGTCATGTGTTGATACAACAATTACTACCACTTGCGTTGCGGGAAATTCTAACAGAGGATGTAAGATTTGCAATTATTAAGTTGTGCTCGTTCTTTAATTCAATATGTTCTAAGGTAATTGATAGATCCCAAAGATTTGGAATTGTCCCTAGTAGTCCCGATGAAGTCAAAAGTAGTTATCAATGGTGAAAAAGTTACCAAAGCTTGCATAGATATCCCCTCATTTTACAAAAGGATTGCCACCGGTTGAAGAGATTGATGATTTTGACGATGATATTTCCTACTTACTTCGTGAAGATATGGAATGGATATGTATTGAGGAACCAAAGAGAAGAAAAAGAGGAAAAAATGAACATTTGTAAACAAATTTATGTCAATTTATTTCAATGTAGTTTTTTTATATCATTTTTCTTCTTTTTTAAGCTAAAGGTTATATCTATATGTAGATATTTTTGTGATAAAAATAGTAAAAAGTAAAAACTCTAGGCCATTGGATGCATAACACATGGTCTAGCCACCCTAGGCAAAGGAGAAATGTTCTAACAAATTGGTGTTTTTGACCAATTTTTCATGACAATTTTTATAAAAAAAAAATGTCATGAATTCAAACTTTATACGATAGTTTTTAGAAAAACCGTTGTGAAAGTTGGACATTCTACGACAGTTTTTTTAGAAAACCATCATGGAATATAAAGCTTTCATGATAGTTTTTTTCTAAAAATTGTTGTGGTATGTTGTTATTGCATGACGGTTTTTCTACAAAACCATCATGTAATGTGGGGGCTAATCGGTGTAGTTTTAGCCCCCACTCTAAACCGTACTCTCGACCTATGGCTTATATTTTGAAATTTCATATCTCTCTTTCTCACCCCTAAACTTTAACCCTTTCTCTCACACTCTAACCCTCCTCAGCACCATCGTTGCTACTCCCCTCGACCTAACACCAAGCTACATCGTCATTGTTGCCACCATCAACTTAAACCCATGTCGTCGTCATTTGCTTTTCTCTCTCTCTTGCCTCTTCTCATCCCTCGCATCCGACAACCTACTATCGCCACCTTCTTCTTCTCAGCGTCGTTGTCATTCTATAAGTTCTATTTTCTTTTGTTTTTGCATTTTTTTTGTTTTTTGTTTTGAGCCATTAGTTGGGAATAACAGAGACATATTCATTTTGGCTTATTGACTTATAATGGCTTTGGGACTTCATTTTGAAGAAAAAAAAGTTGTGCTAGGAGTTTCTATTTTTTGTTATATGCAGTGTTATTGATTAATGTCTACTTTGTGAGCTAAGAGGTTAGGACATCGACTTCTAGTTTGTGTATGTGCGCGTGCAAGTGTGTCAGAGGGTAAGGATAGAAACGCCATGGCGTTTGTAGGTGAGGTGCTTCTTGGTGTTGATGATGGGGAAAGATCTGGCAAAGATGACAAGGTGGTTACTAGCATAGGGGAATCTTACTAGAGGGAAAAGGGGTTCTTAAAGTCTCTACAAGATATGGTGAGGGGATATCTCACACAAGTCTTGCTAGAGCCAACGAGGACAGGGATGCGGGGTAGTAAGCGTAATCATCATGGTGGTCAGGGCACGATGTAGAGGGTGAGTGTGTGTATCTGTCTGTTTTGGGGGTGTTGGGGGATAAGCCTTTTTTTAATCATTTTGATATTAAAAAAAGGTGTTTCCCTTAACTAGGTTATCGAAACTCTCAGTTCTAGAACTTAATGTCTACATATTTGGTTCTTGAATATTTTTATTGATTTGGGTTTTAATGTACAGATGAATGGTTATTTGGTTCTTTCATACTTTGTTTTATTCACTATCACTAGTAATTATAGTTTACTTTTTGTTTTCAAGTTAAATCTATTAATTTGGTTTATTGGTTTGTGTCAATTTACATGTTTTCCTTTCCATGAGGATGAAGAGAGCGATAATGACCACTATAATGAAAAGTATGAAGAGTACACATCATCTTCCTTTTAAGAGAAAACAGGTTAGCAAGCTCCAAAGATGCACTAAATTTGATCCTGAAGTAGATTTTGAGCAAAGAGCTACTTTAATGAAAAAAGTTCATCGGATAAAGAAAAAAGGTTTAAGAATAAAAGTGATGTTTGATGCAAAATGCCAACTAAAAGGCACATTTGGAAGTGAATTAAGCAGTTGGATTGGAGTCCCTAGTTGAGAACACGTTCCAATATGGATTAAAAGATTAGAGAACTAAGGATTTAGACCAAGTAAGAGATATTGTTTGGAGAGAGATTTATGAAGCTTTCACAGTTGAGGGGTGGTCTAGGAAAAAAGCTTTGAAGATTTGTGGTGAATTAGCAAAAGGGCTTAGATCTGACCTCTACGTTACTTTTGTAAAGCCCAACCTTTTTATTCTGGATGACAATGAAAATGTATTTAAGCGGTCTCCTATGGTATTACACTACTACCCCTCTATATCCGATGATAATTAGGAAGCTTTTGTTAAGTATCGACGTTCTACCAAATTCCAACTCTATCAGCACACGTAAGAGAAATAAAGAGCACAAAATGATTACGTTTCTATGGTTAGTTAAGACAGATATAGAATGCTTGAGCAATCATTAGTATGTTATTATCTTACTTGTATTACATATATCAATTGTTCTATCATTAATATGTTACTAACAAAACAAAATACAGTTAGTTGAGACGGGTGTGCTCCATCACGGGAGGAGTCGTGGGTAAAATCGCATCCAGATCTTGATGGACAATTTAAAAATCCAAATTGTGCAAAATTTGAGAACTTGATTGTAAGTTTATTGAACTTAAATTCTTAATTTGTAATTTAATAACTTTTGAAGCATATTAAGAACAACTTGGTTTGTTGTTGCTTTACAAGATAAGTACACAATGGAACAAAGTCAAGAGACCTTCAAGTCTGTCAATGACGAAGACATACTGATAAGGGCACTAGAGAAACCAAAACATTCAGGACGTGTTCATAGTCAATCTAAGTATGTCAAGCAGTCTCAATACTTTGACCTTCGACTAATTTCAAAATTCGATTCCTAAATGTCAAAGATGCGGCTGGAAATTACAAAAATGCAAGGTCTTGTGACTGAATTTATTTCCCAAGTAGGTGTCAGACTGACAGATGAGACCATTTCACAATGCAACAGCTTCAAGGATAGCTGTAACCCTCCCAATAACATAGCAGAAGCTCCACAAGCTTTAGAAGTCTAATTGTCGTCTCATCGTCAAAAGCCCAAACCATATCAAGAATACAAGCTCTTTGTTGACGATAAAATTAATGGTGGGTGTACACTTGTTGCACTTGGGAAGGCGTGGATAGAGAGACTTCCAACTAATACAGACCATGAATGACAAAAACGTGCGCATTAACATCATTACCCCTAAAGTTAGAATAGTTGATTGCCTATTTTGACAATTGAAGTAATAACAATGGGTGAAGTTGTCAAAAGCTTCATTGTATGGCCAAAAAGGTAAATTGAAGTCGTTGCAACGACGAAGAAGATTCGAGTGCCTAGACACATTCCTCAACATGTTGAGGGAAAGAAATGCAAAAAAAAAAGAGAGTAAAGTGTTAGAAAAGTAAGAAGGTCACAACTTGAGGTAGATCAAGAACGAACGGTTAGGAAACAATCCATTGTGAATGAGCCACTACTTTCATTTAACTTCTTTTTAGTACCTCTAAAATTTTTGCAATTGGCTTTGTATGCACATGCTTTCATGCATGATGGTTGGTGGTTCATTGCCGATACTAGAAATAGTCATTGGCAATGAAATGCCTATCTAAGTGGGGTATGAAGATATTTACTACTTCATCACCTTTGATAAAATCGTAGCGAATTGTATAATGGTATACCTCAAGTAATAGCTCTATTCTTAATTCTTACTTTTTAAAATCTAAATAGAGTTGTAAGATATGTTCAAATAAGTTAGTGCATTGTTTTCATTGCAGTTTTTTGGTAGAATATTGTAAACATCAAGGCAAGGCTCACAGTTTCGGCTTCATATCTTTGGCTCTTATGTCAAATGTTGCAAAAGACCCACAGAGTGATGTTAGAAGGCGGATCATGTGACTCCTCCATCTATTAGCTCAAGCACTAAGGAAAAAATTATTCTTCGTGCCGTACAATGTTGGAGAACATTGGACGTTGGAACTTGTTTCTCCATGAGAGGAACAAATATTTTGGTTTGGTCCCCTCGGCCACCAACCATGTGATGATTTCGTATCACTTACAAAATTGTAAGTATCAATTTTTCTTATAAAATTAACTATGTTAAGTTTTACATAATTGTGTTTATTAATTCATTTTAATCATGACACATTATTAGGGTGCTTAACGATTGGAAACTTCAAGTCAGAAGCGGTGTAACAAGGCGAGCAAACAAAACACTATATTCCAATCGTAAGTGTCCTCGACAACAAGGAAAGATAGAATATGATTTTTATTCTATGCATGCAGGTTATAACTAATAATGGTATACAAGACCTAAGAAAAGGAATTTTATATACATATGGATGTAAATGAAGTTAGAGGTGCGTGGGTACAATTTGTAAGTAGGTATGTCAAATTTAGTTAGAGTAGGAGATAAATGATTATGTAAAATAGTTCAATACAAATGATTTTATAAAGACTTTGTAACTTCAAAATACATATCTTTTTTTACAATCAGGACCTTGTAGTAATGGATAATACACAAAACTGTCCATCCTGTAGGAAATCATAAATTTAGTGTTTTTTTGTGCACAACCAATTTTCTACAACGGTTTTTATTAAAAACCATCATAGAAACACATCCTTACATGACGGTTTCTGTGAAAAACTATCGTGTAAAGTTCAAGGATGTCATTTTTTAACGACGATTTTTCACTGTTTTAAGAAAACCGTCGTGTAATGTAGACCTTACATGACGGTTTTTCAAGAAAACTGTCATGTAATGTCGATCTTCCACGATAGTTTTTTTCCAAAAAAAAAAAAAAAAAACCATTGTGTAAGGTTGCATTTCCATGATGGTTTTCTGAGAAAACCGTTGTGATAGAGGGTCCCAAATATTCTAGATTGGCACCTCAACGGATGTTCCACGACAAAAAAAACTGTCGTGAAAACTCAATTTGGTACCACGATAAAGGATTTCAAGATGGTTTTAAGCTGTCGTGGAAGGCCATGTTTGTAGTAGTGAGATACACGCCCCCATGTAGAAGATTTCATGTAGCCATAAGAAAAGATAGAAGCTACGTGCGACCGTGGAAAAGAAGGCTCATCAAGCACTATGAAAATCATTGTGCAAGGCAAATCTCACTCAGCCGAGCGTGTCAACATGTTGGAGTTTGTGTTTTGCAATCTTTTGGGGTTTGTTACCTATTCTTTTGTAAACTTTATGGGTTGTGTTATTTTTTTGGTAGAGTGAAACTCAAAAAAATTGAGTGGTTGAGAGGCTAGAAAAAATTCTTGAGAGAGAGTTTACAATTTTTTTCTTGAAACTTTTTCATTATCATAGTAAAATTATTCTGCAGCCGCAGAAAGTGGACATAGCTCTCACATCGAGGGTGAACCACTATGAACTTTATGTGTTCTTATTTATTTTTTGTTCACATATTTTTGTTCTCAGTAAAATTAGGGCTTCTAATTCACAATAGTGTATAGTTTCTTTCTCCTTGTTATGTCCTCAAGTGCTCAACACTGCATGCAGTTGCACACAGTGATCAAACTTCCTATCTTGACTAGGATTCTTCTAGTCTGATCAAAGATTCTTCTAGTCTGATCAAACTTCAAATAGAAGAAAAGGCCTCGGACTATTGGGATACTAGTGTGGTGTCTGCAATGCAATCTGACTCTCAAGTTAGTGTAGAAAAGACAAAGTGTAGGCAAGGGAGAGTCCATTACCTTTGGAGTGGAGTTGATGCTTCTATTTATTTAGTTTGGCTTGGACCAAGTGTGGACCAAGTTTTTTCCTATTCCTCAAGTATTCGACTATACAATGCCTTGAGGCTGGGTGACATGTGTCATAATATATCTCCATAAATGGAAGATTCCCAATAGAGAGCCAAGATAGTGCCACATGGTGACTTAGTCATTGTAGACATTAGATCTACAGTTAAATTTAATCGGATTAAAATAATGATCGTTATTTATATCTGAGTAATTTGGACCCTTAAATTACCATTATCAGGTCTTAATAAACTTCATAAATATGATTAGTAAGCCAATTATTACAAAATCGGTTTAATTAGATCAAAATAAGAAAACAAATGCGAAAAAATAAAGATACCAAACACCAAATTTAGAATGATTCGCTCTGTAGCTAAAGCTACATCTACTGTCATTCTTCATGTGATGAACTGAGTACAAAGTATAGATGAATGAATTGGAGGATAAGAAATTTGCTTAAAATATAGTCTAGAACTTATTTTGGAGAGCTTTTATGTATGTGAATGAATTCATAGATGCCTTTAATAAGACTTCTGGCCTCTATTTATAGAGATTTCTCACGAGATTGTGAGCTTCATTTTAGTTACAGAGGTGGATCCAATGATACTTAAAGTAGTGCAACACGTGTCAACCTCCAATTAGGCATAAGTTTTGGACCATAATCCCATGTTCTCCTTTATGGTTTAGTGGACGTCCCCTTGCGTTTGTCAAGCTTGAATGCGCTCCGTCGATCAAAATAAACCCACACTTAATAGATCTTCAATGGTGGACAATTCGTTAATCTATTCCTAAGTGAACCGAGAAGAGACTTCCCCATCAAATCTAAAGTCGCAAACCAATCAAGCCCTTTAGTTGGATGAACAACCGGTTGGAGAACCCAATAGTATCAATAAGCTCGAATCAATCGTTCTCGTTAGGCTTGACTCATCTTAACCATGAACCGGGCTTCCTATGCTGAGCCTTTGCACTTCTATGATTTGGGCCTGATCAAATCATACCCTAATAGTCATATACTCTTTTTAATAGAGGTGTTGTCATTAAGGGTAATCCTACCTCGGCTGAACCTCAAGCAGATCAACATATACCTATGCACTGGTTGGCTAAATAAATGCCCGGCTAGACAGGTTCGTTATGGTCTAGCCAACAGGAACTCCAGGGAGGTCCTTAGTTTAGATAAGTAGACACCTTCACAGTGTAATGGCGAATAGGGTGTCCGACAACTGTGCTGGAGTACACCCTAATAGTTTTTACTACTTAAAAAAATAAATCTTTTCTTTTTTTTTATTACTACTTAGTTTGCATTTTTCTTGTGCACTAATCACTGTAATTTTTTATGCATGTCGAACTAATAATCTATAGTAAATAATTAAATAAATTGATATATATTCAAGTTAATGTTATAAGATTAATTAGTGCTACGTGCATGTGTGTTGCTTTGGGTGAGGGAAGTTATATACAAATTACCCCAAATTTTGAATTAATTCAGAAATTAACCATCTATTTTCGAACCTCATGTGTAACATTTAGCATAATAAATTCATACTATATCTAAGGTTTAATGCACAATTTTGAGTAACTTAAAGACACAAATACCCAAAAAAAGGAAAAAAAATACATAATTCAATTTTTCAGAAATAAATAAAAAAAAAACTTTGCTATAGAGAACAAATTGATTGAGGTTTTATGTTTTTTTTTTTAGTTTTTTTCTTTTTATTTTCTACTACCCTCTTCAAGGATATTTTGGTCTTTTGTTGAGGTCAAAATGGAGTGTTTATTGATCCAATATACGACTTTAATACCACTCAAATTCAAGCTGGTATATTTGATGAGGTCTAAAAAATGATGTTATATTTTTGTATAAACCCAAAATACATCATACCCCCTAATGCTTTCATTTTTAGTATACATCTTAAGAAACGAAAGAGTATTTGACACAATTTATCTTAAATTGTTTTGTAATTATCATTTGGTTCGTGATTTTTTAATTTCAACGATCAAATTCATGAATTCTCGATTTCATTGCAATCTTGATCAAATCATCAACGGGTGTTAAATTTATGACAGGATTCATTAATATTGAATGCTCTATTACACCCTCAATGTCAAACAAACCGTAGAATTTACAAATTAAAAAAAAAAATGTCAAACCCTCTAATTCATCTTTACTTTTATTTTACTTGCAATTTTTTGTTGAAAAAGACGATCTCGCCTATAGAATATAGAGGGCCAAGTAAGTGTATTGCCTATCTCGAGGCTTAATCTTTGGGCCAGTCAAGCATGTGCTTGAGTTTGGACAAGGAGGACAAGTCATGAAGCGGCGACATGTGAGATGCATAGGCAAGGGTGGGGGACTTCTTCATTCCTATGCTTGAGAATACCAGGGTTGTTTTATTGTTTAACCTAAGTTTTTTTTTTTTTTTTGGTAGTTTCTGGGTTTTAAATATTTTGATTTGGGTTTGAAACTTAGTATTTAATTTTGGGCTAGTTTTTTGAGAATCAGATCTAATGTATGATTTGATCATTACATTATGATTTGAGAATCTCTCTTCTTTTGCTTTTCGAAAAGGGAAATATATTTCAAATCAAGAAAATACAAACACCAAAGTTAACCTGCATGGCCTCAACATTAGAGGAAACCACAAGGGTGATCAGTAATTCAATTCACCAATAAACTTAAAAGAAAAGCTCAAAGCAATTGTACTAAGTTTAAAAACAAACATTCAAATGGATATACAAACTATCGAGCATATACATAACTCTTTTACAAAACCTCCATGCTCTGATAAAAGATTTGATCTAAAAGCAAGACACTCATAGCACCAAGGCCAAACAAAACACTGTCAAGGAACAAATCTAGCAGAATAAATAAACAGTCTATCTCTAGAAAACAAGAAAAACACAAAAACAATTGTCATTACAAATCACAATACAAAAAACAAAAAACAAAACAAAACAAAAAAATCCAATTTTGTGAAAAAACATTCGGCAAGAGAAAGCACTAGGACTCAAGGGACACACATATAGTCAAAATGCCACTTGAATTGTGACACATAAGCCTCACATGCCACCATCGTTGTTGTCAAAAGACTTGCACTACAACCATCACAGGAATCACATCCTAGGCAAATTGAGCCGCCAAAGGATTTTGGCTGCTGGATGTTAGATACATTGAGAACAACACTCCAAACCAGTAGCCACAGAGGTATGTTGCACATTACCTCTACTACCAAAAAGTCCATTGTTCGACAAGCTTGGAGACCAAATTTCGAGTCGTAAGCTTGTGACACCCAAGAGGCGGTCCCCAAACTCCAACCATCTCACTCTCTTTAGACTCCCCTTGTAACACCCCTTTAACAGGCTGTTAAGGTGACCTTATTTAATATCATTTATTAAGAAAAATACTTTAAATTATTATAGTGGAAAACAAGTAAACAATAATTAAACAAAACTAATGCCTTTAAAAGTCACACTAAATATTCAATTATTAAAAACATAACTAATAATAATATATTAAAAAGAGATCTGCAAAACCGTAAAACTTAACAAAACACATTAAACAAACCTTTTATTAAGCGGATAGCCAATATTTTGTTTCAACATAAACTTAGAAAATATTAATTAAAACATAGAGGTTATTAAACCATCAGTTCCAATAAAACCCTAAAACCGCTATCCGATAACTCGCTCCGTCACCACGTGTACGTCTATGTCAAGCGTCCTCCAACCTAGAACTTAGTTCCAAACTTTATCTGCAACATGTGAATAAAGTCGAGTAAGCGAAATGCTTAGTAAGTATGTCCATAATCTTACAAAACTACAATATGTTTTTAGAGTTTTCTTAAAAATGTTCCTTTTAAAATACAATATTTTCTTTCTTATCTTGTCTATTGTTAGGGCCCTAGATATGTACTAAGGCGTGCAACCATGATAAGGGTGGGATTACAATTTACAAACCTATTGAGCCAACTTATCATTGTGGAATTTGCATCCTTTGTAAAGGAGCACCTAGCAACTCGACGCAAAGTAGGATTTTCAGTGTGATGGTACATGCCTTCTAAGCATCCTTTATTTTGATTTAGTTTTCAATTATACACTGTCATAGATTATCGGGAACATATAAAATATCATATCAATTATACGTCACTTTTTAAAAATCCTCACTTAAACTTTCATTATTATAACTATTAAGATTTAAAATCATATAAAATCATATTTTGAACAAACCTATTGCAGGTGAGAGATGTAATTACCTAATTTATTGGTAATCGTCACTAAGGTGATACAGCACTTGGAATCCTAGTACACTTGCCTCTTTGGAGTGTTCATGTCACTATATCATAGAATTAACATTCATGACATAAAACTCAAGAAACAATACAAATACCCAACTTATGTCTAGAATTAAAAATAAAGAAAACCCTAATCTATGCTTCCATTAATCTATCAAAGAATTTCTCTCATGATCAATTTTTATACTAATATACAAATTCCATCAATCATATTCCTGTTATAAATTTTTATCGTTTTACCAAAATCATAATTTCTCAAACTCATGAAGTTCAAGTGTATCGGAAACTTACCCTTTTCTTCTTGATGTATAATTCTCTAGAGAATCAACAAAAAGTAGATCTATGATGATCTAATAGCTAAATCTTCAATTTCAATCTCCTCTAGATTATGAACATGAATGAAGGTGACGGAAGAGAAGTGCCAATTCTAGTGTAAAATCTGTAACATGAGCTTAATTCTTTAAGTATGGACTTTTTATATTGGCTTTTTTTTTTTTTTGTAATAATCCAAGGGTTAGGATGTAAAGTAAAATTAATCATCGAAGGGTCTAAAAAAGGTTTAGAGCTAGTTAAAGCCAGTTCCACGAATTTTTTTCTTTTCTTTTTCACTCTCTTTTTATCGGCCTAGCACCACGGCTCTAACTTCTTGGTGTCACGACGCTTTCCTCTCAACCGCCCCCCATTACCCCCCACCACACACACATGCACACACGCACCTTTTTCTTTTTTCTTTTTTTTTTTCCCCTCATGGCTAGAACCACGACCCTGGAGGATACCCGTTTTTCACTATCTTGAGCTCTTGAAATCAAATTTGACACTTTTTTTTTTTTTTTTGCATTATTCATCTTTTTCATCACATGACATCAACCTCAATATATATTTGGTCATGAATTTCCTTAAGTGCATCGAGTCCCTTGCCATTGTCACCTTTAATAATACTCAACAAATGGTACTTATTAAAACTTAATCATAATAACATATACTATCGTCACGCCTCCTTTTTATCTCTGGACAATCCTATAGTTAGTAATTTTTTATGACATATTTTAGTTACCAGGTGTGAAAGTGAGTTCGATATGTAAGATTGATTATTTGGAAATTAGAACTCAAATTTTAATTAATAATATGACATCAAGAATTTTTTATTTGGATTTTATTTCTCTTTTAGAATGATTAGATTAAATGTATAAAAAGAAATTCGACACAAAATGAAGTCATGCGTAGCTCACGTCTGAAAACTGAAAATCCATTAAGAAATTGATATCCATTTTGAATTTCACTTAAGATTGTGAGGAAATCAGAATTCAAGAGATCAAATTACTAACCATCACAAACATAGATTTCCATTATCATAGTCCAAACGGATTATGTCACCTGCATTATCTCATCCACAAGAGGCTCCTCATTTATTTAACAAAAGAAATGTAGAGACGTACACAAATCAAATTATAAAGCTTTTTTTTTTTATAAGCCCAATTTGTTCAACGACACCTTCAATTGGTCGCTGCAACAAATTTGAAGCACTAGTGACTAGGCACACTGAATAGCGTTGATATCCAACTTCAATGATGGCATGTTTGAAGAAATTCTTGTTACTTTAACTTTTATATTACATCGTGACGTTTTTGGAAGATATTTTTCAGTTGTAAAATATGCAAAATAGGTGATTTTGGTCACGTATAATATTAGTAAGAATACCTACATAAAAAGGGCCTTTTTTTTTTCCAGGAAGTATTAACAAGCCCCATGAAAGTCTTTGTTTCATCAATATATTTATATATTTTGTTTAACGTTGTAAACATTTCATCAACATAATACAGCAGCATTTGGGTCCGCTTTCACATCAATGGGCCACCTCAATTTCACATACAGATGATATATTCCGTATTTATCATTGCTTTTTTGAAATGATTTTGTATATATTATTTGAGTCGTTATCATTTGTACATTTGCGACCATATATGTATTATACTGAATATTTTTTTGGTAGAACATCTACATAGAATATTGCATTATAATTGTTTTCCCTTGGGAGAAGTGGTTGTAGGCTTCCCTCACCTCAAAGTTGAAGATGTTCCAATCCCACCTTATATTCAGGCTATTGTCGAAAAAATAAGGCATGGATTATTTTGGTTTAGCCTAAAATATGACCCGTTAAAAAAAATAATAATAAATAAAAAAAAAATTGTTCGTCTCACCCACACGACACCAAGGACATTTTTATTAAATGGTAAAGGAATACAATAAAAAAAGGTATCAAGATTAGAAAGAAAAATAAAGTAATAAAAATAAGGATCATTCATTTTTTAGTGTGTATTTATCTATTTAATGATGTAATGATAAGCAATCTCATTCTCTTTCTAGCATTTACTTAAGAATGAAAACTTTATTCAATATAATTACTAATATCTTTTTTACAGACCTAAATAACCATTAAATAATAACATTTAAATTTAGACATTTATATAAATTTAACATTTATTCTTTTTGATAGAAATTTATTGCTAAAGGGATATGAGGATTGACATTCGTTTTTCTCATTTCGCATATTGTATAGGATCCGCAAACTCCCATACTAATTTTGTAAGTAAACATGTTATTAAAGAGGACAAATATTTCCTTTCAAAAAAAAAAAGCGAAAGAAAGAAGGAGAATTACTCATTTCTCTTTATTTGCATCAAAAAGTAAACATTCCTTAAATTGATTCTCTATGTTACTTTACTATTTTTAAAATATTTTTCACAACTTTTGATTGGATATGTTTTAAAATTATTAGAACCTAACTAGAACTAATTTGATTTTGAGGGCTTATGTGGTTTTTTTATTTTTAAATGTCCTGGGTCATTGGTCGATTGCAGGTTGATTATGGGTTGCATGTCGTAAAAATAAGGTGTTTGTGTGGTTGGTGTTAATCTGTGTTAGGGTTGAGGTCTATTTTAACTCATTCATGTCACAATTCGTGTTAGAGTAAAGGTAATTTATGTAAATATTAACCCTCAACTTGACATTAACACAGCCAGTAAATAAAAATTGCAACAACACACAAAGCCACCGCCACCTAAAAGCCACTTGGAATAAACAAACACAATCAAAGTAATCACAGAGTACACCAACTTTGAGGCTTTGCCATAAAAATATTAACATATTGTGCTCCAATTACTTTAAATTCATTGCTTTCTAATAGAGTTTATTCTTAGAGGGCCATGATTATCGTGGCTGCTAAGTTTCCATTTTGAGTTTTATATGATATTTAGGACTCAATCGCCCACGCTTAGCTTTAATCCTTCGTGATTTCTTTGTCAAACAAGGAAACGAATTGGTACAAAAAATCTAGCTTGGTTAACCAAATCAAAACAGGAATCGACTATGTCATAAAGAAGTGAAATCGGCTTACAATTAATCCGTAAGATTGCATCATCAGGTGACGTGAGTCGGAATATTCATTGAATTGAAACAGTTTCTTGCGATGAAAATTTGCCAGCAACGCACTAGGAATTACCTCGTACACAGCGTTATAGCAGACTAATAGTTCTGGTTGATATCAAGGGACGAATCTAGTAAAACTATGGACTAATAGATTATTTGGCATCTTAGATAGAATATAAAAATACGTAAAGCTTTTAGCAATTATTGTAAAAAACAAAAATTTTTAGTGTAAAACTCTTATATGTTGTACTTTTTAAATATATAATATTTTTAATCCCAATGACTTTCCCAAACACCTTATAAAATTTGGTGTCTGTTTGATTTGTAAGTCTAAATATAAATTTTTTTAAAGAAAAAATACAAAAGTAGCAAAGGATTTAACTTATGATTCAAACCTGCAAAAGAAAGAACTTTGTAAAATAGTGGTGTAACTGAGTTCCGAATTGTGAGATCATGGAGAGCCGATCTTTGTCCAACTTACAAAATATTTTCCTAAATGCTTTTGGATCTAGGAAACATAATTCTTCTTTTCGTTGCGATAGAACATAAAAATGATTTAAATAGGTTTTTTTTTTATAGTTTCATAGCCTGCTGTGTGAGGTTACCCAAAAAAGCAGAACTTTTATTTTGCATAGAATTACATTTATGCCTGCACATTGACATTTTACATTAAATTTGTTTAAAAGACCTGATTTTTCACATTTACATTTTATGTTAAATTGGTTTAAAAGATCTAATTCCCTTCAAATTTTATTAAAAGCCATTTATTTCGCTGGTTCAAATCACAATTTTAATCTTTTAGTTACAATAATTTTTCATAAAAATTTATATTTTTGTTCAAACCTAAAAACCTAGAAGGGTCATAGTTTTTTTTTTTTTCCCCTTATTCTTTAAGGATATTCAAGTCGTTTTTGGTGGGTAAATTAATCTTGACCAAAAAATGTAAGACATTAACATAAATTCAAAACTTGAAGGTATAAATGTAATACAATCTAAAATATAAGATAAGAATTTTTTTTTGGATACCTCCAAACAAGAACAAAAACTAACTAGAACAAGAACAATGTTACAATAGCAAGAATAGGAACAACCCCCATAAGGACAAATTTTACAAATTCCCTTGAACTATGTTATTTATGTCAAAATACCCTATAAATTTTAAAACGTACCTGTTGTACCCCTGAACTATAATACTTCTCCATATTCACTCCTTAAACTTTAAAGGATAAATTTTTTTCTGCCCCCTGAACTTTGGTCAGATTGTCACCTTAGTCCCCAAACTTTGAAAACTGGCATGCACATCCCTCGAACTTCAAAACGTTAGCGAAAATGCTCCTTTTATGACATTCCGTCTTTAAAGTTTTATTTTTGCCCATTGAACTTTAATAACTATGTCATCTTACCCCTAAACTTTAAAAACTGGTGTTTTTACCCCTAAACCTTTTTCATTTTCTTTTCTAGTCAATATTTTTTCAGACAAGTCAAAACTCAAACTTCTCACCTAAATAGTAGTTCTCTTTTTTGTATTGTTTAACGTCCATTTTGTTAAAAAGTATTTTATATAGGCCTATGATACAATCTAAAATATACGATAAGAATTTTTTTTTGGATACCTCCAAACAAGAACAAAAACTAACTAGAACAAGAATAATGTTACATAAGCAAGAATAGGAACAACCCCCATAAGGACAAATTTTACAAATTCCTTCGAACTATGTTATTTGTGTCAAAATGCCCTCTAAATTTTAAAACATACTTGTTGTACCCCTGAACTATAATACTTCTCCATATTCAATCCTTAAACTTTAAAGGATAAATTTTTTTTTGCCCCCCAAACTTGGAAAACTGGCATACACACCCCTCGAACTTTAAAACGTTAGCGGAAATGCTCCTTTTATGACATTCTGTTTATAAAGTTTTATTTTTACCCCTTGAACTTTAATAACTATGTCATCTTGCCCCTAAATTTTAAAAATTGATATTTTTACCCCTAAACCTTTTTCATTTTCTTTTCTAGTCAATATTTTTTCACACAAGTCAAAACTCAAACTTCTCACCTAAATAGTAGTTCTTTTTTTGTATTGTTTAACATCCATTTTGTTAAAAGTATTTTATACAGGCCTATGCATTTATATATATAATTGAAATTTACATATATATATATATATTATATATAAATTTATATATATGCGTATATATTTTGCTTGCATATTCATTTAATTTTTTTCTTGCAATTCATTTTTCTTTTCTTTCATTTAATAAGCACAAAAATCCAAAAAAACGACGCAACATCAAACTAAGTGTGTAACAATTGTTGACTCAATTCATAATTCGAAGCTCTTGGATGAGCAATTTGAGTTGTGACTTGTGTAAAGAATTGTTAACTTAAAAAGAAAAGAAAAAAGTTTAGGGGACTAAAATACTAGTTTTTGAATTATAAGTTGGATTTTAAATACTATAACATGTAAGAGTTTTGTATTATAGCAAACTTTTGCTTAACACTTTAATATGTGAAAGTTTTACACTATAGTAGTTGTAACTTATTTGTTTGCCAAACGAAGCCCTAGTTCAATTTTTTTTTGGTTAAAAAAATCAGGTTAGCATAATTCAAACCAAGAAACCAAACGGGAAGAAAGGACAGTTCCCACCAAAGGATAAAATGCATAAGATTATTTATATGGGAAAATTTAACAAATTCCTTTCAAACTGTGTCACTTGTATCAATATGCCTTTCTAACTTTAAGATGTATATATTGTACCCTTGAACTTTAATATTTCTCCAAATTCAACTCCCAAACTTTAAAAACAAAATGACATATTTACCACAGTTCGAGAGGCAAAAGTAACACTTTTGGGATCGAATGTCACAAAAAGGGATATTTTTGCTAACATTTTGAAGTTTGAGGTACATTTTTGTTAACGTTTTGAAGTTTGAAGGGTGTACATGCCAATTTTCAAAGCTCAAAGGGCAAGGTCACAAACGAACCAAAATTAGAGGGGGTAAAAATAAAATTTATCCAACTTTGAAACCCCTTTTTTTGGACAAAATAATACATACTATACTCATTAAAAGGATAAATTCATCGGTGTATTCAAAACCTTAAAGAACCAACGTGAGTTACGCTATATTCTCTACTTTTCTCCTATAATTCTCACTTTTGAGAAGGTATTCTAAAAGGGCCATGCGAAAAGCAATTTTTATTACTTAATCGCATAATATTTTCGTTAAATTCACTGGAAAAACGACAGCTTCTGTAAACAACCAAAGTATGGAAATTCTTCTTACATTTATCATTCAACCAGAGCAGATAAACAACTTATGTTAGAGGCAGCACCTACCTCACCTATCACCCTTCGGCTTCCTAACCCTTTTTGATTTCTTTTGCAGGAAAAGTTGTAAGCAAGCCCCTCAAGAAATAAACTAGAATGCCCATAATCTTCAAGTCACTTGAGACAAGAATAAACAATCTTCCACCAGCCAAAATCTTCCAAACTACATTTCTTCAAAGTTCAACTTTCAGAAGCACCACCCCAAATTCTCTCCTGCTATATATGAGAATCCATTGCCTCGGAAGCCAACTTGTCAAAAGGCATATATTCTACGATCCCAAGGTAGAAATCCAGCAAATTATGCACTCTAGAACGGTGGAAAGCCCAAAGTCCATCATAGACTTCAACGATAATTGACCTAAGAAAACATCTTGATTCGGAAGCTCCATTCCTTATACCAATGAATACCAAATTTTTCATTGGGTGACAATCTCTTGTTTCTAAAGATATGATCCAATATTTGCAACTGGAAAGGAGGAAGCCCTTGTCCATGAAATGGTCATCATTAGCATACCTGCCTTCAAGGATGAACTTGAATAAGAATAACTAATGACTTCTAAAAATTAGCCAAGATGATTCATATATGAATAGGTTCCTCTATGCTCACAATTAGTTAATGAGAGTAGAAGCTACAAGGGTAAACAGTAACATCCCAATCCTATGGGGATTCACCTTGGCACTTCAATAAAAAGCCAAGAGGAAAACCGACGAGCAAGAAGATCCCGACATGGTGCATGGCATCTAACTAGCCAAGTGCATTTTAGTTCAACAGGGAGGATAGACCAAAAGGTATCATCAGGACTTCACTCGAAGTCATGTATGCGAATTTCTGTGTCTACACAATTAAAATCTAGGCATGCACTTAACTTTAGGCTAAAGCAGAAATTTACTCTTTATCCACAAGTTAAAAAAAAAAAAAAAAAACCACCCTGTCCCACGAAGACAACGAAGAAGAAGAAAGAAGACGTAAATAGTAATTTTGTACAAAAGCACACAATAAATTAACCAAGACTTTAAAATAGTGCATTGTGAGAGAGTAAATACTACAACACTCTTTTATATACTCTAAAAAAAACCCAATAACAAGGTGAAATATTCTGCCAAACTCAAAAAAAAAAAAAAAAGACCAAGAGGCAACTATATATATATTCCACCGTCACTGCATTCACCTATATATGATCTACACAATAACAAGCAAAAAAAAAAAAAATTTCCCAAACCCCCCCAAAAAAAATATGAACCAAGAAGTATTTATACACAACACATTCACCATCCTAAGCACTTAATACTGGTAGTCCTGCATATGGTAATTGATTCCTAATTGTGGATGCATGAACGACATGAGTCCAATGATGCAAAAATTCTAATGAAGAGTAAGGTGGCTGTGAAATCAGGCTCAGTAACTACGAAGAATGTCTGTAAGGTTTTAGCTCAAGCTCGTCTTTTGGTGATGAAGAAGCTAGAACAAAGATCCCATACAAAAATGTTTGTAAATTTATTTAATACACAGTTCCAATAAAATATTAGAGTCCACCCCACCCCCCCACCCCCAACACATATATACAAGACTCAAGCTTGAGTTTGTTTATGCAAAAAAATAAAGCTCAAGCTCCATTTTCAAAGCCAAGGTCACGCTAATATGTTGAGACCTAAAGTTAGACGGGCTGATGCTCACAATGAAATTGATTAAAATTTGACTATCTAGAACAACACAGCCGGGCTTGGCTCAAATTGTTCAGACTCTCGGGAATAATAAATGCTCAAATAAAATATGAAACTGGAAATCCTTGAGGGATAAAAATAGAATAAGAAATTACTTCCATACAGTGAACTTGACGATGACATATGTCCATTACTTTTGTGCGACAGATGCAACAAGTTTCCTCAAATTTGGAAAAGAGCTTTCATGGGAATGATTATCTCCTCTCCAAATTCAAAGTTTCCTACATAGTAGAAGAAACATTTAACTTCACAACTTCATAAATTTCTATCAAAATGTTTTCAACCAGGCAGAGAACCAAACCTTCGCAAGTATACACAGGTATGCCGAATAAAATAGATAAGAATCTCCACCTTTCCTATAACACTGTTAGTGCAAACAAACTGCAAGAAATAAGGACATACAATTAAACTAATTTCAACAAAACAGCATGTTAAGATGAAGTAGTTGCACGAGAACCTCATACCTTCATCTAAGAAAGCAGAAAGTTAAAATTTGTCATCTGGTACAAACCCCCTTTGCAGCATTTCATCATGGAAACGAAATGCTTCCTTCAAGTTGTCCTGGGATACATGTCCATTTATCAATGATGTATAAGTAAATCTATCAGGATTTACACCTCTTTCAAGCATCCTCCGAAGTACTTGCTCAGCTTCTTGCATTCTACCTTGTTTAGAGAACCCATTTAGAATTACGTTGTATGTAATAACATCGGGCAATAACCCTTGATCTTCCATTTTTCTAATCGAAGCAAAAGCTTTGTCCAGATTCTCCTCTCTAACAAATCCATTAACTAAAGTGTTGTACGTAATGCTGTCAGGAACAACTCCTCGAGATATCATTTTTCCCAAGAATTCCTCTGCCTTTGCAGCATCATTGGACCGACAGTAGCCCTTTATTACGGTGTTACAAGTCACAAGAGTGGATTTTATGCCTTCTTCCACCATCTGGTCCCATAATCTGAAGGCCTCAGATACATGACCCATGCTACAGAACCCATTTATTAAAATGCAGTATGAAATGTGATTAGGGAATATTCTCCTAGAGATCATATCACCCCATAATTCCTTAGCTTTCTCTATTTCGCCTGCTTTGCAAAACCCATCAATCAATGTATTGTATGTCACAACATCAGGCTTAAGATTCCTTCCAGTCATTGTCTGGAATAAATTGAGTGCTCTACTCGTATTCCCATTCTTACAATATCCATGAATAAGTGTGGTGAAAGTATAAAAATCAGGAACAACACCCCTTTCCACCATCTCATTTAACAGCATGTCTGCATCAGCAAGATTCATGTCCCTACACAATCCATTCAAAATACTATTGTATGTAACCACATCCACAACACAACCTTGCTCTAGCATTTCATCCCTCATCTTTAACGCCTCTGACATGATACCCTTTTTACAATATCCATCTATAAGGATAGTATAGACCACATTGTCTGGAACCAATCCTGCCCCTTTCAGACTTTTAAAATAAGTTAAAGCTTGTTCAAGATGCCCGATCCTTGCAAACATGCCAATCAGTGCACTAAAGCTAATTAGATCAGGATAAACACCTCTGCCTGACATTTCACGGAAAATTGCCTCAGCCTCTGCAATCTTATTTGTTTTACAACTCTCGGAAAGCAATGCATTGTATGTAGTAGTATCAGGGTTCAACCCAAGCTGCAAAATCTCATCCAAGACTTCCTTTGCTCTTGTACAATTTCCCACTTTGCACAATCCTTTTATTATAGTGTTATAAGTAAGAAGTCCAGGACTCAGCCCCTTAGATGACATAAAGTTTACTAAACGAAAAGCTTCTTCCAAAAGCCCTTGGCGACAATAGGCATTAATCAATGTATTATATGTCACTATATCTGGAAAAATCCCCTTCTCTTCCATGTCCGATAAGAACAACTTGGCGTGGTCGACTTTGCCATCTTTACACAGTGCATTGACCATGATGTTAAGCGTATAAACATTCAAATCAATCCCACTTCTAACGACTTCCCAATATACTTCCCATGCCAAATCAACCCAACCAACTTTCACAAGCCCTCCAAGAAGACTATTACATGCACTTATGGAAACATTAAATCCTTTGCTTCTCAACATCTGAAACACCTCAGACCCTTCCCTCAACTTCTTAGCCTGCACATAAGTCCTAACCAATAAATCAAACACCAAACGATTTGACCCACAACCACTATGATATGTCGAAACCAAAGATTCAACAACTTCAAATCTTGAAACGCCACTTCTTCTCACCATTCTAAGTACCAGAGCTTGTGCTTCGGACAATCTCCGACTACGCACCAAGACGTGAATCATCACACTCAAAGACTGTGAGGAATGCCTCATATTTGGACAATTCATCATAATTAAATCAACAAACTTCATACCCAGTTGCAAATTTTCACAGCGAGTAAGAATTTCGACTACAACTGATGGATTTAATCGAAACACATAGCCGTGCAAGGAGTTGAGATTACCTTGCTTTAAACTCAGTAAGATTTTCTCGGAAAGGAGACAATCGGATATAGAATTCGATGAAACTTGTTCCTGGTCACGGCATCTGTAGGCTTCTTGAATTTGCAGATTTCCAAGACAACCACTTTCAGCACTAAACGAAGCTAGGAAAATTTAATCAAGTAGTAAGGCCCTCTATCCCAGAGAACACAAAAAGAAGAACAGACAATAATCACATCCTCACTAACTCCTAAGCCACCGAAGTTAAGAACAAATAACTAACTATTAAATCTAGGAAATTTTATCTAATTTTCTCAAGTTACTCTAAAAACAGCTGAACAAATCATTGAACACAAGTTGAGAGTATCAAAAAGAAAATCAATGCAATTCACTATAAAGCATCACCACTTCATGAAGCCTTCTGACTACTCTTGGGACTAAAATTCAATATTTAGAAATTGATGAATCAGGGTCAAAGTCCACCCTAATTATGATAAATGAAACTAGAAGTAACTTCAAATTGTCTCATCGAAATAAAGCTCCAAAAGTTCTAATTAATATCTGATATGCCAAAATGGACTTCTTTCCCCCGATTCTTGCTGGAATTAAGTACGAAGAAGCCGTTGAGAAAAAAAGATCATTAAATTCGGAGTACCTGATGGTGATGCGATTGGAATTACTCGCCTAAAGCCAAAAGGAGAGGGACGAGAGATGAGAAATGGCGAAGAGAATGTGGAGATTTTGTGGAGGTTTGAAAATGAATAGCAGTGATTAGGAGAGGGAATTAGGGACAATTTGGGTACAGAAAGAGCTGGAGTTGCCATTAACAATGCTGGGAGGGAAGAATAGAGCACCCGAAAAACTCAAAGTTCAAAAGTTGTGAGGGTTCTGAGGATGGGTTTGCGCAGCGGCCATTGGAAGAGCTTCGGCTTCGCCATGGGAGGGGACTCTCAGAAAATTAGATGTTAAGACTTAAGACTGGAGACAGAGAATGATGGGAGAGGGTTTTGGGATTAAACGGTTTTATCTTTCTTTTTTCTTTTTCCTATTTTTTCCAAGTTCCGCTTGACGGCCAGCGAGAAAATTAAGGGCCGTTTGTTTCGATACTCAAATCAAGGTTTGAATTATTTTGTTACAGTATTTTCTCTCATAAAATTCAAATCTTTATTCAAATACTCGAACCAAACGGGCCTTAATTCTCGTTGTCAGTTTTTTTTTTTTTGGTACATGAACATTTCTAATTTTTTATTCTCAATTGATTTATATTTATAATTATTTTCCCAAATTTTTTATTGAAATTAGATTTTTTTTTGTCTTTTCGTATATTTATTCACAATTTTTTAATAAAAATATTCGGTTCGTTTGGTATTATTTTCAAAATATGTAAAAATGTTTTTGTTTTAGAAAATAAAAATTTTTAAAGAATTATACTGAAAGTGTTTTTAAAATTTTTGCCTCGAAAAACAAGCAAAAGCATTTCCAAAAATTTTAAGAACAAAACCGAACAGGGCCATTATTGTCTGCTAGTTTTTTATTTGCCTTTTATTCTTGCTCCTCTTTTTTTCACAAGATAAAGTTTAATTTTGTTGATGCAATTATTTTTTTAATTGTTAATGCAATTTAATTTAGAAAGAAATTTCGAATATGAAGATCATAATTATCCAATTGAATTTGTCTAAATAGTTTTCATTTAAAGCCAAATAGTTTTAAGAATATTTAAATTTGTTGATTTTGTATGTGTAATATATTACGTTGCACACCACACTTTGTTTGGCACGTTGAATCGGATAAGATTGTTGAGTTAGGGTTAGATTGGATTAAATAGGATAGGATTATATATAATCTTATCATATGTTTGGTAAGATATTGATTGGACCAAATTAATACGGTATTTGACAAGATGGTTAGAACTGTTTTTACTATAACATGTGAGAGCTTTATATTGTAGTGATTTTTTTATTGTTACTGTAGCATATGAGAATTTTACACTATTTATAAATGAGAAAATGATATAAATCACTACTGCCAAACACCCCTTAAAAGTAATCATTGAAATTAAATTTATCAAAAAATTAAATTTAATTAAAATCCTTTGAAAAATAGAGAAAGTAAAGAAGGAATATATAATAATAATGTTTAAAATTAAAATCATATGTTTGAAAAAATGAAGCACTATTTTTGTTTGGCGTAAACATGGAACATTATTATATCTAAGTTTTAGGGGTCTTTTTTTTATTCTCTAGTTTGAGAATTTCATATATCACAATGGGGCTTGAGTGCGGCAAATAGATGGCGCCCTCAACATCATATGCCACAATGGAAACATCCCGCAAGTAGAGGGATAGCAAATTGAGTTTTGGGCTGGGTGCGATTAGATGGCGACCTCCTGTTGTTGCGAGTTAGAGAAAGGGTGCAAATCTGGGTTAGGTCAAGTGTAGGCACATTGAAGGTCTTGGTTGGGAGAGGAAGGTGGGCTCAACGGCAACCTCACGCGCTAGAAAGCTGATCTAAATGGTGATCTCTTGCGTTGGAGAAGGTGAACGAAAAGACAATCTTGCACGCTAGAGGTGAGGCCGAATAATGGCCGCATGATGACCTTGCTTATCGGAGGTGGGTGCGACGGTGACTTTGCTGGCCGAAGGCAGAGGTTAGGGAGGCAAGTCTGTTAGTATCAAGGGTAAGTGAGGTGAAATAAAGAGGGGAAATAATCTCAAGTCTTTAGACTAACAATCCCACCATTTTTGGGGGATTATTAATCCCACATTTGTGCGATTATTTTGTGTTCATCGAACTAATAATCTAATCCGAATCTGTCACTAAATATGGGATTTAGATAAATAATCCTAGTCTCAGTCTTAGTCTCGTGAGACAAACAGGTGTTAAAATAATAACTTAAGATTATATGTGTGATAGCTCATTATGTTGATGGTTTTATAAAAACGAATTATTATTTTTGTTTATGTTTAGTCCCAGTCCTAGTCCTACGGAAAAAAAAAAAGCATTTACATGACATGGATAAGAACATAAACAAAAACAATAATTCATTTTGCAAACCCTAATCCTCATCAACATAATGAGCTATCACACATAAATAACCAATTTTGTTACTATCTTCCCAAAGATCATATATGCAAGAACTGTAGCATTAAAAGATTTAAAATTATCAAGAAGTAATTGTCTCATTGCATAAAAAACTTTGGTGCAATCAGATCTAACTGTGTTTCTATTAACCCTCTTAAATTGTGGACAAAGTGCAGTTTGAAATTCTTCAAATGCTTCATCATCTGCAAAAGACAATAGTAATTCAACACTAGTCGAAAACTTCACTAGTGCCTCACGGGCATGCTGTGTATCGCATGAAAAAATTTGTAGACCTCGTTTTATGTGTAAAAGTGTTTGTTAATGTTGTGATGATTTATGCCTCATTTGGTTTATTGGTTCAAACTGTGTTAGTTTGAACTTTTTTGGATTAAATAGAAAAATCCAAATTATATAGTTTAAATAGTGATCTGAACTAGCATTTGGATGTATAATTAAAGTATTAAATGGAACAAAATATCCAATCTAAATTTGTATTTAGATAAGTATTAAAGACTCTAGTTTGAAGCATTAAAAATTATTTAAATTAAAAAATAAATGTAAAATATGTAAAAAGAAGTTATTTAATTAAAAATTATGAAATAATAGTGTTAAATTATAAAAACAATATATAGGAGTGAAATTACTATTCAATATTAGTTTGAAATGTTGAAATAGAAGAGTGGTTTAAACTCTAAGTTGGGCAGTTCAGCTTAGTTTGAACTGTCAGTTTAGTTCGAATTAAATATTTTACCAAATATCAATTTAAACTGTGATGTCGTTCGAACTGAGCCGAACTGACTGAATTAGTCAAACAAACAGGGTGTTAGATTATTTTTTATTTGAGTTGTATGATTTGAATTAGTGATTGAAATTGTTATCCGAATTGACGTGTAGAAGTACATTTAAAATATTAATTTGTATAGAAAATAAAATTAAAATTTATGTTTGGATAAATAATAAAAAAAGTTTTTGATTTATTAACAAATCTAACAAAATCTTACTGTTCATTATTCTAAAAAATTATTCACTATGGATATTGATTTATTCCTCTAGTAATTAGGAACACAATAAAAAAACAATTGTCTCTATCGGATATCAATTGAAGAAATTATGATTTTTTTAATCAAAACTAATAAAGAAGTTATGTTTTTTTTCCTTAAATATAGAAGAGAAAATTTTTACTTTTACTGTAGCAAACATATCCGAGTCAAAGAGTTCAAAAGGGAGTACAACTCTGAAAACTTGGATTCAAAAGCTCATTTGATTTGAATTTTAAGGAGAACAAACATATATCCAAAATATTCATAAAATTTAAATTTATAGAATTGGACGAATATGTGAAACGAGCGACCTATCCAATGTCTATCGAGATGTCCTGTTCCCCCACCTTTTTATTGAAAAAGTGTTTTTTTTTTTTTTTTTTGGCAATACTTACAAACAGCAAAAAATTTTATTTCACTTGGTTTTGGATTTGGCCGTAGCTCCTTTGTGAAATGTTGCCACACAAGAGCTATGTGCGGTCTTTTTCCTCTTCCTCATGCACGTTCTTCTATCGCCTGATTGTGCATCAATTAGTCTGCAAGTAGAACATTACTTTCACTAGTGGGATTGGATACCAAAACTTCGTCTCATAAAATTGCTGATATCCATGATCAGGAATATCTATTTTTTCCATTTTTTGTAAAATAAAAAATAATGTTTATAAAAATATTAATAAAGACTGAGAATTGTAAAAAAAAATAATAATATATTACAAAAAAGTAACAATATTTATAAGAATAGACTAACTCTTTCTTTTATCAAAATGCCTTTAATTTGAATTGAATTTTTAAAATGAAAGAGATAAGAGAAATAAAAAGTAATCAAGAGAAAAGGCAAAGAGTTAGAGAGACATTAAGATCAGTGAGCAATTATGAGAGATAGAGTCATTGAGAAAACAAGTCGTTCAATTTCAAATTTCAAATTGCAATGATAGAACACACTACGCAGACATAGGCCTGTGTTTGCCGCACAATACAGTTAATAGGCTTGCTTAATTTTTATTTTTCCGTAAAAAGTCGTTTCAATTTGAATGAAACGATAGTAGAATACATGCCTAGCTTATGTATGATTGAAAAGGCATGCAATAGGAATGCTAGTAGGCTTAATTTTATTTTTATTTTTATTTTTTTATGTTTTAAACATTGAACTAACAAAAAGCAGGTTAACTCCTTCAAAGACAGTGTTAGGCTAGGCCTTTCACGAGTCCAGGCTGGCACCAGCCTATTACGGGCTAGTATTGGGTTTTTAGATTATTAAATTTTTATGTTTGAAAATTTTGTTGGAAGTTTAATTTATGAGTTAGCAAATTATTGGCGTAACTTTTTGATGTTATTGTGATTGTGAAATTTGTTTGAAGTTTAATTTATTTACGCGTGGATTTGTTTTGGAATTTTTTTGATTGATGTTGATGAAATTTGTTTGATATTGTTGCAATTAAATTTACATTTTTAGGTAATTTTGTGATGAGTTTGAAATTTATAAGTTCATATTTATGAAATTTCTTAATTTATGAAATTACTTTGATACATATGTTGGTATTGTTGCTTTTAAAGCATAATGTATTATTTCTTTTAGACATTATGAGAAATAACAGCATAGCATCATTAATAAAAAAAAAATCATTTTCCATTCTCCAATACATATAATTATGCATTCAAATATCATAAAAGGTCTAATATTTGTTTATAGTCTATAATCATTTATACGAAGAACACATGTACAAAAGATATGATTATATTAGACTTGGTTTTAACCATGAGTTTACAGTTGGTGGTAGATAAAGTTGGACACTTTATCTTGATAAAGATTATGGTGTTTCTATTTTCAAAAGGGTAGAACAACTTTAATTGAGATGCAGCAATGTTATTGATTACTGAAAAGAGATACAAGTATTTTTGAAACACATTTAACCAAGGTCAAGATAAAATTAATTTTACGTAATTTTATAATAAGAGTAGAAATTTTATCATCTTTGATCATTTTATGGATATTACTTAAATCTTGAAGTGATTACTGGTTGTGCATCTGTGTATTGTGTTTTTTGATTATCAATGAGTGAGATAAAGATGATTGATTAAAAGCTCGATATATTGGAGGCACAATATAATAGACAGTAGGAAACAATATTCACTGCTATTTAGTAAGAGAAATAGATGATATTATCATTGAGTATTAATTCGGCAATACTTGGATAGAGAGATGGGATGTCAAAATATATATATATATATATATATATATATATATATATATTGTAGCACCCATGAGATTTAAACAAGTTTAATTATGTTAAATTTAATCAATTAGTGTGTTAATTGAGATTTAATTCATCATTTGCGTTAACCTAATCTTTTGTGGTTATTCATTCTTAATTTTGAAATATTTAAAACCTAGTCATTTACCTATATATTTTTGTTTTATTTTGTTTTCACCTACTTTATGTTATTTTTGTTTGAGCCATTGCATTATTTGTTATTTACAAGTCTACCATTGGCCAAATTCCTCTGCCATTCATGTGAAAATCAATTTCATTTTTTAGAAAACTAAGTCACATACCTCTCTAATTTGTTATTCTAGAAACCCACTCTTGAAACCATATGAGACACACTCAAAAGTCAAACTCTCTCTTTCTTTCTTTCCTTCCTCTATGCTAATCCATATCACACTCTCTTTTCTTTGCAGAAGAAAAACTCAGAAACACAATCTCAAGCAACAAAAGTAAAACCCTAGGAATGCAACATTGTTTTCTTCAAGGAATTGAGGTAGAACTTTTGAGCCTAATCTGACCTTTCTCCTCTTGTCACCTCACTTTAAGTTTTTCTCAATGATTTGTGGTTATGTTTTGAGCTAAGTGTGAGATTTTAATATATGTAAACGTAATTGAGTATTTGAAGTTGTTTTATACATGAATGTGATTTGTGTGATGAGATTTGAGATTTGATTATGATTCTAATCAAAGTAAGTATATTAAAAGAGATCTGAATATGTTCAAACCATAAATATGATTGTTGCATGAGAGATTTACATGGCTTATGCTCTAAAATTTGAATTGGACATACCCTAGTCTTGTTTGAACCAAGTTTTGGTCCAAGGATGTGCTCTTGTGATTTTAATGTCAGAATTTGGGGAAAATGAGTTCTTGATGTTCATCAATGTCATGCTAAGTGTTTTGCATAATTTAATTTCTCAGTGAACTATTTTGAGAGTGAAAAATTAAGTAGAGACTCGATTGAAATCAGTTGGGCAGAGGTGGGTTTTCCCAGTTCTACAATGAACCGGTCTACTAGTTATTAGGATCGACAAGCTGCTTAGGCTAGCCCTAGATAGGCAGGCTAAACTGTCTAGGACGACAGGCCAGTTCCCTAAGCCAGTCGGCCAAGAAATTGTCAGTTATGTGATTTTTTGACATTTTTGTCCTTATTTTCAAATTGTGTTATTTTAAAGATTATTTTAAACTCTTTTAGACCAGAAAACAAAATTTATTTTGAACTTTATTATATTTAAATCATGCACTAAAGTTACTTTGCATATCCTGGTATTTATTTTAATTTAGCACACTAATGATTAAATTGTTGGAAAAATCAATTCGGTAACGTAACGGAATTTTAAAAATTGTTATTAAACAACCAGGAAACTAACTCATGATGCTATAAATAATAAAATAAATCTAATTTAACGTACTAGATGGAGACCGAACACAACACTTTTGACTAAACAATTCTCCAAGAACAAATCTCTACAGTCAGATCTTCAATGCTATTATCTTCGTTCATATCGTTGTGTGTGTGGGCACAACTCAGCAAATCTCCACCATAACTACATTCCTTTCAACAAGTCAAGTGTTTAAGAACTAAGATTACTAAAGATGAGTAATCCTAATTCTCCTATCTAATTTACCCTTATGCAGTATAATAATAAATAAAGACCCTAGATCTATTTATAAAATAAGTAGGAGGAGTAAGAAGTCTATCAGGATTAGGAGTTAAATTTTCTCTCCCCTATACTAAATGTGGCGCTAACTACTAGGAGATTTATCTCCAAAAAAATAAACCAATCATAGTGTAGCGATTTGTGATTATCTGCATCATCCAAAATAGCTCCAATTTAAACAATTCAATTTAAATTAGAATTTCATTATCTAAAATAATTATCTAATTTAAATAATTGGGAATAATTATTCTTAATCCATAATTCAAATTCGACTAAGATTTAAATTAATTATTTAAATATAAATTTCAAATAATTAATTATCCAAAATCCCAATTACCAATTTGAATAATTATTTTCTAGCATTAATTAAACAATTAATTTTTCAAAATAAAATGCAGATGTGGTGCCATTCCCTAGTGTTCCTGCACACATTAGTAGTCCAACCGCATTGAGGTCCACGCGTCTCATCAGACTTGACAGCCCGACTCACATATGCTTTTGTCTTACTAGTGGTAATCCGAACTTACCCAATCTATCGTAAAGGAATTCGTGGGATAGCATTAGGACCCGATAGACATATATTATCAATCTCCAATAATAGCAAATAAATTAATCCCCTAATTAATTATCCATGTAATTATTAACTTTAATGTCACTCCATTATGGACTCAAAGTTACACTCTTGATAATATACCATATTACAAGACTCCTGAAATGTAATTCTTTTCCATGACCTCTTATATTATGTGTATCCTATAGGTTATCTATAATCGGATGTAGGACTTAGTTCATTTTACCTTCTTATTATTTTATCTCAAAGTTCTATCATTTCACTATTGGAAAATTCACATTTTATAGCACATATAAAAGGAATATCGTCCGGTTACTATATGTATTCAAATGACCAAGGCCTCATTATATTTTCCAATACCCTAATAATGCATTTAAAAGGATAACATTAACTCTTTGTTAGAGAGCTGAGGATTTCGTGTCTATAGATTATGCTCTCATTGAATATGGGTTGTATCTTCAACATACCGACAACAGAGCCTTCATTTATCAAAAATTTTGCCTTTGGCATATCAAAAGATGCAAGCTATAAATATGGAGTCATTACTCCATTTTAGGGTTAAGATGACACATAAATGATTATCAAAGAGAATTGACTTACGTTAAATGAAATCATTATTAAATCAATTCAATTATAGGTCCAGTCTAGTGCACGACAACATTAGGTCTATCACACCAATGAGTCTACCATGAAGTCAATCTACTTTGACAACCAAGATAAGCTGTCTCTGTTAGAATCGGTGCCCTAAGGAATAAATACTTAGATTGTACTTATGACATTTTTTGGTTAATTAAATAATAATGTGAATATTTCATGTATTAATAATGGTCCTCATATTACTATTATATTAATGATTATATATTAGCAAACATGTGATCCCTGACTACTAGAACCAAATCTTGGAATTGCGCATATATGGAATTTATATGCGAAAAAGAACCAATTCAGAGATTAATTGTCTAAATTATATAGAACGCAGTCTATGTATAAAGCTGGGCACTTTATGCATGCTAAAGTTGTAATGGGATCTACGTTTTATTGGGAGACAGCTTATCCTAATCGTTGGAGCGGATTGGCTCTATAGTAGACACATTGGTGTGGTATACCTAATGGTAGTCACACATTGGACTGGACCTAAAGTTGAATTGATTTAATAATAATCAGGTTTGACTTAAAGCAATTCCTTTTCATAATTATTTATGCGTTATCTTAATCTTAAAGTAGATTCATGACTCTGCGTTTTGTAGCTTGTATCTTTTGATATGCCAAAGGTAGGAGTTCCAATAAACTAAGGCTCCATTTTTGGTATGTTGGAAAGGCAACTTATATTCAATAAGAGCATAATCTATAGACACAAAATTCATAACTCTCTAACAAAGAGCTAATGTTATCCTTTCAAAGGCATTATTCAAATGATGGAAACATAACGAGCCTCTATCATCTGGATACATATTGTAATCGGATGATATTACTTTTGTATGTATTATGAAAGGAATGAATTTTCTAATGGTGAAATAATGAAACTTTGAGATAAAATAATCAGAAGGTAAAACAAAACTAAGTCATTCATCCGATTATAGATAACCTATAGGGATACATATAATATAAGAGGTTATGGACAAGACTTATATTTCAAAAGTTTCGTAATATGGTATATTATCAAGAATGCAGCTTCGGGTCTATAGTGAAAAGATACTAAAGTTAATAATAAAACAGATAATTAATTAGGGATTAATTTATCTGTTATTATTGGAGCTTGATAATATATGTCCTTCTTGTCCCAATGCTAGCTCACGAATTCCTTAACTAGTTGTATAGAATGGTTTACTATAGGTAATACAGAAGGTTATGCCAATTGGGTTATTGGACCTCTTAATGTGCAAGCCCAACAATCTAGTTGGACTGTGGTTGTGGTGCTTGGCCCAGTCCTACTAGATTGTGGAAGCCTACAGTGGAGTAATTCAGATAAATGAAATTAAATGTTTAATCAATTAGTCTCATGATAATGTTTATTCAAAATTAATTATGAGGATTTTTGTGATAATTAATTATTTTAAATAATTAATTTAAATCCTAATTGTATTTGAATTTGGATAAAGGATAATTATTCATAATTATTTAAATTAGATAATTATTTTGGATAATGGAATTCTAATTTAAATAGAATTATTTGAGTGAGAATCATCCTAGATGATGCAGATTATCACATATTCCTACACTGTGATTAGCTAGGATTTTGAATTATCCCTATTTAAGATAGGCATGCATAGTGATAGGATCTTCACAATGATTGGCGTGTAGATCAAGGGAGGAGAGAGAAAAAACTTCTTGTAATCCTGATAGATTTTTACCTCCTCATGTATACTATATAAATAAATGTCTCTCTTCCTCATTTATTCTAAGTCAAAAAAAGAATGTTATTGCACGTCTTTTAGATTGACAAAAATTAAAGGAGTTCTATGGTGAGTTTCTATTGAGTTGTGCCCACACACACAACAATTAAAAGGAAAAAAATAACATTGAAGGTCTGATGGTAAAGATTCATTCATGAAGTATTGTTTAGTTAGAAGTGGTGTTTTCGGTCTCCAATAGGTACATTAAATTAGATTTAATTTATTGTTTATAACATCATGAGCTAGATTCTTGGTGATTCACAAAAAATTTTAAAGTTTCGCTGCATCATCGAACCAATTTTTTCAACAATTGATATTAGAGTGAACTCATGTTTATGCTATAGACATAATTATGTGATCTAATTTTCACTCCTTATGCTTTGAATTGATATTTTGGAGAGATGGCACTATAGAGTTTCATATGTAAATTAATATGTGTAGGGAATATTAATTATTTGTTATTATGGAATTTATGGTGAATGATAATAAATTATTATTTGTTTAATTTTATTTATTATCAGTTATGGTTCCTTAGAGTTTAGAAATATGTATCTAGGATTTATTTATGGAATTGTAATTGTTAATAGGATGCGGTCTATCATCACCGTCTAGAATTTATTGCTTTCTTAGACTTATGTAAACCGGAAACAATTTTGGGCTTACTATGTAATCTAATTTTATGAAGATGGATATATGAAGATGGAGCATTCTATTGAAAAAATTCACAATTAATTTTTTGAAATTTTTCTATAAATTTCTAGATTTAATTATATACTGTTGAAGGAATTTCTCATTGTGCAGTATTTAGAACCTTATGAGACTGCACAGGAAGTTTTTTTCTTATTCTTTCTCTCTCTAACTGAATTGCATGGAGGGGATCATCAGATCCCTTGTGTCTTAGCCTATGGCAATATGTTGGGGAATTAGGTGACTCCTAATTCCAAGGATCGCAAGAACAAACAATTACAGAAAATAAATAGGAGAAAAGAAGAAAAAAGAGACACCAAATTTTTATACAGGTTCGTCCAAAATTGAGACTACGTCCTGTTTCTGCCGCTTGCAGATTCCACTATGATGAAGGAGATTACAGATTACAAGAGCAGTTTCTCACACACTCACAAATTGTGCTTACCAAAACTCTCTTCTATCTAACACCCAATGGGAATTTTTCTTCTCTCAAGGATGGAGCTCTCAAGAATTTTTGCCTCTCACAAAATTATACCACTCACAATTTTCACACACAGTTTTCACACACACAACCCTAGCCACCTTGTGTCTATTTATAACCAAAGGAGGAGAAAATAGCAACTAATAGGAAACCCTAGTGGTTTCTCGTTTTTGGGACCTTTGAATTCGACTTTGATTCAAAACACATCGCGCAGCACAGCGCTTCAGCGCCGCGACGCTAGAAACGAGCGCTGCGGCGCTCCCCTGCGGCGCCTAGGCGCTCTTCACCTGGCGCCTAGGCGCCATCCTCACGATGCCTAGGCTTAAAGCCCTTGGCGCCTAGGCGCTTGCCACATTGCGCCTAGGCGCAATTCACCTGGCGCCTAGGCGCTCTCCACATGGCGCCTAGGCGCCCTCATCCCAGCGCCGCGGCGCTCTTCTGCCAGAGCCGCGGGGCTTGCTCTCTGCCTTCGAAGACGCGATTTTCTCCCTTTTCCTTCCTTTTGCTGGGTTGTCTACTTGATTTGGCTCCATATCTGCAACACAATATAAGCCATGGGAATTACAAGATTGCAGCGCCTGTTATTGGCGCTACAAAGGGAGCATGGACCAGCAAAAGTTAAAGACACAAGGCATAAAATACTTCCGTAATAGTATATATGAATATCTATATTAATATAAATAATTTAATATACATTATATGATATAATATATATGATATATTATTTGATTTATATAAATAATGTAATGTAGTAATATATTTAATATATTATGATATATTATATTATTAATAATATTAATGGATAATAATTTTAAATAAAGGAAAATTATTATATTATTAGTATTTAAATAATTTTATTAATTTTTTTAATTGGAGAAGGATTATGGATAAAATTATTTAGAATCCATAAAACTGTATTTTGATCTATTGTGATCAAAAGGAAGGTTAGGGACAAAACATCTTGAGTTTGAATAGGATTTAAATACCTACAATTGAGTTTTTTTAGCAATTCAATTTAGGAAGCTAGATTTTATTTAGATAAGATCTAAATTTAGAATTTAGATCCAGGGTAATTGCCAAATCCCTAACCCTAGGAAAATTATAAACGAATAAATGATATCTATTTTAATTTTGGGTAATTACCAACAACCCTAATCTTATGAAAAAAATGATAAAAAATAATTTTAGTAATTTTATATTGGAGAAAATTATACATTAAATTATTTGAATAATTTTATTAATTTTCTATTAGAGAAAATTATGGATAAAATTATTTAAATAATTTTATTAATTTTATAAAGAAGAAAATTATGGAAAAAATTATTTTAGAACCCATGGTCAAATTATAGTGCAAGAAATCCGTAATAAAATTTTGAAAATTTATTGAAAAGGATTATTCAAAAAATCGAAGAACATGAAGACAGATACATGAAAAAGATGCAAAAGTGAGGGGAAAAATTATTTTAGAACCCATGGTCAAATCATAGTGCAAGAAATCCTTAATAAAGTTTTGAAAATTTATTGAAAAGGATTATTTAGAAAATCGAAGAACATGAAGATAGATACATGGAAGAGATGTAAAAGTGAATGGCCATTTTATTTTTGTAATATTTATTTTCTTTCTCTAGGGTGGGACCATAATGTCACGGCTATATGTACATATTGTTTGTTGCTATGCTTTAAGCCATGCCTGCTTACTTTATGATATGATTTGTCATATGTTTGATAACATGTGATGTAGGATAAAGAGTGCCACTCATAAAAACTGTTCATGCATGTTTTTGGATAAAATCTTGTTTTTAAAATATTAAGCGGGAGAGGGTTCTTGGTTAGTATCCATGGTCCCCATTGTTGGCCCATATGTGAAACCAATGACGTCGACTCCAAGGAAGGTTGTTCACCACTGGCAATATACTAGATTGGACTTCCTAAGAGAAAATGTTTGTGGGCATGATTCATTGTTGTACGCCCCGAGGCGACGATTTATAGGTCATGGATCATAAGATATAAACAATGGTTATATAGTCAAGACGAATTTAATGTATGTCTTTGTGTTGACATACCCAGGTTAGTAGGTATATACTAATCAAATGGGATCCGTGTCCCAGGTTAGTTTGTGTTTGACTACCCCGAGGTAGCTGACATGAACGAGGCTAGGAATTATCGTAATAATGTATGTCTTTTCAAGATTTTACATATAGACATACTTGCATTATTGTATGTTTCTATTACCGAATGTTGTTATGTTTGCTTATTATTAATACATGTTATATATTTATTATACCAAAATGTCGCTTAGCTTATTTAATATGATACTTAATAAAAACCCTAACTGGTAGAACTTTAACGATTAGAAAAAAGAACCTAATATATCCAAAATACAAATACAAACTAAACGAACCTTGCAAATCAGAACCTAAAGGCATTGATCCTAATAGGGTATTTTAAATTTGGAGTTGTTAGCAAGATGACATGTTTCTTTAGAAAACACATCAGGTGATCTCTAAAAGCAACATAGGAATTAATGACTGTTAGGCAGATTATTGATAATCTTGAGGATAAGTTTATAGGCTAAGTTTTCTTGATCAAACAAACGATTATCCTTAAATCTCATGAATTATTAACAGGAGCCTTGAATTACCATTTGAGATCATGAATACCTACTATGCATGGTCATTTGGCTGACGATGAATCAAATGGAGTCAACATAGGTCTTAGCGTCAAAATAGAGATGACCTTTTAGAACTTTGTTGAAGGAGTTATCCTTGACAACAATAAAGGATCTCTATGCATATAAGATTGTTCTTAAAAGCTGGAACATTAGTTCAAATGATATTAGGATATTGGTAGCTACTAGTTCTTCTAAATTCGAGTAATGGGATAGGCTTGAAGAATAAGTAGGAACAAGCTAATGAGAAGATTTTGAAGAAAGCTAAATGCTTTCACTATGAGAAAGTTGGTTACTTTGAGAGGGATTACAAGAATCTCCTGGCTTGGGAAGCATAAGGAGATATGAATGATCTCTTGTAAGTTGAAGTTAGATTAGTGGAAGATTCCAATGACTCATGGGTCATAGATTCCAGAGCCACTAATCATATATGTATTTCTATGCATAGGAAACGAGAAGTCTGCTTGACAAAAGCTACACATTAATAATAGATGTTTTGATTAAATGAAGTAGTGGGAGAACTATATCTTTATTTTGATGGTAGGTTTAGTTTTTGGCAAGCCTTTACTTTATGAAACTAGAATAGTACACACTACTTGACACCTAAAAAACTAATAACTCTAGAAGGGTTAATATTTCTTAATCTAAGAAGATGTATCTTTAGCACTTACGATTAGATCATATAGGCCTTAACGAGATACAATGGTTAGTTAAAAGATGGTCCTCTAAGTTTCTTAGAGTGGAATCTTTATCACAATGAGTCTTGTTTTGGAGAACAAAATGCCAAAAGGGCTTATTGGTGCTAAAGGCAATCAGGCGAAGAAGAACTAAACTTAGTGCACATGGACATTTGTGTTTATATAAATGTGCTGGCACGTGGAGAAGCAATTGGGTAAACCAAAAAAAAAAAAGAATACTTTGATTGGATCGAGGTGGAGAATACTTCTCCGAGAAGTTCGTAGAACACTTATTAGAGAATAAGATACTATCCTATTTGACTACACCAGAAACTATGCAATAGAATGGTGTGCCTAATATTAGAAATATAACCTTATTGGATATAATACAATTCATGATGAGTTGTACAACATCACACCAATCTTTTGCGGATATGTATTACAAATTGCATGTTATTTTCTAAGTGATATCCTAACTAAAGCTGTTCTTGAGGTTCGAGATATGTTCTAGATAAGAAGCCTCCAAAGTTAAAATCTCATTCAGAAGTTTGCAATTTTGTAAGATATCCTAAAGGGATAAAAGATGGATTATTCTATAATAAAATAAAGTCTTGATTTCCAAACTTGTAACATTCCTTGTGGAAAGTTACATGCGAGACTTTAAACCTCAAAGCAATTTAGTGCTCGAGGAGTCAAGGACTGATTAAATTAGTTCAAAGGTTTTGGATATGGAAAAGTATTCTAATCGTGGCAGAGAAACCAAAATGAAGTGAACAAACTAGGGAGCTTCATCGTAGTGGGAGAGTTGTTTATCAATTGGCTAGGTATCAATGTGAGGCCTTTAGGCTGAGGTTGTTGAAGCTGATGGTGACCTCACTTGATAAAGCCAATCAACAGAGGATGTTGATGCAAAATTTTGCCAAAGAGCCATGAACATTAAATTAGATTCTATGTTTTCCAATAAAGCCTAGAAGCTTATAGAAACACTTGAAGGAATTAAGGAGTGTAGGGATCTACAAGATAAAAAGAGAAGCGGATAGAAAGGTAAAAACCTTTAAGGCTAGACTTATAGCCAAGTGATACAGGTACAAAGTGGACATCGACTACGGTGAATTTTTTTTAATTATAACAATGCTGAAGTCTATCTGCACACTTTTATCCATTGTTGGGTATCCTATCCACAAGATAAGACAAATGGTGTCAATATTGTATTCTTGAATGACAATTTTTAGGATATTATCTATATGATATAACCAGATAAGTTCAAGGCAAAGGGCTAAGAGGATAAGATTTGCAAGTTGCTTAAATTAGTTGATGGACTAAAGCAATCTTCTTGATCTTGGAACATAAGATTTGATAATGTCGTCAAATCATATGGGTCCAAGCAAAATCTTGATGAACCATACATTATAAAGGCATTAAGGATAGGGAGTGGTTTTTTTTTTTTTTTGGGTACTCTATGTTAATGACACTCTACTCATTGGGAATGACTAGGCACAATATCATTGGTCAAAGTTTGGTTATCCAAATAGTTTGACTTAAAGGATTTGAGAAAAGCTAATTGTGTACTTTAGATTTAACTATTTAGCAATAGTAAGAACAAAAGGATAGCTTTATCTAAAAACCTTGTACATAAATAAAGTTCTAGAGAAGTTTGCAATGTAGGATTCTAAGATAGGTTCTTAATCTATTCAGTATAGAATCATTCTTTCTAGGCATGATTGTCTTTAAACATCAAAGGAAAGAAAATACACGGGAAGAGTTTCTTTTACTTTAGTAGTGGGAGTCTAATCTATGTTATGCTTTACATAAGATCGCATATTTGATTATGCGATCAAAATAGTAAGTTGATATCGGTTGAATCCTAAGCCAAAACATTGTAAGGCAATTAAGAATATAACTCAAGTATCTTAGAGAATATGGAGGTCGAATTTGTGGTTACAGTTCAAGTGTTTAAGAAAATTATGTAGCTCAAGAAATTCCTTAAAGATCTAGAGGTATCTATGGTATGGATAAATCTACAGTTTTGCATTGCGTAATACGGTGACTATAGATAATACCAAAGATTTAAGATACTACAGGAGGAGTAAATGTATCAATGAAAGGTATCATTTTGTTAAGAGCTTTGTAGAATGGTAATGTGATGGTTTTGCTAATTAGCATTCGAGGATGACCTTATCTATCATTTTACTATGACCTTTGTAGTCAGGGGTTTTATGGAAGACATAAGGAAGTGCATTTTGTAACATTTACTCACTTAGGGCAAGTAGGAGATTGTTAGGATAGGTGCCCCAAGGAATAAATACTCATATTGTAGTTATGACATTTTTTGGTTAATTCAATAATAATGCACATATTTCATATATTAATAACAGTCCTCATATTACTATCTTATTCATAATTATATATTAGGAAACATGTGATTTGTGACTATTAGAACCAAATTTTAGAATTGGGCATATATGTAATTTATATGCAGAAAAGATTCGATTCGGATATTCACAGTCTAAATTATATAGTCCATAGTCTATGTATAAAGCTAGGTACTTTATACACGTTAAACTGTAATGGGATCTACATCCAATTGGGAGATGGCTTATCTTGGTCGTTAGAGCGGATTGGCTCCATGGTAGACATATTGGTGTAGTAGACCTAATGGTAGTCACACATTAGGCTAGACCTAAAGTTGAATTGATTTAATAACAATTCCATTTAACTTAAATCAATTCTCTTTGATAATCATTTATATATTATCTTAATCCTAAAATGAATTCATAAGTCTATGTTTATAGCTTGTATCATTCGATATGCCAAAGATAGGAGTTTTGATAAACTCCATTGTTGGTATATTGGAGATGCAACCTATATTCGATGTGAGCATAATCCACAGACACGTAATCCCTAGCTTTTTAACAAAGAGTCAATGTTATCATTTCAAAAGCATTATTCGGGTATTGGAAAATATAACGAGGCTTTGGTCATGTAGATACATATGGTAACCAGATGATATTCCTTTCGTTATGTGTTATAAAAGGAATCAATTTTTTGATAGTGAAATAATAGAACATTGAGATAAAATAATCAGAAGGTAAAACAGAACTAAATCCTTCATTCGATTATGGATAATCTATAGGGATAGACATAATATGAGAGGTTATAGACAAGATTTATATTTCACGAGTCTCGTAATCCAGTATATTATCAAGAGTGTAGCTTCATGTCTATAGTAAAGAGACACTGAAGTTAATTAGACCTGAAGCTAATAATTAAATAAATAATTTATCAAAGATTAATTTATATGTTATTATTGGAGCTTGATAATATATGTTCATCGGGTCCCAATGTTAGCTCACAAATTCCTTGACTAGTTGTGTAGAATGGTTTATCACAGGTAATATAGGAGGTTACGTCAAATAGGTTACTGAACCTGTCAGTGCACAAGCCCAACAGTCCAATAGGACTATGGTTGTGGCACCTGGCCTAGTCCTATTGGACTGTGGGTGCCTACAAGTAGAGCAATTCGGGATAAATGAAATTAATTTTTTAATTAATTAGTTTCATGATAATATTTATTCAAATTTAATTATTAGGATTTTTATGATAATTAATTATTTTGAATAATTAATTTAAATCCTAATTTTATTTGAATTTGGATAAAAGATAATTATTCATAATTATTTAAATTAGATAATTATTTTGGATAATAGAATTCTAATTTAAATAGAATTATTGAATGGAAATTATCCTAGATGATGCAGATTATCACAAATCCCTGCATTGTGATTAGCTGGGATTTTGAATTATCCCTACCTAAGATATGAGTGCACAGTGATAGGATCTTCACAATGATTGGTGTATAGATCAAGGGAGGAGACAGAAAAATCTTCTCATAATCCTATAAACTTCTACCTCCTTCTATATACTCTATAGATAGGTGTCTCTCCTCCTTATTTATTCTAAGTCAGAAATAGAGTGCTATTGTGCATTTTTAGATTGATAGAAATTAGAGTGTCTATGGTAAGTTTTTATTGAGTTGTGCCCACATACAACAACTAGAAGGAAGAGAATAATATTGAAGATCTGACGGTAAAGATTCATTCTTGAAGTATTGTTTAGTCAGATGTGCAGTCTTTGGTCTCCAACTGTATGTTAAATTAGATTTAATTTATTGTTTGTAGAATCATGATTTAAATTCCTAGTGATTCATAAAAAAATTTAAAGTTCTACTGCATCACTGAACCGATTTTTCTATATAATTTAGCCTATTAATGCGACGACCCGCCTTTTTAGGCAGTCACTTAACTTTCTTAAACATTGATTCTTAAATATTAATCTGACTTACTTAGTAAGAAAAATACTGAATAATTTTTTTTTCTTTTTAACATCCTTTAAAATATTCTTAAAAACCGTTGCGACCTTTGTCGCTATTCAAGTTGAGACCTTGCTCAACATTTGACTTTAAAACCATTTCAAATTGTTTCTTAAAACTTAATAAGAAACGTAAACTGATTCATAATTCAAAACTTAACCTTATAATTACATAAAACTTTTTGTGAAATATATCTTAAAACTTTGGAAACATTTATTCAAACTTTGCTTTTCTTAAAACTTTGAGAACATTAAATCAAATAGTGGAAAAACATTTTCTTTGAGTAGCGGATGCAAACTGTGGTGGTATCCATACCCAAATCTTTGCATCTGTCATCCGCAGCATCCAGCTCTCCTAATAAGTCCTCCTGGTCACTCATAGGACTACCTATAGCATGAAGAAATTTTTAATGAGCTTTTACTCAGTAAGTTCAAATATAATCTCACAAAGCATTTAAACATACTTTAAAAACTTTTTTCATAAAAACGTTTCTCTTAAAATGTTTTTCGTAAACATTTTTCATAAATATTTCTGAAAATGTTTTTCATAAACATTTTTCAAAACAATTCTTAGACGTTTTGCATAAATGTTTTTCGTAAAACATTTTTGAAACGTTTTTCTTAAAACGTCATTTATAAACCTTTTCTTGAGAACATAAAAGTGTTTTTCATAAACATTTTATGTAAAACATTTCTCAGAATGTTTTTCCTAGCATAACTCATACCATTTCATAATAAGGAATACAAGCAAGGTCAAAATACATGATTCCATTTATGTTCAATTATGAACTTTCAATTATGAGCATTTTATGAACATTTATTTCTTACTTTAACTCTTTATCTTTGTTCCTTAACTTTCCTTTTCTTATAAATTTTAGTGCTCATACCAACATCATTAATTATCAGATCGTGAACATGATGCTGCCTTTGTGGAAGACTTAAGACCATCAAACAACGAGGTCATGTACCTCACATCAAGGAGGTCAAACTTTAACTTTACTTGTATACCTCACATCAAGGAGGTTGGTACGGAACTTCCTTTTAATATTTACTTTACCTTCTTATTAACTTTAGTGAGCATAACAAGTGCTATCACATCACATACAAACACATTGACAAATTATAACTTGTACTGTAAAACTTATTGCATAACAAATGCAACATAATACTTATAACTTAAACTGTAAAACATTATGCATTAAAAAAATTGCAGACATACTTTAAACATAATTTTTGCAAATACATTGCAAACTTTTACTTGATCTTTTAAAACTTTATGTACATCAAATGCAATCATGCTTTAACATAATAGTTGCAAATACATTGCAAATCTTGTTTTAAATTGTAAAAATTTTTGCATAACAAATGCGAACACACTTTTAAAAACAACTTGTATAACAATTGCAAACACATTTGCAAACATATATATATATATATATAAACATTTGAAAATTATTTACTTTATGTTGTAGTTGAGGTCTGAACTTACCTGGATAACGCTCTAGTGTTCCCTATTTTGTTCTTTTTCCTTTCATTAGTTGGCCTCAGTGTCTTGATCAAACGACAGCTGACTCATTAATTAACTTTCTTTTTATCGGTCTGTTTGATTGATAATAAAACGTAAATATTAAACATTCATTCCTTTTTTCATAACTTGGTATACTATAAGTTTACCCTTCTCTTTACTTACTTTTGTAACCCACCGGGTTACCTTTCCCTTTGCTTAATTATGTAACCATAGGGTTACCATTCTTTTTTCTTAACTCTGTAACCTACTAGGTTACTTCTCTCTTTACTTGACTTTGTAACCTACTGGGTTGCCTTTCTTTTACTTGAACATCCCTTATTAAATCTCCCATCTCACATGATGGTTTTGTTACTTAACGTATTACGGAACATTTTCTGTCTAAGAGCGTTATGCTAATTCGGAGTGTTCAACTCTATTTCAGCCGTTTATCTTAAAAATGTGTTTTTACCCTTAACGGGTTTTTCGTTAACTTCGTAACATTATAAAACTCATTGCTTAACTTTACCGTTCTATTACCTACATATTACGAAAAATTTTCAACTGAGGAAAGTTTCCCAACATCGGGCGTTTTGGGTCCGTTTTGCCCCTTTTTAATAAAATGATCATTTTGCCCCTAACTTTTTCTTTCATTCTTTCCTTGACTAAACTTTGAATCTTTTAAAACTTAGCATCTATGAGTACTCACTACCTACAGCAGTGCAGGAACTCAATGTTCCTTGGTGAAAACCCAGCTTTCATACAATTTTACAATTTTAGCCTAAAATACAAAAATATTTATATTTTTGCCCCCAGAACCAAAAGTGACCAATTTATATCATAACGTTCAGTTTTTTTGGAAGGAATAAAACTTACAAAAGCTCCTTGTTCAAATTCCAAACATATCATAATGTTAAATTTTGTGCCCAAAATTTTGAAAAATTCGTAACTCCTAAACCGAGCCAAATTTTAGAAAATTGCCCATGGTGTGCTAACAGTTTTGATGCATTCTACAACTTTTGTGTTTTAACTTTCTTGAATTCCAACATTTAGAGGGACTTTTTGCCTGATTTTCAAATCTGCCAAGAATACACTTTTCTTTGCATTTTTGTCCCTTTGGAATTTCACCAAAACCCTTACTTTCTTCTTTCCATCATCATCACCATCAACATATAGCATAAATCAATCATGCCATAGACCAAAATCATTTTATCAAACACTTGGCATACTAAAACATAAACTTTAGCTAAATTTCAAAGATCAAGATTTTAGAATTCTTACCAAGAATTCCTCCACTTGTGAAATTAAACTTGCTAGGATTCCTTTGTCATAAACCATGACAAAATTATATCAAAACCCATCCATAACTTTGGAAAAAAAAAATCATTAAAACCCTAAAAAAAAATTAGAAATTTACCTCCAAAGTTGCAAAACTTTGCACTAAAACATTAGAGCTTCCTTTAAGCATGATTTGGAGGCTTGAATTTCACCAAAATTTGGGGGAGAATTGCCTTAGGGAAGGACGGTTTGCTAAGGAAGAAATGGAGCATTTTTTTTCTTCCTTCCTTTCTTTCTTTCTTTTCTTTCATTTTCTTTCCTTTTTCACGTTTCTTTCTTCTTCTTTTTTTCTTGCCTTGCACGGTGGAGACCAAAGTTTTGGTCTCTTATTTCCATGATATCTCATTGTCCAAATTCAATGAATGTAAAAATGCATTTTTTTTTTAAATTTTGATGACTCGTTACCATGAGTCATCACAAACATCATTTATGATAAAGGGATGGCTAAATGTGGTTGGGCCACATTAGTAGATGTGGTGGCCCAATAAAAACTTTCAAGGTGTCCCATTAAACTTTTACACAATCCAAGTTTATACTGACAGTATTTTTCTATACTGCTGGTATTCTTTTTCACACAATTCATGAGGTCCAATAACCTCCAATACTTATCTACATCCATCACATAATGTAATTCCAATATTATCCAACTTTGTACAATCTAAATTTATACTGACAATACTTTTCTTATACTGCTAGTATATTTTCTATACTGCTACAGCATTCCTTATTCATCCATATTCTCCAAACAATATTATTCTTATACTGCTTTAACTTAAACAGTCTAATTTTTGTACTGTGTAACCTTAAACAGTCTAATTCCTACACTGCATACTTTTACAGTGTAATTTTCATACCGTATAACTTTATCAACTGCTACAGCATTCCTTATTCATCCATATTCTCCAAACAGTATTATTCATATACTGCTTTAACTTAAATAGTCTAATTTTTATACTACATAATCTTAAACAGTCCAATTCCTACACTGCGTTACTTTCATAGTGTAATTTTTATACTGCATAACTTTATCAATGTACTTCATTACACTGTATTATTCTAATACTGTATAATTTTCTCTGTTATTATACAATATTTTTTCTCACACTGTATTTTTGTCTTAACATAATCCTTAACTTATTACATTTTTAATGTACTTAAAATGCTTGGGTGTTACAATTAATCTCCAAATTGGTTCTTTCCACATATAAACTCCATATATGCCTAATTCCAATATTTGGTTCTAATAGTCACGTATCATATCTTTGCTAATATACAATCATTAATATGATAGTAATTAAGGACCATCATTAATACTTTAATATCTGGATGATTATTTATTTTACCAAAAACATCATAAATACAACTAAAGTATTTATTCCTTAGGGCACCAATCCTAATAATCTCCCATTTGCCTTAAGCTAATAAACGTGACATATTGCGTATCCTCATGCCTTCCATAAGACCCTTGACTGCCAAGGTCATAGTAAAAGGATAGACAAGGTTGTCGTCGGATGCTAATTACCAAAACCATCCATTGCCACTCTGCAAAGCTTCTAATTATATGATAGTTTTCAGCGAGATGTTTACTCTTCTTGTGGCATCTTAAATCTTTGGTATTATCTATAGTCACCATATTCCATGATACAAAACTATAGATTTATCCGTAATATAGGCTACCTCAAGATCTCCAAGGAAATTTTCTAAGCCATACAATATCCTTAGACGTCTTAATGGTAACCACACATTCGTCTTCCATGGTAGTATTATCAATACAAGATTGTTTGATAACACTCCAACTATAGTTGTGCTTCCTAGAGTAAAACAGACACTAAAGTCGATTTTCTTGAATCCTTATCTAACTAAAAGTCAGAATCTGTGTATCCTACAAATGTTATGTCCTCTTCGGATTACACTAACATATAATTCCTTGTTCTCCTAAGATACTTGAGTTATATGCTTCACTGCCTTCTAATATTTTGGCTTAGGATTCGAACGACTATCCTGACCGCATAACAAATGTCCAATCTTAGCAAAGTATAACAAATACTAGACTGCCACTACTACAAAAAAAGGAATTCTTCCTATGTATTTCTTGTAATGATCGAGAAAATGTCATCAATAAAATCTAATATTTAATTAGGTTTAATTAATGAATTTATTCTTAAAAATGTGAAATTTTGTAAAAATTGTAATTTATGTAAAAATTACAATAAAATATGAATAAGTGGCATTGATTGCAAATTTTATGGCATATGTAATGCAATGGTGGATATTATAAAATACAAATTTTATGAGTTTGATGACTCAGAGATTTGTGCATAATATTCATAAAATGAATTTCATGTCACAATTAATTGTGAAATTGTGATATAAACGAATGAATGATTAGAATGTAAATAGGACATAGAGGTTGTCCTAACCCTAACCGGGGGTAGAAAGGAGGCCAGAGCAGTATAAGAATACTGCTAAATAAAAACGCAGATACGAAAAATGTTATGATTGGCCTCCAAAAGTAAACGAAAGGTAAGTTAAATATTTTTATACAGTCTAAGGATAGAAAGTACACTGAATTGACCACGACAGTATAGGAAAAATACTGTGTGGTGAAAAATTACACAGTATAAATTTTTAACTCCACAAAGTGGACATTTGCTTGAATTCTATTGGGCCAACAAGCCATGCAATGTGGCCCAATAAGATGAGGACACTTAGTGGTATACTCATGGGTTACCATGAGTCACCAAATGTGATAAGGATGCATTTAAGGCAAAGTTATCACAAAAAATTCATTTCCTTTCTTTCCTTTCAAGATCCGGCAGCCATGTCCAGGTCTCTAAAAAAATTTCTCAGCCCCCAAACTTTGCAAAAATAACCCCAAACAAGTTTTACAAGCAAGTACAAGGATTTCCCACAAGTTTTAAGGTAAAATCCTAAACTTTTTCATGAGTTTTCAAGGGATTTTTCATGGGTAAAGGGCAAAGATTAATCCATGCTATTTTTTCATGAAAAGGAAGTCCAAGAAGAAGTTCAAGAAGCCTTTGAAGGCTAGAAATCCAAAAAAGTGTTATTTGGGTAAGTTTTGAAGTTTAAAGTTTTGAATTTGTCTTGATTTTTATTCTTTCAAACCCATGAGGGGTTTTGAGCATGTATTTGATGGAATTTTATGTATATGTGATGATTGGCAAGTTTGAGTTGTGAAACTTTGGTTTATAGTGCAAAATAACAATTTTTATAAAAAAGTGTTATTTTTGTAATTTTGATGTTTGACTTTGTAAAAGTGATGTTTGAGCATGATAATGTGTGGATTAAGGCATGGAATGGTTTCTGCAGGGGTAGAATTGCAAGTTTGAAACGGATTTTTGTAAAAATGCCAAAGGGACTAAATTGAAAGAAAAAGTTCCTTCTCGGCAGATTTGAAAAATAGTCAAAAATGCCCCTGTACAGTGAGATTTTGGGAAAATTTAAAACATAAAAGTTGTAGATATCGATGAAACTGTTAGGTCACGCGGACGGTTTGTCAAAAAACTCAATCGTTTATGAGTTTTTGATTTTTCAAGAATATATTAAAAGTGAAAAAAAAGTGTTAAATGGCAAAAATGTTATTTTTGCAAATGATTTAAGGTATGGTACCTCAAGTAAAAATGATCCTTGAGAAAAATAGGAAATTTTGATGCAAAGAAGTAAATTTTAGTCCCGGGGATAAAATCGTCAAAATTTTCAGTTCAGGGACTAAACCGCAAAGTTTTATGAAAATGGGGCATAATTGAGAAATAAAGAGATTTGACCCACTAGGGTGTTATTTTGAAATTAGTATATGGTTATTTTCGTAAGAATAACGAAATCGAGCTCGGGTAGGTTAGTAAACCCACGAAGGGCAAAATCGTCATTTTTGTCCAAATAACCCGAACCATTTTGAAATGTTTCCAATGGAATAAGAAAATGACTAGAAAGGGTTCTCGCCCTTCATTAGAAACGATAGGGTAAAGTTAGATAGAAATAAGAAAAAATCCGTGGTTTTTAAAGTTGTACATAGTAATGCAACTCAATTTATTAACTAACGGATGTTTCGTATCGAAACATAGTGGAATTTGGCTAATGGCTTTGTAATTGGCCAACAGGATCCTAGGAGTCTAGGAGAAGGGAAATCGAGGTTAAGTTGCCCGACATTCGCATCAAGTAAGTACCCTTCTCACCTACAGTATGAAATGTAGGTTTAGAAAGAAATGTATGTATATGTATACTTGTGCGTATAATTAAGTGTAAACTTGTATGTTTGCCATGATATGAATACCTAAGGGTATAGTCATGTATGAATAAGTGTGAGCATATTAATGTGTACCAGTGTGTACAAGCTGTTATGTACTTGTATGTACAATAATAAAAATGAGCATGTGTACCATGATTTTGTACCTGTGTGTATAATATGTTGTGTACCTGTGTGTACAATAACGAAAATGAGCATGTGTATCATGATTTCGTACCTGTGTGTACAATGATAAATACTTGAGTATGTATAAAGTAGGTATCTGTGTGTATATTTTATGTTAAGTACCTGTGAGTACGTTATGCTATATACCTGTGCGTATATTAATGTGTACCAGTGTGTATAAAAAGTAAGTACCTGTGTGTACTATGCTATGCAAGAGAATTTATGTTTCATGGATAATATGTGATTATCACTTCATGCATGGTATGTCAACCATAATAAATGGACTGGTAAATGTATCACCAGAAATTAAGAAAAGTGTCGTACCGGCTCCTAACTCAAGGGGAGTTTAAAGGATATGTTACGGTCACGGTGTTACGTAGACCTAAATGAAATTGCGCAATGGTACGAACACTTGGGCCCTAGTAAAGATAAGAAATGATGAGGATAAAGAAAGTTTATAAGAAAGCATAATTGATTCATGCATTCATGTGAATATCCATGTGGGATTTATGGGACTTACTGGGCGTTAGCTCATTAAGTTTTTCATGCTGTAGGTATTCCGACGAAAAGGTCAGAATGAGTCGTAATGATGAGCTGGCGGACGGATGAGGTGTGCAGATTGGGTATGGAGTCCGCTGTTGTAATGTTTCCGCTACTCATGTTTAAAGTTATTTTGATATGAAATGATTAAAAGAAAGATTTTATGAAAGTAAAAGTATTAATTATGTAAATACAAGTATGTGAAAGTATTTTGGGAATTATCAAAGTTAATGTAAGTAAATTATTTATTCCCATTTTAAAAAAAAATCCTAAATTTTTGCCCTAAAGTAAGTAAGAAAGAGTTTTATCACAACCCGAAAAGGCGGGTTGTGACATTTCTTTCCTTTGATCTCTAAAGACAACCATCCCTAGAAAAGAGTGATTCCATACTGAATAGGTTAAAAACCTATCTTGGAATCTTGTATTGCAAAATTCTCTAGAACTTTATCTATGTACATGGTTTATCATTTTAATTCATTTGTGTTCTCATTTGCTTAATGCTTCTAATTTGTTGAGAGATAAATTAGTTGATTTTGATTTATGGATTTTAATGCTCAAGAAAAAATAATTCATTTATTGGTTCTCAGATACACAATCTTAGTTGTTGTTGAGTTTGAGAGAATCAATAACATTTTGATGATCACTATAAGGATGTGCTTAATGAGTGTGGAGGAGGACGGGTTACATAGAGATATTAATTTGAATATCTACGCCTATAATCTCATTGGACACTTAAGAGACATAATGAGGTGACATCAGTGTAACATCCTCTTACGAGCGCCACATTAGTATAATCTCATTGTCTTGAAATAAAATAAGAGTAATAAATTCTTTAAGAAAGAAAACCTTGAAGAAAATAAATTCCAAACTAATGGTATGTGAGGTTTAAGGAAGAAAAGAGAGTATAAAAGCATGGAGGAATATAAGAAAAGATGGATGCAAGAAAAAGGGATAAGAATAATATGTGTGCTTGAAGCCACATATTTATAAGCATAAATAACCCTAACCCTAATCTAATTAGGTTTTCTTTTTTTCTTTTTCTTTTTTTTGGTTTCCCACATTTACGATTTATTAATATATATAATATAATATAAACGGTTATATGTTATAATAAATATAATATAATATAATATAATATAAATAATAATATAAAACGGCTATATGTTTACATATAATATAATATAATATAATTTAATTATTTATATACAACAATAATATTTGCTCTGATGGCCCCAAAAAATATTAAGTTACACATTATTTTTTTAAACACTTTATGTTATCGAGTTTCTTAATGTCATAATAAAAATATCACACATGTAATTATCATGACATCAAAAATATTATATAAATAAGAAAATATGCAATAAAATTTATGTCATTATCAAGAATATAACTTTAGGGCATACATAACTCTAGAACATTATAAAGATTATAAATTTAGAGCAATTTAAAATTCTTAATATAATAATAAATACTTATGTTTATCATCATTTTTTTGACATGAACAACACGAGCATATTGATCCCTCGTGGCTATCACCTGTGACATTATTAAACAAAAAAGTTAATGTACTTAACATAAATAATAATAGCACTTAAAATATAACATTCTAATGTTAATTAATGTAAGTATCAATAAAAGAAAACGACTGGCGTTATAACTCTCCCCACCTTATAAGAGTTTTGTCCTCGAAACTCAAAATAATTGTGGATACTTGGCCTTCATGTGGCCTCCTGCTCTTTGTGGTTATGCAATATGACTCATGCGATTTCCTTATTTCTCAAAGTCTTGGTCCTTATCTCATATCTCTTTTCCATGTAGCTTCTTTAGTCCTTTGATTTCCCAATAACTCTTTGACTAGAGAAATGTGTATGTTCCTTAATATCTTCCTTTTCAACCAAAGACATAGTCGGCTTATCCCTGTAGATTATATTCCTTCAAACTTCTAATTCTTTCTTATTGGGCAAAAGAACATAGACCTAGTATATACTTCCTTAACATATGAACATGCAAAATGTTGTGTAAAAATTCAAGGTGTTACAATTAGAGCCCTAGATTAATGGATTGTAATTGTAATTGTAATTGGACATGGTTTATCTTTATTGCTTAGAATTTATTCATGGAATGTGTGGTTACAATTGCGAAAATATTGACCAAAGGGTTTTGAAGGCTACAAGCAAAACCCTAGCACTGAACGACATCTCAAAGAATATTCAAGAAACTCCATTCATAAGAAGAATTACTTCTATCATCCCTTCTAAGTACAGCAACCTCGTATTCGCATGCTTCGATAGAATGTCTGACCTAAAAGATCACCACATGTAGTATAAGAACGTCGTCAATGCAATAAACATCCCAGACTCAATCCTAGATGAAATGATGTGTAAATTATTTGTATAAAGTTTGAGAGGGCCAGCCCTTCGATGGTTTAGCAACCTACCTACTGGCATGATTGATAGCTTTCAAGAAGTAACAAATTCTTTTATCAAAGCTTTCTTGGTGCATATTAGGATAGGCAAGACAACTAAAGATCTTTGGTCGGTAATACAGAGCCTAGGTGAATCGTTACGGGCCTATATAAAACAATTCAATAAAACTATCTCAGAAATTTTAGATCTAAAGCATGGAACAGCTCAAGAGGCATTAAAAAAGGGACTCTTGTATATATTTTAATTCAAAAGTAGCATCTGCTTGGAATATCCTCAAACCATCCAGGAGGTGTCAAACAAAGCAAAAGGATGGATCGATTTGGAAGAAGAAAATGAACGGTGCAAACGAGAACTTGTGAGGAACAAGGAACAAAATAGGATGGTCGAGAGACAGTAGAAGGCTCGACCAAATCGAAAGGGACAAACAAGGACACCACCAAGAAAGGAATGGAGAAAGAAAAAGGAGCACAAGGCACAATAAGAAGCAAACTACTATCACCGTCAAAGTTCGCTCTAAACATATCCCCGACCGAGCTGATTGCACAACTGGAAGGGAAGGATTATGTCAGATGGCCAAACAAAATGGCTGTAAGTCAATCCCGCAAGCATACAAAGTACTACGAATTCCATCAAGACACAAGATATTTAACGATTGATTGTAAGGCCCTGTGATCAGAGATTATAGAATTATTGAAGAAAGGACATTTGAGAGAATATTTTTCCAAGCGAGGAAAATGAACCTATGGACTAGACCATGAGTAAGGTAGATCGAGAAGGCCTTCTAGTTTAGGAAAAAACGCCACCACCATCACTAGTCAGGAAGGTCATCGAAGCCATTTGTGGGGGGCTCCATTTTAGTAATGATTCCACTAACCAGATGAAGGCACATCAGTGAAGAGCGATCCAAGAGAGCATGGGTGCAACAATTGAATAGTACGACAAGCACATGATTTTATTTCAAAGCGATGAAGCATCAGGGCTTGACAGGCCACACGTCGATGCCTTGGTTATGAAACTTAATGTTGCTAATTGTGAAATAGGAAGAATACTCATTGACAATGGAAGCTCAGCCGCATTTTGTTTCTTTCAATGTTGAAAGAAATGGACATTTATGAGAAAGAGATAGAAAATCTATTACCACGTTGGTAGGTTTTAATAGAGAAGCGACCACAGTGTTGGGGAAGATTAATTACCTATTTATGCTATCGAAGAAAATAGGATGACAAGTGTCCAAGTCTTGGACTACCCTTCTGGATGCAATATCTGTAACACTCGTCAATTTTCATGTAACGGTTAATGATAGATATTTAAACGACGTTAAGTATTTTTCCCTTATAATATGATGTTACTAACTATTTTATTTTGAGTATTATGATAGGTGATAGTCACACGAAATTGATGTGCTCAAGGTGTTCGTGTCAAATATAATGTGTGTATAAAAATTAATTATGTTTTGTGATGTTTTAGTGTATACGACAATTCAGCAGGCCTATCCTTCAAAATCGACAGGCCGAATTGTCTCTCACGAAGCGGCAAGCTGATGGATTTCATCGGCAAGCTGGACCTCACGACTTTGGCAGGCCAGACTGAGCAGTCGGTAGGCCGAAGACTGCTAACGAGCAATCAACAAACAAATTCCCAAATTGTAATATCAATGATTATTGTGCTTGGATGATTTTTCTAAGTGATTGGTGCATTTTAAGGAAGAAATGGTTGACTTTGTGGTTTTAATTTATAATGATTGGATAATTGATAAGCTTTCCTATTTTGAGAATTTAAAATTTGGTAAGTAGCACTAATTGTTTGACTTTCCCCTTAATGCTCTCTATCCTACATGTGAATTCCCCATTTTTTTCAAAAAAAAAAAAATCTATTAACATTATAGAGAATGTTATTTTCATACCATTCTCATTTTCACACATATCTCTTCTTTTCTCTCAAAAAAAATTCTCTTAGAAAACATTCCCTCCTTTCTCCACGTTTTCGCTTCTCCTTCTCTCCCTTAACTTTACTACACATATTTGAATGAAATATTGAGTATTCTTTTGGGCGAATTCAAAGGAAATTTGAGAAGAATTTTTTTGAGGTAAGAATTTGTTCTCGGTTTATTTCTAAAATATATTTTTCCCTTTTAATCCGACTACTGTATTTTTGTCTAGGAATTTCCGTTTGCTGTAAAATTTTAATATGATATTCATGTATGTGTTATGTAATATTCCTCAAAATTTCATGCCATTTGGATATTTCTATGCTAAGGTATGAATTTTTTTCCTCTGCCACTCATAGTTGAAATGTTGCTGATTGATAAAATTATATATAAAAGTGGTCTTTGTTCTAGGGGCAAATGAATGTTATTTTGCACGAAATTTGGCAAATATATTCATATATATATTAAGTATTGAACTAGAAAGTCTCACGGTGAAATGATGAATATTTTATGCGTTATTGAATTTTCATTTAGACTAGGTTTTGAGATTGTTTTATTAGTAGATTGTTGGACTTCTTATTATGTGATGTTTTTGTATAATTACATGAATTTATTTGACAATGAGACTTTTTGTGCTTCTGTATTTATATGTTAATAAGTTGTAATAAAGATTTTAGGTTCTAAATAATTTTATTTTACTTGTTTGAGAATGATGATCATGAGTAACTCACTGCCTGATATGTTTAAAGCTTATTGTTGTCTCTAAATTCTAATACATGTTATGGACTATTCTGAAGTTATTTAAGGTAATTTTTGGATATGATGTAGTTCTAGGTGTCTATTATATGTAATATTTTTATGGAATTATTTTATAGTATAGATAATTTATTTTATAGACTTTAGTTAAGGTTGTTCACTGCCCAACTATTGCTGGCTGATTTTATGCCATGAAGTGTGTAACTTCTTTTGGTTATCAAATGGAATTTTATGACCAACAAAAAAATCATGATATTATGTTCATATGTTAGCTTTGTCCCTTTAGAGTCTCATGCTCTAATTGTGTATGAATTATGAGTTATTAAAGTATGATTACATAAGGGTCATGCAGATATTAGTGTTGCAGTTTGTGCAAAAGTACTTATAAGATGGTAAAATATATTTGTGTTCATATATTTCTTGAAATGGAGGTGTATATGTATTATGGTATTGGATGATTCCTTGAATATAGATAAATGTTAATTTTATTTTAAATGAATGTATGACATAAACACACTAAGGAGTAAGCACATCAAGACCGCGACGACGTCGTCTTCAATTAAGGTTGAGTAAGCTAAACATGTAAGTACATTCCATCTGCAACATGATGAAGTTTATAAAAAGTTTGAAATCTATGTTCATGATGGTTGCATGATAATTTCCATGGTGATTATGTATGATGTTTCACTATGAAAGTTTTTATGTATAAAAAGTTTATGCATGTTTTTGATGATGACGTATTTCAAAATATAAAAGTATATATATGTATATATGTATCACCTAAATAAGTGTTGCACACTCCATGCTATGCTATGTTTATGTTTACATTTATGATGTCATGTTTGGTTTGGGATTAGCTACCCCTCTCCTCTCATGACGGTGCGCCTATGATGATTAAATGGTGCAACACTGGGGCCTTTAAAGATAAAATGAATGAAGTTTTAATACGGTTAATGTTAACGAAAGATATGTTCTATATGAAACTATGCCCAGTGCACTATTATGATGATGATGATTATAGTTATGATGTTTCGTAAAGATGTTCATAAAATGTTTTACATTGTGAGATAGAAAATGTACTTACTAAGCTTTTGCTTACTCAGTTTTACATCATGTTGCAGATAAGGGTAAGAGGACTATGGAATAGGTGGAGGACAAAGATGGGTGTGTGAGCAAAGAACAATGGATTGAAAATAGAAGAACACCAAGCAAGAAATTTAAAGTTATAAACTATGTTTTATTTCTGAGTATGTTTATTTGAAAGAGTTTTAAAGATTTGAATTATGTCTCTATAACTTTAGATGATTATTAGTTATCTTTCCGCACTTTGAAATATTGAGACTTATTTTAAATTAATATTTTGTTTTTTAACAACAGATCGGCCTTCCGACCATTTCAAATCGGACTGCCGATGTTGGCATTAGCTTGTCGATTACCCTGTCTCGGCCTGCCCATTTTAGTGATTTTAAAACCCTATTTTGTTTAGCCTCGGACAACCTGTCGGTGATTGAAGTTTGGACTGCCAGTCATGATCGGCACACCAATATCTGAAGTTCGACCTACCAAACTGTGTAAGCAGATTTTAAAAGTTGTGTTAATTTTTATTTTAATTGTGGGTTTATTGTTTTGGTATTGATAAACTATTTAAAGAAAATTTATAATTGAGTAATTTAATAAACGTTTTAAAAAAATGTGTATGCATGGATCTTGAGGTATGTTTCCAAATTATGTTTTCATTTAAATAGTTTATCTAAATAATAGTAATATAGATGAATGTAACAACATCTATGACATCCGTAAGGAGGCGTTACAACATCATCCTCTGACGACCATAGATACATGCGATGAAGGCTGTCCCATCCACTTTGCACTAATGAATCAGATTTTTGATGAAGCGAGGAGTTCGAGAAACCTTAGGAGTCAAAAAGTGACAAGGAGTTGCTATACCATTGTCATGAAGCAGAAAAAACCCGCTTTATAGCAATTACAGGTGAAATTGCTGAGCAGGTAGAGCAACCAAGAACGAGGTGAACCGATGCTGGAATAACTTGACGAAGTTTAGATAGACCCAAAGAACAAGCGAAGAATAGTGAACATCGGCTTACAGCTCAACCTAGAGGTAAAATCTGCTATAGTTGAGTTTTTGAAGGCTAACAAGGTTTATTTCATATGGTCTCACATAGATATGCCAGGAATTGACCCAAGCTTAATTTCACACCAGCTTGATGTCGATCCCAATGATCGACTAGTGCGAAAAAAAGAGGAGACTTGGAGTCGAGCGAAACAACATTGTGAAAGAAGAAGTGAGGTAACTATTGGAGGCTGGGTTTATTCGTCCCATTTAATACCTCAAGTGGCTGGCGAACATAGTAACCATGAAAAAGAATGATGGGAAGTGGTGAATGTATGTAGATTTCACTAATTTGAACAAAGCCTGCCCTAAAGGCAGCTACTTGTTACCTTACATCAATCATCTCGTCAATGCAACTGTTGGCCACAAAATTTTGACTTTTCTCGATGCTTTCCTGGGTTATAATCAGATCCTCTTGCATCCTAACAACAAGAGAAGACCACCTTCATCACAGAACAAGGGATCTTTTGCTTCAAGGTTATGCCTTTTAGGTTGAAAAATGCAGGAGCGACATATCAGAAGTTGGTCAACATGATGTTTCAAGAACAAATCGGTAAGAACATGGAAGTTTATATTGACGATATGCTGGTAAAATTGTTGTAGGTGAACCTTTATGGGCAACATCTATAAAGAATGCTTTGATGTACTCCAGAAGTATAACAGGAAGCCAAACTCCAAAAAGTGTGCCTTTGAAGTTGCCAATGGAATGTTCTTGGGATACCTTGTTACGAGGCGAGGAATCGAGGCAAATCCATCAGATAAAAGTGTTCCAATTGATACCATCCTCGAGAACTAAACGTGAGATTTAGAAACTTACGAGGTGAGTCGTCGCCCTTAGTTGATTCATAGCTCGATCGTCAGACAGATGCCTTATTTTTTTCCAATTGTTAAAGAAAAACACAAAATTTGAATGGAATAATCGATGCAAATAGGCGTTTCATGAGCTGAAGAAGTACCTCTCTACACCACCTATCTTGTCAAGACCTAAGGATAGGGAGACAATTTATCTTTACCTAGTGGTCTTGAAGACAACAGTTAGCTCAGCATTGATCAGAGAAGAAGATTCAATTTAGAAGCCTGTATTCTTAGTGAGCCACACGATGTTGGATGTAGAGACGAGGTACTTGATGATCGTAAAACTTGCCCTGACTGTCATTGTATCTACTCGAAAATTACGACGATACTTCCAAGGCCATATAATCATTGTGCTATCATCCTATCTGATGCATGCCATTCTGCATAAGCCATAGTCTCTAGAAGATTGACAAAGTGGGCTATCGAGCTCACCGAGTTCGATATTGAATACAGGCCACAAACAGCACTAAAAGCATAAGTACTAGCAGACTTTCTTGCACAGCTGACATATGAAATGCATGATGATGAGCCCAAAGCGTGGACTATGCAAGTAGATGGAGCCAGCAATGAGAGAGGATCAAGGATCGAAATACTGCTACGATCACCAACTGACGAGCAGATCGAACAAAGCTTTAGATTGGGTCTCAAGCTACAAATAACGAAGCAAAATACGAGCCCATGATAGCTAGCTTGAGACTTGCTGTGGTACTGGGAGCTACCAAACTTGTTGTGGAAAGCGATTCAACTTTGTTAGTCGTGAATCAAATTATCAGGGAGTATAAAGCACAGGATGAGAAGATGGTCTCTTACTTGAAACTAGTAAACAAACTAAAGGCCTAGTTAGATCAGTTCAAAGCAAAGTATATGCCTCACGAGGCAAACTCCAAAGCATATGCACTCGCCAACCTTAGATCGTCAATTGAGGTAAAAGAAAAAAGAACTATTCCCCTAGAATGTATTGAGCACCCAAGCATTGAATCGGCAGGTGAAACGAACTACATGGACCCAAGAGATGATTGGAGAACACCCATCAAGATGTACATAAGCGATGGATGGCTGCCTGACGACAAGCAGATTATAAGGAAAATTAAAGTTCAAGCCATGAGATACTGTCTAATAGATGAAAAACTCTATAGGCGATCCATAGCAAGACCTTATCTCCGTCGCCTCGAAAGAGATGAGATCGAGAAAGTCATCCGAGAAGTGCACAAAGACTTGTGTGGCAATCACTCAGGGGGAAGATCCTTATGCAATAAAATCAAAAGATAGGATACTACTGGCCAACTATGCAGAGCGACTTGAAAACCTTCACTAAGAATTATGATAGCTGCTAGAGGCATGCCCCAACTGTTCATCAACCAGCCGAGGAACTCTCATTGATCAACTTGCCATATCCATTTATGAAATACTCCATGGACATTGTCGAACCTTTTCCTCCAGCTTTGGGGCAAGTTAAGTATCTTCTCGTCTTTACAGATTATTTTTTTAAATAGGTCGAAGCTAAAGCTGTTGTAGATATCAAAGAACGGGATGTCGAGAGATTCATTTGGAGAAATATTATCTGTCATTCAGAGTACTAAGGGAGATTGTCAACAACAATGGCTGAAGTTCATATCCACCTCTTTCACAAAATTCTGCCATGATTGGTACATCATTTTGAGCTTCTCTACGCCTAGGTACCCATAGGGGAATGGACAAGTGGAAGAAACGAACAAAACAATTGTCAAGAACTTGAAGAAGAAGCAAGAGTCTAGAAAAGGACGCTGGCTTAAAGAACTCCTGATGGTTCTATGGGCTTATCGAACAATACCAAGGCATGCAACTGGTGAATCCCCTTTTTCCTTGTATATGGCACTAAAGCAGTCATCTTAGCGGAGGTTGTTGCTCAAGACCTTCGAGTCGATTACTCACTCCTCAACGAAGAAACAAACAAAGAAAAGATGCGGGACATGCTTGACTTGATTGATGAAAAAAGAGACAATGCCCATTACCGCCTTGGACGTTATCAGTAAGTTGCTGCCAAATACTCCAACAAAAAAGTCAGAACTAGAAAATTGCAGGTAGGAGATCTTGTGCTTCAAAGAGTTTTTCAAAATACAAGATAAGCCAACGCATGGAAATTCGCAGCCAATTGGAAAGGTCCATATCAAATTCGAGTCATTGTACGTGACGGGGTGTAAAAGTTAGAAAAACATGATGAGTCAATCATCAACAAGAGATGGAATGCTCATTGTTTACGAAAGTATTTTGTATAACTGAACAATTTTCTTTGTTTTCTAGGCTTTTCAATATGTCGTTCGATTCGATTCATGGTAGGTTGCTTTTTGACATAGTTTTTTAGCATCGAATGAATGATTTTAGCAATGGCTATAACGTGCTTAGGCTTGTAACATAAACTACATCTGGCTTGATCTCTACACATGGGTCTGAAGGCAGCACATGTACTATGAACAAGTACAGCCATGTTATCATTACAACAACCATTTTGCTCGATCTAAATTGTCATCTTTATGGCTTTGCATTACATCCAACATTGGATTCGATCAACTCACTTAGAGTTTTGATTCGAAATTGCCATCTTTATGGCTTTGCATTACATCTAATATTGAATTTGATCAACTTATCTAGAGTTCGATATGAAATCGCCATCTTCATAGCTTTGTATTACATCCAACATTGAATTCAATCAACTCATCTACAGTTCGATCTAGAATTGCCATCTTTATGGCTCTGTTTAACATAACATTGGATTTGATCAACTCACTTAATGTTCGATTTGATATCGACAACACCATCGGCTTAGTCAAAATAAATCTAATTTATCCATTTAACCTACGTGTTTCAAGTTTTGGCTCATTAAACTCTCCTCATGATTTTAATATTGAGCCAATTTCGTTTAAGCTCATCTATTACGTCAAAAATATTTTGTCTCAATTTAAACTAGAGCAATTCCTATGAAGATTGTTCGATTTTGAAGATGTTGAAGCCTATTAATACTTTTCTAATTAGTGATAACCCAACAAATTCAAAGCTTAATTATTTCAAAATCAATGAAACTTTAAAGGGGGATCAGTACCAGAAAACATAACAAGGGCAAAGAAAATTCTGATTTGATTTGAGTCGATAAAAACTATTCAAGTATAATACCATAAAGAGATAAAAAAAAGTGGATCACAAGCTAAAAACTAAACAAGTCCCTATTCTGCTATTTCTTTGACAATTGGAAGGTCAACAACAACTTGTTCATTCACCGTAGCAGCCTCTATTGTAAAATAATTAGGAGCAGACAGAGCCTCAACTAGAGCATCCTTAACAACCGCTGGACTTGCATCCTTTTCCTCGACCTCGGATTCATTTGGAGCTATAAGCTCCTCAAGTTTGACAATCTCAGCATCGATATCAGGGCTCTTGATCTGGCCCGATTTGAACTCTTTTAAAGTCTCCAGCTTAGCCTTGATCAAGGAGTCGCTATGGATGTCAAGCAACTGTTCCTTTATCTCCTCTACCTCTCCAGTTTCGCTTTCCACTTCCTTTTTCAAATTACTCACCTTTTCCTCCTCCAGGCGAAGATTACTGCTCAAATTGAGTATTTTTTCGTTTGATTTAGTCAAAGCAGCAATAGCCTTATCCCTTTCCCTCATCGCATCATCCCTTTTAGACTTGGCCTTTCCAAGCTTCTCTTCAAGCTCTTTGATGATTGTACTCAATCTTTCGTTCCTATATGCAACCTTGTTTGCAAAGATATTGTGAAGCTGAAGGGCCTGCAAAACGAGAAATTTTTAGATAAGATTTGACGTGAAACATCAATTACTATCGAAACGAGACTTTTGTCTTACCTGCCTAAGGGCCAAAGTTGATTTGTTGTTTAGCCAAGAAAGCGACTTCCCACTGAAATGTTTCTCATCCAAATCAAAGTTAAAGCTCGTCGATGCTTTCAGAGCCACCTCTTTATCTTGTAAAATGCTCACATCCTCAAGGGTTTTAAGTATATTATCAGCGACCCTCTTATCAATGTCTTCAACCAAATTGAATGGCCCCACAACCTTTCTTTTCTTTGATATTGGGGCGAAATATCGAATGGAAGAGGAAGAGGGAAATTGGAAGTGTCAGTTGGCAAAGTCATCTTCTTGATTCCACCAGACTCGCTTGCTTCACCTCTCTTTTTCTTTTTTGTCGCGTCCCTCACGGAATCCTTTCTTTTCAAAGCTTCTTCCATTAACGACAATGAAATCTTCAGCAGTGACAAAGTAGCATTTACGAGAAGAACGTCTTCGTAAGAAAGTAGAGTAATGAATTTTGATAGATCATACAACCACTAAAGTGCACCGCGACAAACAAAAACCCAATCGACTCGTATTAGAAAGGAAATAGGAACACCTGTAGGGATCCCTTTGAATGTTTTCCAAATTGATGATTTTCCAAGCCAATCAGGGTGAGAAATCTCAGCCCAGGTTTATCCTTTTAATGCAGTTAATATGTCAAGCCTTTTGCAGAATTGATCTCCCATAGGTGCTGGGTGATTCAACTCCTAATTTGCCAAACAACCAAAAAAAAAATTGTAAAGATTAGTTGAAATTACTGCTTAAAGTAAAATTCAAGTGTTAGTGCTCACCAATATGACCAAATGTAAAAGAAAATGGGAATCGAGTAGTCAATTGGACTGAATCATTATTGATTAACATAAAGAAATATCTTTCTTTCCAATGTCTATTCGTATCGACAAAATCAGTGATGAGTCACTTCAATTGACGATAAACAAAGTAGAAACGCCCCTATTCTTGTTGTTGGGCTTCAAGTAGTAGCATCAAAGAAAGTCATTGAGGTCAAAGTCAATGCTGGCCTCCTCAATCAACACTATTAGAGTGATCAGTAATCGTATTCCATTAGGCATAAGTTGTGTTATTGAGACTTGATAGTGCGATGCAACTTCGAGCAAGAATTATGGTACTGGTAGTCGAAGCCCTAATTCAAACCACTTGGTATACATACACAACCAATTATCGTTTTAGGTGTTAGTTCGCTCACTGGGATAAGGGATTTGAATATTGATGGAAGAAGGGATTTCATATTTGACCTCAATGGTTGATAAATCTCCCTTACTAAGAATTGACTCTGGATCCTTCCAACAATAAGAAACCCTTTTTGTAGGGGAAGAATATATTCTTTTCTCCAGTGTTTTGTTCTGGTTGGCAGGACCTGCGGTTTCACCTCTTTTCTAAAATTCAGTCGAGCCCTCTTCCACCTCTCTGCTGCACCTGGCTCCACCGACCTTGGAAGCTTATTCGACTCTTGATTGTTCTATGATCCATTCGTCAATCTCTCTTTCGTTGTCACTGGACTAGGGATCATAACCCTCGTTTGAACTCGAGCAAATGAGCTAATGTCTACTACTTTCAACATTTTTCTTCGTCACAAATTGAATTCTAAGGGAGATCTAGGGTTATAAAGATCTAAGGACCAAAATTTCTAAGATATGAAGAGTTTTGAGGGGGTTCTAATGTGTTCTAAACTCGCAAGAGCGAAATAGCATCAAAATTGTAGATTTTCTAGGAAAATGAGCCTAAAATAATGCTAGAGTGTTTGAAATGAGAAGAGAAACAAACCTATGGAAAGAAAATTACAAGAAAATCAAAAGAAAGGGGAGAAATCTTGCTTGAAAATCACAGGAAAGCTTGGGAAACTAGAGGAAAATCGCCCGAGTTCAATGAGGGAGGTTGAGAAAGAATGAAGCAGAGAGAGGAGGTATATATTGTCCAAACGAAAAAAAGAATCAACAACTTAGATTGATTCTCAAGAAGATGATCCGACGACTAGGACTACACACCCTTTCGACTTCCTACTCAAATTGAAGCAGTGTCTTTTCAAGTCAAGTGTAGACTTCAGCACTATAGAGATATTTGAGGGCCTTCCAATCATATGGCAACATGTGTAGGGGCAGTTGAGTATTGCGGTTTCCCGAGGAAGAACGATGATTATAGTGTGACCATGAAACTTGGTAACGTGTCATTTAGAAATCGACTTGTTCTTAATTAATTCACTCTTGTAGTCGGTCGAATCGACTAAGGAGTGGGGGCCAACTCTTGGGGTACAATTTGGTTGGGCCCAAATCATTCAAAAGGCCCAAAACGAATAGTGTGAGTAACGATTAGAGCGGATTGAACCTAGCAGCAATATTCGATTTGAGGCCAGAGTGTTCGATTTGAAGCAGTCTACCGTGGGTAATATTATTGGTCTAATACTTGTTTGAGTTGAGGCTTTGAGTGATTTGATCTAATCCAATTCGATTTTAATCTTTTATCTAACCATTCATTGTCATTGTAGATTTAATCAAGTGTTGGTTCGGTAGAATCAATATGTACAACCTGGCAGTTAGAAGGGGAAACACGTCTAGTCATGAACTGAGACGAGGGATAAGCTCGATTCTTACAGCTAATAACGGATTGACACATGCCCCACTTTTGTGTACATTATCATCACCACTCTTTCTGCTAGTTTAAGGCCACGATCTAATACCACATTCTATATAAAGGAAATAACAACTTCTTGAAGGGGGGCGGAGGAAGTTCTACAGAAACTCTGCAGAAATTACACCATACCGTTTTGCTAAATTTCCTCTCTAAAACAACTTGTAATTTGTACTTTTCTCATCATAGTGAAGAACAGTAGACGTAACTCTTTTACAGAGTAAACAACTCTAAAATTCTCATATGTGGTATCATTTTATTTTTGAGCAGTTTCAGATTTCTTTTTGCTTATTTTGTACTTATAATCTTAGCTTTTAACATGATTTTATGAAGCTGAAATTGATCATAATAATGGTGATTTGAGGGCCCAAATTTTCTATTAATAAGTCTTTAATTAGACTAAAATTTTTGAATTTGATTGTAGATCCAACGTTTACAGGAATCCGCTCTAATAGAAATTGTTATTGTATCATACAATTTTTTATAACGAAATAACAGCTTCTATTTCACAAAATTAAAAAAAAAATCTATCAACATAATGTTATTTATTTATTTTCCATCTTAAAAGATTATACTATTAATTTTTATTGGTATCCTAGAAAAATAGTTGCTATTTTTCTCATTTTCCTTTTTATTTTTTGAGTATTGTGAAAAACATTTTATTACTAAAGGGCTAACACAATGTTATTTATTTAATTTCTACCTTAAAAGATTATACTAATAAAGTAGATGCTATTTTTCTCATTATCCTTTCATTTTTTGAGTATTGTGAAAAACATTTTATTACTAATGGGCTCTTTCTCCAGCATTAGTGCAAAAGAAGATAAAAATTCAGGGGGGGAATAGAATAGTAAAGTTTCTTACAGTGTGCGCGTGCAATTTGCTTCTTTATGAAATTGGAGTTGCAATCCACTACTTGTCGAACCGTGCGGCCGAAATCCGACACAATCCAAGATCGTGTCAACTGGGCTCTTCGTTACATCCACAAAGACCTGCTCTTTTTAATCCTTTTTTATTTGTACATGTTTATTGTTTTCTTTGAATTTGCATATATTTTCCCAGAACACAAACAGAATACATGAGAAAATTTGTACAGTAAGGAAAAAAAGGGGGCCAAATTTGGATCTAATTTAACAATCCTAGAAAAAGGGACAAAATTTTATGCTAAATAAATAAATAAATAAATAAATAAGAAAACAATACCTGGACTGTAAAAAAAGTTGATGGGAACAATAAGCCAAAAAAATGGAAAAACAGAAAACAGAGAAGTAGTGACATTAAAAAAAAAAAAAAATCCCTTGGCTTTTCGTCTTCTTACAATGACAGGAATTAATTAGATCCAAACAAACAAACAAAAAAAAGTAAACTTGCAGGCCCAATTGCATGCTTCGTTTTTCAATTTTCGTTCCATCGTTTTGGTTCTTACAATGGTAATGGTAATAATGGGTTTCGCTTTCTGAATCAATCTCCCCCACAAAGTCAAAATCCCTGCAACCCATAGAGAGAGAAATTCGGACGCCATGGAAGGTATTATTCATGCTTCCTTCTCAGATCATTTTTACGGAGTTAGGTTTTTGTCTTCTCATTGTTTTCACCTTGGTTTGCCTGAGGGTTTTTTGAATCCCTTTTGCATGCGTCGCTGGATTTTTTTTTTGTCTGTAAGTTTGATTGCGAAAGGTGAAATTCGTGTGTTTGGCTGCTGAGAAAACTCGTGGGAAATTGAAAGTTTGATTTTTTTTTTTGCCCCCTCATTGTGTTTAAATTTGCTTTATTATTTTTTTTTTTGTGGAAACCGAATTGGGAAATAACTTGTTGCTTCGTTAGGCGAGTAGTTTGCATTTTAATTTTCTTATCGATTTAATGAATTGCATTTGGTCAATCTGGATAATTAGTGGCCGAATAATTGTTTTGAGATGCAAGTGTTTATTTCCTGGTATTGATTTGGAATGATTGATAGGCATTTTTCTTTTACCTGTAAAAATTTTGTAAAATATTGATTCTGTGTATTTATTTATTTATTTTCCCTAATCTCACTCTACTGTTCACAAATTCTTTGGATTGTTTTGCTATGATTTTTACTATTAAACACATAGAAATTTGGATCAATACGCTTTTGATGAAACTTTACCCAGACTAAGTGAATCTAGTTTTACACTATATAACATTATGGAGAAGTGAGCCAAGTGTTGATTATAGATATATTTCACCACAGATTTAGCTCCTAATGGTGTTGATGTTCTTACCGAATAGATCAACTATTTTGCTTGAAAATGCTTGTCACACCGAAATGCTATCTGATTAATCCACCACCTTACAATCATTTATTGTGTTTGTGTTCTTTTGTTGAGTGCGTTTTGTTGACTCAAATCGCAGGTTTTGTTTCTTGCCAAATCACTTGTGATGTTTGCCATAGATAATTTCTTTTCATTCTCAGGCATACCTAGCCCTTGTACAAGAGTATGCAGGGTTTGATTTTCCTGCTTGTGGGTTTTTTTGATGTCGGCTTATTGGGGATAAAATTATTGATGAATGTTGAATGTAACATGATCTCGTATGGTGGGAGAGCTATTAGATACTAAAATGTGGCCTATGGATTTATGATAGATTAAGTATAGGATCCTAAAGAGTCTGGCATGCATAATCTAATGAAAAATGTATAGTCTCCAGAGGATGAAGAACTTCGTTTATTTAATATCAGTAAGTGGGATTTTTCACAAATTTTCAGTTCGGTTCCGTATGTGCATGGTGAGGTTTGGACTAAAATGATTCGTTGTGATTACCATATGAATTAGCTCTTGTTTTTCTATTTTTGTCCAGAATCAAGTGAAGTGCATTCAGATGAGAATAAAGTTTCTCAAGATAATAAGAAAAGGCAACTTAAGACGCCCTTCCAGGTCATGGCTTTGGAGAAATTTTACACTGGTAAACGTGCTTTTCCCTTAATTCCTATCTCATACAACCCAATTGGAGCATGTCTTTGATGCTCTAAAATTGAAATGTTTTACTCTTCCAGAGCACAAATATCCTACGGAGGAGATGAAATCAGATCTTGCTGAGGAGTTAGGATTGACTGAAAAGCAGATATCTGGATGGTTTTGCCATAGAAGGCTAAAAGACAAACGGTCATTGAAAGTTGAAAAATGTCCCAGTGGACGGCAAGAACGTTTAAGCGGCATCATTCAGGATCATGGTAGTGGACTCGGTCAAGACTCATGTGGCAGCACTAAACATGCGGATTATAGGCATGTTGATCGAAGAGAAGTGGAGAGTCGGAGGCTTTATGGGCATGATTTTCCAGCTGCAGACCTCAGCCATGAAAATAGGAGTCTTTACACAGAAAGAATTACCGGAATGGATAATACATCTTCAGAAAGTAGCTCGTCTTTACAAGATGGGTTGTTTTCTCAAACTGAGGATCCTCACAATGTAGAATCTTCTAGGTATCTTGCACAGGATGGACTTGTTGCCCCTCTAAATTCTAAGGGTGCCAGGCACATGGGATACAAGCCCTCTGGATATTTGAAAGTTAAGGGAGAAATAGAAAATGCTGCTATTACAGCTGTTAAGAGGCAGCTGGGAAGGCAATATCGGGAAGATGGTCCACCACTGGGGGTAGAATTCGATCCGCTTCCTCCTGGTGCATTTGAATCCCCAATTAGGGATCCTATTCATGGTACGTGATACATCTTTGACGTCAATGAAAAAAAAAAAGGAAAAAAAATTAGCAACTTTGTACCTTATAATTGGAAAGAAAAAAATAAAAAAATAGAACACACACACACTCACACACACACAACTGTTTATTAATGGCATTCTTTTAATCTTTTTATACATCTGTGGATCTTGTTGCTTAACTTTTTTCTATATATATATTTTTATAACCATGCTTTGTCTATATCTGCTTCTTGGTGGTGCAATAGATATTTTTAGTTACCATAAGTCTATTAGCATTAAGAGCAGTACGTTTGTAGCAGGTTAATCACATAAAAGAGTTTTTTCTTGGTTAATGATGGCTCATCTAGTAGAATGGTTATTTGCTGTCCAAACCCAAGTAAAAATTGCTTGAAGAGAGGGTGTAAGGATGTATGAGTAAGGTTTATGCTTTTATTTTGTTATACAAAGGTGCCTATATTCATTTTGGTAAATAATTAGATGCATTGAAAAGCAAGCAATAACGTCAGTTTTGAGATCTTTTTATTGTAGCTAGTTGTCCTACATGCAAGGCTAATAAGCTGTTTTTCCTAACATCACTACATTTCGTTCAAGCAAGTGGCTTGGGCATGGCAATCTTGAAGTCAATCTTACGATGTTGGAAAAGTAATTAAACCAAATATTAGGAGATTTGGGTGTGTAGATAGAGAAGATTAAGTCAAAGCTAGAATTAAGGAAATTAGTTAGGGTGATTGATGATTGATTTTGCATACTTGTTAGTTTCCTCGAATAGATCTCTTGTATTCCTATTTAAGTGTACATTGTATACAGAACATAATATACAGTAATACTATTACGTATTTTCTTGTACAACTCTAATATGGTACCAGAGCCTACTAGATCACTTTGAAAAAAAAAAAAAAAACCCTAGCTGTTCTACAATTTTGCTTTTGCCTAAACTCAACCACTAGCCACCATGTCTGATGTAGTTTCCGAGTCCACAAACACTCCTGTAAACTGACCTAAAGCCATTGAAACCTAGGTCCCCACTTCGGAATCCCACTCCATCCAGATTACTACCGTAAAACTGAATGGAGAGAACTTCTTGTGCTGGTCTCAATCTGTGCGTTTGTACATCCGTGGCAGGGGAAAAATCGGCTATTTGATGAGAGAGGACCCTATAGCAGAGGATCCGACTTATCCAACTTGGGATGCGAAGAACTCCATGGTGACGACTAGGTTGGTGAATTCAATGGAGGAAGACATCATCTCCAACTATATGTGCCATCACACGGCTAAGGAGCTTTGGGACAATGTCAACCAAATGTACTCCGACTTGGGAAATTAGTCCCAAGTGTATGAGTTGATGCTAAAACTTGGAGAAATCTGTCAAGGTGACGACAGTGTTACTAAGTCCTTTAATTCTTTGAAACGCCTTTAGCAGGATTTAGAATTGTTCAATGATTATGAGTGGAAATCCCTAAAGGATTGTAACCACTATAAGAAGACGGTGGAGGACAACCGTATATTTAAATTTCTTATTGGCCTTAATGTTGAGTTTGATGAGGTTAGAGGAAGGAAAATTGGCAGGTTGCCCCTCCCATCTATTGGGGAAGTATTTTCTGAAGTCTGTCGTGAGGAGAGCCGACGCCTTGTCCTGCTCGCCAAGAAAAATTCAGGCATCGCGGTTGAAAATTCTGCCCTTGCTGCCGGTATTAATGTTGGCCGATCCACTCCTAAAAACTTTGATGAAAAGTCCCACGTTTGGTGTGATCATTGCAATAAACCATTGCCATACGCGTAAAACCTATTGGAAGATTCACGGTAAACTAGCAGATTGGAAGGGCTCGCATGGAGGCCGGTTTACTCGTTCTCCCGCTGCACACGAGGCCGGATCTATTCCCTTTAACAAAGAGCAGATGGATCACCTTTTGAAGCTGTTGAAATCCAACTCCGGTTTGTCGGGTACTCCTAGTGCTTCTCTAGCTCAAATAGGTACTAAATCAAATGCCCTATCTTGGTTTTTCCATCTTATTCTACTCCTTGGATCACTGATTCAGGAGCTTCTGACCATGTGACAAGCTTTTCTCTTTTGTTTCATACTTATAACCCTTGTTTTGGACATGAAAAAATTCGTATAGCAGATGGTTCCTACTCTTCTATAGCCGGTAAAGGTTTAGTTAATTTGTCTAAAACCATCTCTCTTAAGTCTGTTCTCCATGTTCCTAAACTTGCTTGTAATCTCCCATCAGTCAGTAAACTATGTAGAGCTTCTAAATGTCATGTCACCTTTTTTGAATCTCATTGTGTTTTTAGGACCAAAGCTCGGGGAGAATGATTGGCAATGCTAGAATTATAGATGGTCTCTACTATTTTGAAGATGAAGACTCTACAAATAAAAAAGCTCAAGGCTTAAGCAGTATTAGTTCTTATCTCTGTTAAGGATCAAATTATGCTTTGACATTATAGGCTAGGGCATCCTAGTTTTTCTTATCTTAAAAAAATTATTTTCTAGTTTATTTCGTGTTTGGATTGTTCCAAGTTTCATTGTAAAAACTGCATTTGATCAAAAAGTCATAGAACTATTTATCCTCCAAGGCCTTACCAAGCCTCAAGACCTTTTTATTTAATCCATAGTGATATTTGGGGTTCCTCGAGGATCAATACTTTTTCTAGAAAAAAATGGTTTGTGACTTTTATTGACGATCATAAATTTTATGTTGGGTTTATTTAATGAGTGAAAAATCTGAGGTTGAGAAATTATTTAAAAATTTTTATTCAATGGTTGAAACCCAATTTCAAACTAACATGGGAATTCTTCATACTGATAATGGCATTGAGTATTTTAAAGAAGTTCTTGGAAGTTTTTTAAGAGAAAAAGGCATACATCATCAATCTACTTGTGTTGATACACCTCAATAAAATGGTATTGTTGAGCGCAAAAATAAACACTTACTTGAAGTTTCACGCGCCCACTCGTGTTGTCAACTATAGTACAGCCCTTGATTGTCTTCAAAAACTATTTTTTGAGACGCGTATTTAATCTAACCTTCCCCTTAAAATTCTTGGCTGCATTGTTTATGTTCACTTCTCTAGTAAGGGGTAGTCTAAACTAGACCCAAGGGCTGAAAAATGTGTTTTTACTGGTTATGCACCAAATAAGAGGGGGTATAAATGTTTTAATCCTAAAACTAGGAAAACTGTTGTCTCTATGGATGTTACTTTCCTTGAACATCAACCTTTCAGAAGAATTTTCTTCAAGGGGAGAAAAAAAGAGAAGCAGCAGAAAATTTTTGGTATGTTTTTCCCACTCCCTTACCTAAACTGTGGATTGTGAAAACTCAAATGGCGATATAAATGTTATTAATAAAAGGGAAACTATTCTTCCTACTATTATTTTGCTAGGCGTTGTTGAATCCTCGACAGGTGGAGAAATACTAGCTATAGTTACTCAGGAACGTAACTCAGAGCTTCGTGTTTATTCAAGGAGAAAGAATCATCAAAAGAGTAGAGAGCCTACTGTCCCTTTAGCACAAGCTTAATTTGATGCCCCGGATAATGAACATGTAAATACTTCAGGTACTCTAGACTTTTCTTTACCTAATGTTGTTTCTACACCTGATGAGTTGCCTGTACAAAATGCCCTTGATATTCCCATATCTATTAGGAAAGGAACCCGCTCTTGTACTAATCATCCCATTTCCAAATACCTATCCTATGGTAAACTGTCAAAAAAAATAGGGCCTTTACATCCAAAATCTCTCTTGTTTGTTCCAAGAAACATTCAGGAAGTACTTGATACTCTTGATTGGAAATCAGCAGTGATGGAAGAGATGAATGCTCTAAGGAAAAGTGGGACAGAGGAGATCATTGATTTACCCATAGATCAAAAACCAGTTGGGTGCAAATGGGTGTTTACGGTAAAACGTAAGGCAGATGAAAGCATAGAGAGATGCAAAGCAAGAATTGTGGCTAAGGGGTTTACTCAGACATATGGGGTTGATTACCAAGAAACTTTTGCTCCAGTTGCTAAGATAAACTCCATCCGTGTACTGTTGTCTCTTGCGGTTGATTTCAACTGGCCCTTACACTAGTTAGATGTTAAGAACGCCTTTCTCAATGGAGATTAAAAAAAAGTGTTCATGAGCTTGCCACCAGGATTTGAGGAGTTTTTTAGCCAAAATAAGGTCTACAAGCTCAAGAAATCTCTACATGGTCTTAAACAATCTCTGAGAGCGTGGTTTGAACACTTTCGAAAGGTTGTGAAAAGCTATGGTTATCATCAAAGCTAAGCTGATCACACTATGTTTTACAAACATTCTGAGAAAGGTAAAATTGCAATCCTAATTATTTATGTGGATGACATAATCCTGACAGGTGATGATCTTTAAGAATTGACAAGGTTGAAGGAGAAGATGGCAAAAGACTTTGAGATCAAAGACCTAGGATCGTTGAAGTGTTTTCTTAGCATGGAATTTGCAAGATCAAGAGAAGGCATCTTTGTAAACCAAAGAAAATACATTCTTAACCTATTCGGAGAGATGGGACTTCTAGGGTATAAAGCTGTCGAGACCGCGATTGAAGCTAATTTGAAGCTTAATCCTGCTAAACCTAAAGATGTGATTGAAAGGGAAAAGTTTCAACGACTGGTGGGAAGATTAATCTACTTGTCACATACTCGTCCTGATACAGCTTTTGCCGTGAGCATGGTGAGCTAGTTTATGCACTCACCAGGACAGGACCACTTTGATGTTGCCTATAGAATTTTAAGGTATCTAAAGGGAAGCCCTGGAAGGGATCTGATGTTCAAAAAACGTGACAACCTACAGATTGAAGTCTATACTGATGCTGATTGGGCAGGCAGTACTACTGACAGACGTTCAACTTCAGGCTATTGCACCTTTGTTGGAGGAAACCTTGTTATGTGGTGAAGTAAGAAACAAAGTGTTGTAGCTTGAAGTAGTGCTGAGGCAGAGTTTAGATCTCTTGCCCATGGAGTTTGTGAGGCAATGTGGATAAAGAGGTTATTAGAAGACTTGAAGATCTCGGTTTCTGTTTCTATGAAAGTTTACTGTGACAACAAGGCTACTGTTTCGATTGCTCATAATTCAGTTCTACACGATAGAACAAAACATATTGAAGTTGACAAGCATTTCATCAAAGAGAAGATCGAGAGTGGCCTAATCTGCATTCCCTATGTACCAACCGCTCAACAGACAGCTGACTTACTCACCAAAGGGCTACACAAAAGGCAGTTTGAATTTCTAGTGAGCAAGCTAGCCATGGAAGACATTTACAAGCCAACTTGAGGGGGAGTGTCGGAACATATTCTGTAATTAAGCCAAATATTAGGAGATATGGGTGTGTAAATAGAGAAGATTAAGTCAAAGCTAGAATTAAGGAAATTAGTTAGTGTGATTGATCGATTGATTTTGTATAGTTGTTAGTTTCCTAGAATAGCTCTTTTGTATTTCCTATTTAAGGATACATTGTATACTGAACATAATATACAGAAATACTATTACGTATTTTCTCCTCAAACTCTGATATACGACCTTTAATATTTTCCCCTCTGAGTTTTGCTGATTGCATTAGCTTATTCTCTGAATTTATCTGTAGTCTTCCAAGGCTTTTACATCTTTTATTCATTCCTTGAGATAGATTTTCCTTGACCTTTTATCTTCCTGAAATTTCTTACCTCTCCTATTTTTTTTCCCCTTGGTTTTATTTTCTTTCCTTTACTTTTATAGTAATGGAGAAAACTTCATAATGGGCCATGCTGGTTAGTCATCCAGGAGAGAACGGGTGATCTAGTGTATGGGCTGGTTTGTTAATGCTATGGACAAGAGAAGATCCGACACAGATGATCCAAATCGCTTTGTTTAGAAGTGGGTTTTGTTTGGCTTGGTTTGCATTAAAACTAAATGCTTGTTCTTGGGTGGAGTTGAGCTCAGGTCTTGTGGAAGGCCCAGCTCAGGGCACTCTACTGTTTCTACTATCTTCTTGAAGTTGCTTCCAATTTGTTATTCAACATCTTATATTACATTTCTTACTAAACCGTTTTGCTTCCTCTCTTACAAAACCTTTTTGCTTTATCCGGAATTTTTTTTTAACTAAAACAATGCTCTTAATTCATTATCAGAATAATCTTGGAGGTATATAATCTAGAGAATTTTGTTCTAGGAGTTTATGAGAGGGGATGCATGGTAGGCAGAGTGGCTGAATATAAGATATTCTGAAGAGCAAAAGAAATCTTATTTAAATTGTGCAATTGCCATACGAGTGTTAAGTTATTGGTCCTTGCTAAGGACCAAAACTCTGAGCTCTGTGTAAAATTGAATTAGTAAGTTATTTACTGTTGATTTATATGTTTGCTGTCTTGTATATGTTTCTCCATTTAGTTTTTGTATTTGTTACTTCGGTTTAAGTGGAAAATTTTATCTCTAGCAAAATACTTCATTTTACATCCTGCGGACCTTAGTATTTGAATTTTCGTTTGTATACTATTATATGGGATATTGATTGTAGTCTAATCTGTCTCTTTTGCTGGATGACGTGGCAGAACCTTATTATGTGGGGAATCCAGTTCTTTCTCATTCTCCAGATATTTCTTTAGTGAAAAGGCAGCCCAGTCCTACCGTAAGTGGCTTTTCTTTTACATTCCATTAAAATTTGATAAATTAAGTGAGACAAACTGTTTTTGTTACGAATATGATGACTAGTTATGAAAATCCCTCGTTCTGATTATCTAAAGCCTTATTTTGTCCCCTCAAAAAAAAAAAAAAGAAGAAACCTCATTTTGTTAGGACATTTAATTGTTTAATAATATCACTAAATGATAATGCTTCTTGTTATAATTTCACAGTAATTTTTCAGCCGTGGATATTTTAGGAGACAATATGGTCCTATATTTCAAGAAGTATATAAAAAACAATTAAACTAAGCTATTTTCCTTTAAAATCTATATGATTTATTGTGGATGACATTAGTAAAATTCTGGTTCCAAGTTCATCACATAGAATCCCTAAGAGAATGTCCTTGTAGTTAAGCCATCATAATTTAACTACAACCCAGGAGTTTGATTCCCTCCCTAGAGAAATGACAGAAGCCCAATAAAATTTTCTGTGACGCTTTTGTGTTGAATGTTTATGCATACTCAACAATTTCGATACATTCAAATTATTTTCTTTTCTTTAAGCAAGTGAACTGCTCTTTTGCTAACTTTTGTCTCTCATTTACATAATTGTTTCTCTTATTTTAATGGTTTGCAGGGATATGAAGTACATAATTCTAAGTTGAGTTCTAGAGACTCGTATTTGCAAGAAACCCCCGGTATCGTGCATGGGGTCAACCATCAGGAGAAGAAACATTGCAATCAATTAAGACAAAAGTCAACTTATCTTGATCATACTAGTATCTTCCCTGGCCGAACCTCATCCTTGGATATGTGTGATGATTCTAGTTATAAAAGCAACAGGAGTCGTAAAATGGGCTCTAAACATGGTGTCGAGGGAATGGCATCAGATTCTTTTCTCAACCATCAAGGTCATTATGGTGGAAAAATTGCAAGCAAACAATCACTGTCTGGGTTACATGACGATGATGTCCTAAGCCCTAAGATTGCCCAAAGGAGTGAACACCCCAAGTTTAAGGCCTCAATCTCTACAAGAAATCATTATGGGACACCTGATATGGAGGAGAAAGGAATGTCCTCTATAATGGCACGGGTATTTACTTTTGTACGTCATCATGAAATTACCCTCCTATTGAAAGTTCTTCGCTTTAAACTCTATGGTTAATACGTACGTGCAGGAGGATAAATTTGGTGGAGAAGGAAAGGCCATGAAAGATGTTAAAGTAAAGATGAAGCCTGTAAGTGAAATGATTTAATTGATCTATTTGAAAAACGTGCATATGCTATAACTTGCTTATAATTCTGGCTTATTTTTGGTTCGCTTTGTTATTGACACCCATTAAGTTTTGCTTAAATTAAAGGTCGGAAGAAGAGTTAGAGTTGATGTTCCACGGCAAGAGAATGTCACCAATTCATCCTTCTCTGAGATGCTACCTCGTAAGAATCACGTGACAGGGTTAGTGGAATCCTTCTATGATTGTAGTCTCAGTACTTTTCTAGAAACACATGCAAGAGTCCATATACATATATATATATATGACAATAGTTTCATTGCTTGCATACATACTTGCATAGGATTTGTTAACGTATTTACGCTTGATGGTTATATGTCTGTTGCTTTTAGACACTCTTGCTAGGGGGTTGCAAAATTACTTTTCAATAATAATGGAGATCCAATATGCTTTACATATGGGATTTGCGACTCATTGGTCAGTTAGGATCTCATATCATTGTTTGGGGCTTTTGCAAGTTGGTTTCCATGATGGTTGTGTGTAAATTTCCTCATTCTGGTTTCGTGACTTGGTGTCTATTTGGTATGTTGTTATGGTAGACGGGGTTTTTAGTGGGACAAAGTTCAATTCTTCAAATTATGATATCAAGCCTAGAAATTTGATTGGTCCCTCCAATGCTTTTCGGGTTTTGTTGCAATTTGTTTGTCTAAGCGCATCGTATATGATGTAGATCTGCCTTGGAGCTTCCATCTAGCTTCAGTGAGGATGAAACTGCAGAAACAAGTTCTTCTGGTGATTGAACTTCTGGTAAGATGCATGGACTGATAGCGTAAAGTGATTCTCTCTCTAGACTCTTGAGCATGTATGGTTGGATAAGAGGATTTATGTGGCATAGCAACTCCAGAAGTACTAAAAGGTTCTCTGTCGTCACCAGCTAAAAAAGTTTTCTTTCGGCCACCAGTTTCTTCTACCCGATTACTCGCCCTGTTCATAAGTGTAGAAAATATTTTTTGTATTTAATTTGATTATATTGCTTGGATTTGCTACAGATTGAAGTAGTTGGTTGTAAATGTCGTCTGCCTTGATCTGCTGCTACACTAGAGGTGCCCAAAACAAGACTTCTTTTAGTAGTTTGATGCTAGTTTCTACAGGTTTTCATTGCTCTCTCTCTCTCTCTCTTTTTTTTTTTTTTCGTTATATGGAAAAAATCCTTTTCTCCTATTTGAAACATGAGATTGAACGAGTTTACTAGTTAATAAGTAAAATCAATAGTTCTCTTTCATGGATTGTTAAAGGTAATCAATAGGAGAAATGTCAAATTTTCAGGCCTGTTTGAGAAATTAATGTGCTAAAAACTCTTTAAAATTGTGTTTGGTTGTGTATGATGGTATGCCTTTGAGCACAATTTTTTTTATTATAATTAAAACCTAAATTTAATTCTAAAAAACTAATTATTAATATATGAATGTGTAGAAATCCAGGTCATTACAACTAGGATATGCAGAATATTTTGTACAGCTATGCATAATATATTTTGTACAGCCAAGTAGGCTTGTTTTTAGGGGATATGTTTATTCACCAAATTCCATGGAGATATACTCTCCTTTAATTAGGAAATTTCTTATTTATTGCTAAATATTTTTCTCAACTATCTTGTATTATATATATCTGTTTGTATTCTCAAACAAGAATAAGAGAAAACATTATTTTCTCATTCAAACAAAACTTCATGGCATCAGAGCATTTCTGATAACAGTTTCAGAGTGTTTCAATGGCATCTCCCACCTCAGAAAAATTGTCCTCCTCTTCCCAAGTTCCCACGGTTACTAGTTCTAATGGAGGAGCAGAGTCTGGCGCTCTTCTTATTACTCTTCTTATTACTGGACACAAACTGAATGGCCAGAATTATCTGCAATGGTCTCACTCGGTTATGATGTTCATTTGTAGTCGAGGAAAAGACGATTACATCACAAGTGCAGCCAAGAAACCAAAGTTTGATGATCCATCCTTCAAGACATGGAAGGCTGAAAACAACCTTGTCATGTCATGGCTTATAAATTCCATGACAAATGAAGTTGGAGAAAATTTCATTCTCTATGAAACAGCACAAGAAATCTGGGATGCAGCTCGGGAAACCTTTTCAGATAGAGAAGATACAGCGGAGGCGTTTGAGATTGAAGGGATTCTTCATGATCTCCGTCAAAGGGATCTCACGGTCACCCAATATTTCAGTCATTTGACTAAGTATTGGTAGCAACTTGATATGTATGAGACTACTCAATGGGATTGTCCAACTGATGCTATAAAATATAAGAAAGTTGTTGAAAAGAAAAGAATTTACAAGTTCCTTTTAGGGCTCAACAAGAATCTCGATGAAGTTCGTGGTCGAATTCTTGCCATTAAGCCATTGCCTAACCTACGTGAAGTCGCCGCCGAAGTTAGACGTGAAGAGAGCCGTAAGAAAGTGATGATGGGCACTGGAAATCAGCCAACAAACAATGATGCCTCTGCCTTAGTATCTCGAAAAGCTGATGACAACCGAATCAAGAAAGGAAGACCATTTTGTGATCATTGTAAGAAGACAGGACATACCCGTGACACTTGCTGGGAGATACATGGAAAGCCACATGATCCATTTTGTGATCACTGTGAGAAGACAGGGCATACCCGTGACACTTGCTGGGACATACATGGAAAGCCACATGATTGGAAGCAAAAAAAAAACAGGAGAGAAGGTCGTGGCAACCATGTTGTAGCCGAGGAGCTTCCAAGCCAATTCAGTAAGGAGCAACTAAAAATCCTCCAAAAATTCATTTTTGATGCTCAACAAATGTCTTCCTCAAACAATAATCCTTCAGCAACTGCAATAGTGGCCCAAAAAGGTAACTCTTTAGCTGCCCTTAATGTTAAAAAGGTGGACAAAAAGTTTTTATGGATAGTCGATTTTGGGGCATCCGATCATATGACTGGTGATGCATCTCTTATCCAAAATCTTAAACCTTGTTCTGAAAACTATAATGTTCGAATAGCTGATGGATCGGTCTCAAAGGTGACTGGCATAGGTTCTGTTGCTGTCTCAGAGAACTTAACTCTTAATTCTGTGTTGTTGGTACCTAATTTGGATTGCAACCTTTTATCTATAAGGCAACTCACTCAGGAAAAGAATTGTGTTGTTAAATTCTCATCTAAATGTTGCGTTTTTCAGGATTTGACTTCGGGACAGATGGTTGGCAGTGCTGACCTGCACTTAGGACTCTACATGTTCTTAGCAGCCGAATACTGGGGACAACAATCAATTGAAGAAAGATGGTCTTTTTCTGCCTTTAGAAATAATAAAGATAGTGAAGTTATGCTATGGCACTATCGTTTAGGTCATCCAAATCATATGTATCTCAAAAAACTATTTCCTTCATTGTTTAATAAAAACTCTGTGAAATTTCAATGTGAAACTTGTCACTTGTCTAAACATGTTCGAAATTCTTATCCTGTCCAAGAATATAAAGAATCACGTCCTTTTTCAATAATCCACAGTGATGTTTGGGGACCATACAGAATAAATAATGTTACAGGGGTTCGTTGGTTCGTCACATTTATAGATGATCACTCACGGCTGTCTTGGGTATTCCTCATGAAAGAAAAATCTGAGGTAGGTCATTTGTTCAAATCCGTCAATAATATGGTTCATACCCAATTCAACACAAAAATCCAAATTCTTCATACTGATAATGCCAAAGATTATTTCAACTCTATTCTTGGGGAATATTTAACACAAGAGGGAATTATTCATAAAAGTTCTTGGACTAACACTCCTGAACAAAACGGAATTGCTGAAAGAAAAAATAGACATTTGTTAGATGTTGCACAGGCAATGATGATTCAATCTCATGTTCCAAAATTTTTTTGGGGTGAAGCCGTTCTTACTGCAGCATATTTAATCAACCGAATGCCCTCTCGTGTCCTTAAATTCCAAACTCCGTGTCAAGTCTTCAAAAATTCTTATCCATCTACACGTCTCATTTCATCCATTCCTCTCAAAGTGTTCGGGTGTACATCATTTGTTCATATTCCTCAACAATCGAGAAGTAAACCTGATCCCAAGGCCATAAAATCTATATTTCTCGGGTATGCACCAAATCAAAAGGGGTATAAGTGTTATTCACCTCTCACAAAGAAATTTTATCACTCTATGGACTTGACATTCTTCGAAAATCAACCTTTTTACTCCAAAAATGATATTTAAGGTGAGAGTGAGATTTTTGAACATTCTTTTTGGGAATTCCAGAGTAACACCCAAACATCCCAACAATTAGAACCACTCAAACCTGTCGAGTCAGAATCAATTCCTCCTATTACCTCTCCGATCATAGAAAACCAGTCCCAAACACAATCCATGTGTGTTCCCGCAACAAACAATGATCTCTTGGTGTACTCCAGAAGGAAGAAAAGTCAAGAACATGTAGAGGAACAAATGCAAGAAGGGACTCGTCATGAAGCTGAACCGAAGCCAATCCTAGAAGAAACACAACCAGGTAACACTCTTTCGGATTCTGATAATATAATTCCACTAGATCTTGATTTGCCGATTGCTCAGAGAAAAGGTGTGAGGACATGTACTCATCATCCTATTTACAACTTCATTTCTTACAAGAAGTTGTCTCCAGATTACAGGGCCTTTGCTACTAAACTCACGAAAATTCAAATTCCTAATAGCATTCAAGAAGCTATGCAGGTTCGTGAATGGAAGCAAGCCGTTATAAAAGAACTCAAGGCTCTTGAAAAGAATGATACATGGGAAATAGTCAATTGGCCTCCAGGAAAGAATCCAGTGGGATGCAAGTGGATCTTTACTGTCAAACACAATGCAGATGGCAGTATAGACAGGTTCAAGGCTCGGTTGGTTGCTAAAGGTTTCACACAAACCTATAGTATTGACTACCAGGAGACCTTTGCTCCTGTTTGCAAAACTTAACACTATTCGAGTACTTTTGTCTCTTGTAGTGAACTGTGACTGGAATCTTCATCAATTAGATATCAAGAATGCCTTTCTTAATCGAGACTTGGAGGAAGAAGTGTACATGGAAATTCCTACAGGACTCAAAACTCAGGCAAACTCGGACAAGGTTTGTAAATTGAAGAAATCTCTTTATGGCCTAAAACAATCTCCTAGAGCATGGTTTGATCGATTTACCAAAGTGGTAAAGAAGTCTGGTTACTCTCAATGCCAGTCTGATCATACTTTGTTTGTTAAACATTCTCCTGTTGGAAGGATATCTATCATTATTGTGTACGTGGATGATATAATCCTGACAGGAAATCATGATGAGGAGATTAAAGAACTCAAGAGGCTTCTAGTTCTTGAATTTGAGGTCAAGGACCTTGGAAACCTAAAATATTTCCTCGGGATGGAAATTGCAAGATCTAAAACAGGAATTGTGGTCTCTCAATGTAAGTATGTCCTTGATTTACTCAAGGAAACCGGGATGCTTGGTTGCAAACCTGCAGACACGCCAATGGAAGCAATCACCAAAGGCAAAGGAGAAGAAGACAATGTTCCTGTTGACAAAGGAAGGTACCAAAGATTGGTAGGAAGACTTATCTACCTCTCACACACCAGACCCGACATTGGTTTCACTGTTAGTGTTGCTAGTCAATTCATGAATAATCCTACTAAAGAACATATGGACCGGGCATACCATATTATGAGGTATTTGAAGAAGACTCCAGGAGAAGGCCTTCATTTTAAGAAGACTGTGAGAAGGAACATTGAAGTATTCATTAATGCTGATTGGGTTGGTTCTATTACTGACCGAAGATCCACATCAGGGTATTATACTTATGTGTGGGGGAATCTGGTTACGTGGCGAAGTAAAAAGCAGACTGTTGTTGCTTGGAGTAGTGCAGAAGCAGAATTTCGAGCTATGGCTCACGGGATATGTTAAGGAATGTGGTTAAAACGTCTACTCCTTGGGCTTAAAGTTCCAGTAAACGATCCCATCAACATGATGTGTGACAATCAAGCCGCTATAAGTATAGCCAAGAATCCTGTTCATCACGATCGAACTAAACATGTAGAGATAGATAGACATTTCATCAAAGAAAAACTCGAAGGTGGCGCAATCAATCTCTCCTACATTCCAAGTGCTCAACAAACAGCAAACATTCTTACTAAGGCATTGTCAAAGACAAAGTTCGAAGAGATGAAGTCCAAGCTAGGCTTACTCAACATTTACAGCCCAACTTGAGGGGGGTGTAGAAATCTAGGTCATTACAACTAGGATATGTAGAATATTTTATACAGCTATGCATAATATATTTTGGATAGCCAAGTAGGCTTGTTTTTAGGGGATACGTTTATTCACCAAATTCCATGGAGATATACTCTCCTTCAATTAGGAAATTTCTTATTTATTGCTGAATATTTTCTCAGCCATCTTGTATTATATATATCTGTTTGTATTCTCAAACAAGAATAAGAGAAAACAGTATTTTCTCATTCAAACAAAACTTCAGAATGATTTTTTTTCTTATTGTTATCAAGAAAAAGAGGAGAGAGGAGCAATTCCTCTTCCTTTGCTTTGGTGAGGCCAAGTTGTTAACAATGGCCCATGCGGAGATCGACAACTCACACGACATCAACGACAAGGGAGCCAACCCCACGTGACGATGTGATGCCGCAACATTGCCCACGCTTGATGACCCTCTTTTGGAGATCGACGGTCCATGTTATGATGATGATGATGACGAAGCCAGCACCATGCCTGACGGCTTCCCTCCACAGCCCTCTCACGGAGATCAACAGCTCACGTGGTATGGAGATCGACGGCCCTCGCTTTTTGTGAACATGCCACTCCATGAGCTTCCTACACGTCGCAAACAGGCCCGTGGTTGTGGTGGGTGGTCTCCGGTATGGTTGGTTGGTGGCTGTAGGTGGAGTTAGCCGGAAAGAGTATGAGTGGTGGGAGGGGGGCTGCTTTTTTGGTGGAATATTCAGTTTTGAAAAAAATTGAAAACAAGTTTTTTTTTTTTTTAAATGGGTCTTTTAAGAGGTGTTTTTAGAAATGTTTTGGAGATGTGTGGGTCTAAAATTTTAACCAAACATATTTTCAAAACCATTTTCATCTTGTGTTTTTGAAAATGGGAGAAAACATCTCAAAAACAAAACCAAAACCAAATGGAGCTCAGTTTGCATATAGCTATGTATTCTCTATAGTCACACTAAACAATGGTAAGACATCCATTGAGATGCTTAATTTCTGCTTTTGTTTGTCAAAAATTTTGCATCCTTGAAATGTTAGTCACCTTTAAAGGGGTAGATCTTCCTATATAAAGAAAAAAAGAACAAGATAAAAAAGGGATAGGATTTGCAATATTTTGTCCTCAAGTGGTAAATTGTAATAATAATAATAATCATCACCATCAACAATAGAATAGGACCTGTTTGTATAATTTATGTGAACAGGCTAGGAAATTAAAATGCCAAAGATGCAGATATTTTCAAACAAAAACGTTCAAGAACAAATGTGACTTTCTAGAGGCGTCAAAAGGGCCGGCCCTTTTGACCCTACGCCCATGACGGGCTTGTGACGTGTCAGGCCCGACCCTCTATAGTAGAGTGTCATGCTTGAGCCGTGCCTAAGGGGGAAACCTCAGGTCGAGCCTTGGCCCTTAAAGGGCCGTGTCAGACCCAGGCCTGGGCTTGGGCCAAAGCCCTATAGGGTATAAGTAGGGCCGACCAGCCCTATGATTTTTAATTTTAAAATTCTTAAATTTTTTGTTTATTTTTGAGATGATTAATAAAAAAATTAATAAGCATAAAATCATGATATTAGTAAATGTAAAAAAATATTTCTAAATATTATATAGAGTATTAAAGAATATAAATTCTTTTTTTTTTTCAATATGTGATTTAAGTAAGTTTATATTTAAATTTGTAATATGTTTTGTAGACAATGATACATATATTTGGAAATCAAAAATTACACAAATAACTGTCTAGTTGAATGGTTAATAAACTCTTATTTCTTTTAAAGATTTAAGGTTAAAACCTCAATAAACTCAAAATAAGGGTTTTTCTTGAACACCTAAAAGGCAAGCTTGAAGGGCTTTTAGTGTGCTTGGGCCGGGCTGGACCCGTCACGTGCCTAGGTCTGCCCAAGCCTTTCACGGGTCAGGGTTGTGCTGGCTCTATGGGCTTAGGGGGTCAAGCCCAGCCCTAGCCCATCAGGGGGTGCCGTGCCAGCCCGGCCCACTATAGTGCAAGGCTAGGCTAGATTGAGCTATGCCTTGCACTATTGTCGACTAAGCTAAGCCCTCCATTTGACACCTCTACGACTTTCTGTTCTCTACTATGCATCAATTGGGTCAAATTTACTTGTCCATTGCTTATCATCAATTATCAGGTTGGTATACAACTTAATTATTCATGCTCCAGGATAAGTAAAATGACTAACAATTCATTAGAAAAAAAATCTTTACAATAGAATTTCTTTTTTCTCATAATTCTCACTTAAGAGTCCTCAAATAATTATGCTACTAGAAATATAGTAAACTCTAAACTAACAGTACAATGTATATTCACACTTCAAATCTCCTAGAAAGACAAAAAGAGGATAATCTCAAAGTCATAAAATTACAAACAAAATTTCCAACAATTAATTCCCATTTGACTGACAAAACAACAACAACAACAATAATCTTGTGACAGAGCTAATCAATCCTGCAATTGGTACCGACACAAAGGACAAGTCCTCTTCCTCTTGAGCCACTCCACAATACAATCCTCATGAAACTTGTGGCCACACCCAAAAATCTCCCCAACTCTCCCTGCATCTTCCATTAATCCCATCTCCTCCTGACAAACCCCGCAAACCAATCCCTCCTCAGCCGCCACCGACACCGCCTTCAACCCCGCAAGAACCCGCACTGCTGCTGCCGCCTCGGCGACATCTTCCTCCGGCCTTGCCAGTATCCTGGCCAAGTGGATGGCCACCTCCATCTCCACCTCCTTCATAACGACACCAAACTCCCTGTTCATTTCTCGTGCCCGCGCCGCCGCCGCCTCCGCCGTCATCTTCGCGAGGAGTACATCCTGTTGCTCCTCTGCATCCAATTCTCCGTTGAACGTCCGTGGATCATATGAGCCGTCGAAGGTCGAGTAACGCCCCCAGTTGCTCAGCCTGTGAAGAAGCTCGGCTCTGCTCTCCGCGATCGCTATGACAATATTATCCATTGTTATTGATTGCAGCTTCACTTTCGCTTTCACCCCACAATAGCGAGCAAGATCTCTAGTCTTGACTCTCAGTTGTGCGTTGAGTGATGCTTGTATTGATATATATATATATATATGTATATATATATATATGCCTGTTATATGTTATATATAGGTCGGTGCAGAGTAGAGAAATCGCGTGGGGAAAAAAGCGTCTGGTCTACGAAATAGGTTATTTTAAGAAGGCTTCAACGACCTTCAAATCTTCAATCTCAATTCAAAGTTGGCAGAATTGTGATGGTCTATGACTGCGTTCAACGGGTAATAAGGGTTTCCATCTTTTTCTTGGAAGCATGCGGATTGGAGAATCTCAAGTTCTATTATATAATTATTATATTTTAAAACTTTTCCATTGTTGACTAGGACGATAATCCTTATTTTGTTTATTTTGTAATTTTTTAAACGTGTCAATTCTATAGTTTTATTATAAGGGCTTTTTTATGTTTTTACATGTTATAAAGTTTTTTTGAGTGAAGTTTAAAATATTTTAAAAAATCTAGTTAAGAGTTTTTTTTTTCATTATTTATTAGTTTTTGAAGATGAATTTGTAACTAAAATTTTCAATTTAAAAGATATTTAATAGTTTTTAAAAACAATAAAATAAATTAAGAAAAACTAAAGCTATAAAGTACATTTATGCAATTAATCCTTTATACTTATTACCTTTAAAACAAACTTTCATAATTTTATATCTTTTTATAGGCTTTTTCTGCCCTCCCACTTTATTTCTATAGGGGTCTGACTTCCTTAAAAAAGTTGTGCCAGCTTCTAAGCAAGGTAGGAAGAAACTTTAGGGTTGCAGGCTCGAGTACTACGGTTAGCCGTTTCCTTTTTATAGGGTGTTTGAAAGAGTGGTGGAAACTAATAGTGGGAATCACTTTTATTGTGACATGTGAGAATTTTATATGTAACATATTTTGTTTATTGTTATTGTAGCACATAAGAGCTTTACACTGTTTATAACTGAGATTGTGGTAAAAATTAAATGATTCCTACCACTGCCAAACACTCCTTTAGTCATTAGCTTGTTCTTGACGTATCGAACCGGGTGTTCATATTTGTAGTAAAAGGAAAGCATCTTTACATGCTGGTACTAAAAATCAATTCCTTACCACTTGTCTATTATCCATGAAAAGAGCCCACATAGAAATAGAATTCTCCAGTATCTGTGTAGAGAAACTATGAACTTGCTAGCCATCCAAACTGTCAGAGTGGCGAATATTTTATTTCTGATCAGATTTTAATGGGCGTTAACTTCCAATGGTAGAGATATTGATATATACCTATTTAGTGGATACATATTGGACTGAACTTAAAATGTAATTTATTTATCAATAATTATGTTTAACTATATTAATGTATTTTGATAATCATTTATGTGTTGATTCTATCCTTGAAATGAATTCACGACTTTATACTTATAACTTATGTCTTTTGATATATTGATGGAAAGAATTTTGATTATCAAAGATTTTCATGTTAGTATATTAGAAGTATGACTTATTTTTTTTGAGAGCATGATTCATAGATAAGGAATCCATAACTCCTCAACAAGAGTTAATGCTATCATTTTCAAAGGCATTATTTGAGATTTGAAAGAAATTAATGAGACCTTAGTCATTTGGTTATCTTGGTAACAAAATGATAGACTATCTGTTTGTGTTATTTCAATGGTAAAACAATGATACCTTACATGAAACTATCAGGAAGGTCAATCATAATTTGCCATTTTGTTAATTAGAGATATCCAATAAAAATACACATATAACGAGAGATCATAGACAGACCTATGTGAATTTCTTAATACAATAGATAATCAAGAGTTGAATTTTAGACTTACGGTAGAGTAGTATTGAAATTAGTAATTACATGGATAATCTAACTGGGATTATTTAATTGTTATCATTGGATCCTGATTTTTATATATCCATCGAGTCCTTATCGTAGCTCATAAACTCTCGTGAACATATTGGACTAATTACAGACGTAGCTGATATGATAGAATAACACACGGGTCAGGCCCCTACACTTCATGGGATGTGAGACCATAGTACGTGTGGGATAGGCACTAGGTTGGCCTGCATAGGCTGATAGGTTCATATCTCAAGGTATTTTTAGGAGAGTTAATTACTTATAGGGTGTTTAATTAGTGATGAGAACTGTTAATGAGAACCTCTTTTACTGTAGCATATAAAAGTTTTACATTATAATAACTTTTGTTCTTTTTATTGTAACATATGAGAGTTTTATATTATTTATAACTGAGTTTGTGGTGTGAACGACCCTTAACCAAATACCTTCTTAGTTATTTTTTGAAAATAATAAATCAAATATTAAATTTTTAATAATTATTTTATCATGGATGATGGAGATGCCAATTTAAATTAGGAAGTGAAGTTATTAATTATATGAATTCAAAAGTTAAATAATTAATTACAATTTTACTGAGATTTAATTAAAATTTAAATTATAAACATTTTATTGAAATAATTAGCAAAGTATAATTATTTTATTAGACTTGGATTTCAATTTGATTTTGACGTGTTTGGATGAAGTAGAATCCTACAGGGATCACCTTGTGGTATTGCCAAATTTTGATTGGGAATGGGGCTCAAGGCTGAATTTTCCCCATGGACAAATTGAAAAAAAAAATCGAAGTATTCTAGTTGGACTAGGACTCCTCTGACAAGTATAAATATGGGCATTGGGTCCTCATTTATTGTCAGGCTGCTTAAGTGCAAAATTTAGAGAGACACCACTAATCACTCCCCTTTACCAATTAGTTGTTCCATGGAACTTACATGGTTGGAATTAGAAGACACTGGGTGGTACAGAGTTAGATGAGTCTTGCCTACACATACAATAATGCAAATAAAAGAATAACATAGAAGGAAAGTTGATTTTGATTGTTCTACAAGTGTTTTATCAGAAATGTTGATGCCGACGACGAGAGGTATAAATAAAGGACATAAAATTATAGTTTATGGCAGCTTGAATTATCTTCTAGCAATTAAAGAAAGCTTATTAAAAGTTCTGCTATATCAATAGACTAATTTTCCAACATCCCCACCTTAATTTTAGTCTCAATTTTGAACCCAAAAAAAAAAAATAGTTCAAGAAAAGGACTTACACAGAAAAAAAAAATAAAAAGAAAAAAATTTCTCTTATTGAGAACAAAAGTCAATTTTTCCAGTACAAACTTAAAAAGATACCATGGCTGTGTATCTGTCTTTTAGCCGTTATATTTGCAAAAAAATGATTTTGATTAGATTTAACGGTTTCAAAACATGCACCATGTGGCAACAACATCCTAATCTAGTGAACCTATGGCTTTCTTTAGTTAACATTTAAGTTTCAAACTGTAATACTCGAGAAATTCTTAGTGCATAATGTATAGAATATTTAAGAATTTTGTTCAACAATTTATATATAAAATTTTGTGAGATAAATTTTAAGCTCAAAAATTTGTTAAGTGTTTTGAGAGCAATATAAGTGTCGTGAGAATTATTGTTGAATGTAATTTTTATTGTGAAAAATCCCATAAGAGTATTGATCTACAAGATTAAATATCATGTCATAGTCCTAAAAAAAGTATGAATTATATGAAGATGAGAATTAGTTGATGTGTAAGGGAAAAATAAGCTAGAAAGCTTAACTTTTGCAGAATGTGTTACAATATATTTTGAAATGGAAATGTGGTAAAGAATACTGTATGAAAAATATAGAAATTATACAACATAGAGATTAAATAGTATAAAAGTTATGCAGTATATGAATTATGTAGTATAAAGATTATATAGTATGAGAATTATATTATATGGAATATATAGATACTTATATAAGTCGTAAATAGTATAGGAATGTATACCGATAGTGTAGGAAAAATACTGCACAATGTAAGGACTGTTGAAAAGTTCAACTTGTTCAAAGTTGGTCACTTAAAAAGTTGTAGAACTTTCTCAATTCTTCCCTGAAAAGTCAGATTTCTCAAGTGAGGATGACTCATCAATGTTATTTGCAATTTAGTCCCTAACTTGGTTTATAAATACTTAAGGGTCAAACTGTAATAAATTTGCCTTTTATTTTCTTCATTTTTCCCCACTTCTCTGACTAGGATACAGCTCCCATCAAGCTACATTTCCCTCAAAAGTTTCGATGATTTCAACCTCCAATCATTCAAAGAAGGATGAACAAGTGTCATAAAAGAAGTTTAAGGAGTTTTTAAGGTAAAACCCTAACTTTGCCTTTTGTGTTTTTGAGTTTAATCAAAGTTTTGAGTAAGGTTTTTATTGATCATGTTATGAACTTGTTATCAAGAGAATTTAGAAGCTTTCAAGTACAAAAAGAGAAGACAATCACTTGTAGATCCTCTAGGTAAAAGCCTAGCTCTTTAAGTAAGATTATGTTCTTGATTACTCATGCATACCAAGTGTTTGATGTAATATTATGAACTATGGCATGTAAAAAAACTACGTGGCATGATTAGTTTATGTATTAAGTGTTTGTTGATATGTTTGAAAGAGTTAGAATGAGATTAAACCTCAGAAAAGCAAGCTAAAGAATGCTACATCATAAGAATATCACGTGAAAGGGTTAGTGGAATTCTTCTATGATTGTAGTTTCACAACTTTATTAGAAACACATGCAAGAGTCCACAAGTATGTGTGTGTGTGTGTGTGTATATATATATATATATAAGACAATAGTTTCATTGCTTGCATGCATACGATTTGTTAACGTATATTCGCTTGTGAATTTGATAGTTAGATTTGTCTGTTGCTTTTAGACACTCTTAATAGGGGTTGTAAAATTACGTTTCAATAATAATGGAGATCCAATAAGCTTTACCTATGGGATTTGAGACTCATTTATCAGTTAGGATCTCATATCTTTGTTTGGCGCTTTTGCAAGTTGGTTTTCATAATGGTTTCGTGTAAATTTCCTAATTTTGGTCTCGTGATTTAGTGTCTATTTAGTATATTGTTATGGCAGACGGGGTCTTAGTAGGACACTACTAGCTTGGCATGAAAGACTTAAGCCAGGACATTGTCAGTAAACATCCTAACGCGGCCAAGTTTGATTGGTCTCTTATCGCAATTTCAAGAGGAGGGGGAAGCTATCGAGGATGAGTTTATGGAGATCCTACCCAAGCAGATCAGGGGTGTAGAGATGCAAGGCAACTAATTGGCCAGGCAGGAGGTCGACGGCAGGGACACCGAGGACACTACCAAGTCGGATGCCTAGGGCCCTTACTATTTTAATTTTGCTTGTTTTCTAGGTTCGAGAGGTGCTCGATCACTGTACCTCCCAATTATTGCAACTTTGTTTAAAATTTAATGGATTTCCTTTTTCCCTAAGTATTGCATTATTCGGATTTTTTTTTTTAGCTTATCGTGCTCAATGTTTGTCACTAGTTGTCCCCCAGACTTGGTCAAACATTTACAGGTTTGATCTAAGTCTAGTTGTGGTCGGAAGTGATTCGTTCTCACCCTGTTTTGAGATTAACTCACTTTATTCAGGTGCAATTGTGATCAGTTGCCGATCAACCCCCCAGTGAGGGTTTGGGCTCATATGATTGATTTTAATCCAAATTTGTTTGGCCTGATCATACTACCAAGTAACCCTATATAGTCTTTGGTTTATTGGGTTTCTCTAGTTGCCACGCCTAATTTCGGTCAGATGCTTGATCCGACCAACGCGATGGTCTCTAGCGCTTATCTACATGACATCGGGCTGTAGAGTAGTAATTTAATAAAGCAATAAGTTGCTCAGATCGAAGGCATAGGAGTATTTTTGTCTCAAAATGTGTCATTCTCATTGATGCATTTCTTTTGTTATACAATTAACATATTCCATCCTTTTTTGCTAGGGGTTCTTTACAAGAGATTACAAAAAGTTGGTCGATGAAACCAGAGGTTAAAAAAGGTTTCTGGTTCTTGGGTTAGTAGTGAAAACTCTTCAAATGCTCGACATTCTATGGGTGAATGAGCACATTTCCTACACTATCAACTATCTTGTATGTTTCTAGTCATACTATACCAACCACTTTTATTGGTCCATCCCACTTCGGCCAACAAGATACTAGGCATGGCTGTTGGACGAGGACTCTCTTCAAAACTAAATCTCCAACTTTAAAGTTCCTCGGTTGAACTTGCTTGTTGTAATAACGGGCCACAACTTGGTTTTGAGCAACAGTCTGAATGTAGGCTATGTTTCTTTTTTCTTCTACCAAATTGAGCTCAACCATCATCTGCATGGCATTCCTCTATTCCTCAAAATGCTCCACTCGGTAGCTTGGTAGACCAAGTTCTACTAGGATAACTGCCTCGGCGCCATAGACCAGGAGAATGGTGTTTCTCCAGTAGTCGTTTGAGTAGTTGCCCGATAAGCCCAAGGACTTTTGGTAATTCATCGATCCAGTCACCTTTAAGGCCCTCTAGCTTTTTCTTTAGGTTGCTTTTGATGGTCTTGTTAACGGCTTCAACCTACCCGTTGCCCTGTGGACACTAGAGCGACAAGTAAATTTTCTTGATGTCGAGCTGTTGTACTTCCTCCTCATACTGGTTGCTTTGGATTGCTTAGCATTATCGATGACAATGGTGTATGAAATGCCATATCGGTAGATGATGTTTATCCAAATGAAATTAGTGCACATGGCCTTTGTAATCTCGGTGTAGGGCTTTACCTCAATCCACTTTGTGAGGTAATCAATGGCCACAATATAGTATTTAAACTGTGATCAGGCCAAATCATTGACAATATTTGAGAAAAAATATTTGAGATTTTTTGGTTTTTTTAGTATATCAGTGATATTCTTGACTTTATCATTGATAAACTATCTGACTTACTCTTTATTTTGTATATTATTGAAGTTTGTCAATGATTTACTTTAGATGTCACTGATAAACTAGACTTTACTATTGACAAATTGTATTTTATAATTTAATTTTTATTTAATTTTTGTTTTTAATATCTCCAATTTTTGTTAGTCATTGGACTTGAGTTCTTCTTTAAAAAATTTAATTAGTCATTAGACTCAAGTTGTCATTACTGATAGATTCTTAGTTACTAGTAACAGACTTGAGTTCATTCGTGACAGATTTAGAGAATTTTGTCTTATTTTTTTTTTAAAGTTGATATGTTTCAAAATTTGCTGCAAAAGTTATATAACTGAAAATGGTACTACAAAAGTGGTATTTCTTTAATTGACCCGATGAAAAGTGCACCTGGTCAATTTCAAAACACCATTTCTATGACATTATTTTTCAATTTTACCACTTTTATAAGAAGTTTGACACATATACAGCTTCCAAAGAATACAAAAAACATATTGATCACAAGTATTTAGGTTAGGACCAAGCAAACATGTGTTATTTAAGCGTATTTTGGTCTTTTGGTTAGGAAATATGATATGAATCAAAAGAAAGGAAAAAATATAGTAGAAGACAATATTAGTAGTAATGAAGTGGTATGCCATCCAATTAGTGCATATCATTTTTGTAATTAATTTGACTAATTATTTGGTATGTTCTAATTGATCTATTAAGGTTAATTTAGTTTTAAGAAATAAATATTTGGGAATCACAGTTTAAAAATTTAAAAAAAAAAGGTAGAAGAAAAAGCAAAATAGTATATTTAGATTAAAATTTTGTAAATAATATCATATAGTTTCAAAATATGTAGTAAATATCATTTCATGAGAAATTAAGCATAAAAATCACAAAATACCCCTACCTCTTTCTCTTTCATATCTCTTACCCTTCTCCCTCATCAGTACCACCAGCGACTGGTAAATACAATATTAACCTGGTAATAATGTATTAATGTGTAAATATGATTGACAGCAATTGGAAAAGACAATATTTACCTAGTAATATTGTATTATATAAATACAAATATTCACCGATGATTTTGGTGGACCACCGACGGTTGAGAAATATAATATTAAACCATTAATATTGTATTAATGTGTAAATATAGAAATTCACTGATGACTTCACCGGATCGCAAGCCGCCAAAATACAATATTAACCTAGTAATACTATATTGCTATATAAATACAAAAATTTACTAGCAACTTTGCCGGGTCGCCGAAGAGAAAATACAATATTAATTTGGTGATGTTGTATTAATGAGTAAATACAAAAATTTATCAACGACTTTAAGGGATCTCCAGCGGTCGAGAAATACAGTATTAATTAACCTAGTAATATTGTATTAATGTGGAAGTATAAAAATTCACCAACGACTTCACCGAACTACCAGCGATCAAAAAATACAATATTAACCTAGAACAACTGTATTAGAGTATAAATGCAAAAATTATCGACGGCTTTACTAGACATCATTGGTACTAAGGCCAGAAAATACTCAACATAACAGTTGACCACTTTGAAAGGCACGGCATGGAAAAGAATGAAACTGCCCCAACAAGATCAATTCAATAAATTTCTATCTATATCACTTCAAATGATTATATACAGTTGCTAATGAACACTATTAAAAAAAAAAAACCCTTGATTTCTACTTGGGACGGTGTTATACTAAACCTCTTATGATTCAGCTGAATAGTTTAATTAAGCTATCATTTCGACCTCATAACATCAAAATAGATAAACAACACAAAACGAAAAAGCAAAAATCTATATGGAATTCATGAGTTGAGCAATTGTGAGATTTAACTAATTCTCATGTGAAACAACCAAAGATGAACACTGAATCATATCCAAAACCAGTAAATTCACAAGTGAAGCTCTAGTTCAAATTACACAAAGAAATACGAAAATCAATCGTCATCTCAACTCAAATATCCCCAAGCAATTCTACAACAATCCGCCTAATCTCACACCGATCAAACTCGAATATGATGAACCTTAAAGAGCAATGATCACAATCCAAAGAAGATCACTAAGTCAAAAGAAACATGCGGGAGCGTGAGGGCAAACGAGAAAGGATACACTGGAGGTGCGATCTTCTCTAGCGTGATCCTCAGAAACCTTCCCGGTAAGACAAATCGGAAAAGAGCAAGGCGCTATCCTTGTTGATCTTCTTCGTCGCGACATATCAAGATTGATCGAGGTGCAATCTCAACGATCTATATCTCGTCAGATCCTCTTGTGATCTTCTCCGGCAAGATGAGCATCGACCTGCTTCGTCAGTGGTTGCAGATCTCACGATCTTCCTTCGCCTAGCGATTCAGAGTGAGAGAGAGATTGAAAGAGACGGAGAGACAGAACCAGATGAGAGAGAGAAGAGAGAGAAACCGACACAGGGAAAAAAGAAAGAAGATGAAGAAAAAAAAAAGGATCAAAAAAATTAGAATCGGATCTGATAGTATATTTGGATTTTGCCCTTGTAAAATGTAAGGTTTACAAAATTTTCATTATTATTTTTATAAGTAAACATATTATTTTAAAAAAAAAAAAAAGAACCAGTTTTTACTTTTTCTTTCCCTTCAACTTTCTCTTCAACGCAAAGTAGACATGCCCTTAAACGTTGCGTGCCTATTTTCGAATTCTTATTGACGACAGGTTTCATATATATATTTATTAAGCAGAATGCATGTAAGTTACGTAGCTTGGTAAACAACTTAACGTAATTTTCATGGCATAATTAGTTCGAAAGTGTCATTAAGTGGAAAGCAATAGTTTTATTACTATTATTATTACCATTATAACTTAATTTACATATACGTATATATGTACGTGGGTAGTAGAAATATATATATGACATTTCAAGATAAGATAATATCTGTAATCTATATATGTACAAGTATTTAAAAAAAAGCGTGAATAAACTAATAGAGTGTTTGGCACACAATTAAAACTAATTAGTTTTAACCAATAAATAAGGTAAAGCTCTCATCAACAAAAAATCGCTAAATATAAAGTTTCATATACTATAATATTTTTAACCAATTGATTCTAGCTAATGCTCTTAAATACTCTATAACAAAAGTGCGGTTGACCTGCTTGCTATCTTCACATCCTGTTGTGACTTTTCGTTTTCTTTTTATCGGTTCTAGCAAGGAGTGGAGAATTATAACCAACAAGGCTTCTCTGGAAGATTCTTTAAGGAAAATTATATTATCTTTTTAATCTTTCTCTCTCCTTGAATCCAATATCATTATATATAACATGTTCACGGCCTAATCCTAATGTCATTATAACACCCGTTTATATCCTTAAAACATTGTAAAACCTTCTTCACACATATTAATTATAACAAAAAAAAATTAATTATTTCTTCTATTAACATTTTTTTGTTAATATATTCCATTCACTTGATAATATAGGAATCGTCATTTTCAGGGGATGGGATGGAATTGTAATTAGCTTATACCAAGTACTATGGAGCAAAGCTATATTGATTTTATATATAATTAAGTAATTTTACAATCCTTATAACACTTATTTTAATTTCTTCCCTGTTCATTACACAAAAAATAACAGTTCCTGGTAACGAATTTATGGTAGAAAAAAGCACTGACACATGTTACTATTACCCTTTATTGTGTATTTGTAGGACTATTAAGTGGTCACTCGACACTCACCACCGTTATTAACATCATCATCATCATCATCATCATCATCATTATTATTTTGTTTTGCTAAAATGAAAGGGCATAAAGCAGGATCGTAGTGGTAGGTCACTTGTGGCCTCCCTAAGTGAGGCCTGAATAAGTGAGGTCTTTCAGGTTGAGCTCCGTGCCACTCCGAGCAGCCCAGGTTCAAGGATGGCAGTAAGTGGACTAAGGCGAGCAACTGGAACACAAACAAGGTGATGAAGTCTTTGAATTGTAAGTCCTGGTGCTGGTTCCATATTAAGAGTAGAGGCATGGCCGTCTCTTTTGTCGAGGAGCGAGTCAACCACCTTCAAATCAAAACACTGGATTATGGCAGCAACGACTATCGGTAGCATTTGTAGTACTAAATTAATTCCAGGGCACATCCTCCTCCCAGACCCAAATGGCAGAAGTTCAAAGTGCTGTCCCCTTATATCTACTGTGGTCTTTGATGCTTCTTTATGGTCTTGTAAGAACCGCTCGGGGCAAAACTCTAGTGGGTTTTCCCAATAGTGTGGATCCCTTGAAATAGCCCAACTGTTGATGAACAGAATTGTGTTTTCTGGAATTATGTACTCTCCGACTTTGCATTCTTTGACACATTTCCTTGTGATCACAGGGGAGACCGAGCGTAGCCGAAATAATTCTTTCACGATGGCTTGGATGTATGGAAGATTTGGGCCGTCCGATTCGTTGACTAAGCGAGATTTTCCGACGACTCGGTCTATCTCGTCACGTGCTTTCTCGTGTACCGTTGGATTGTTTATGAGCTCTGACAGTATCCATTCGGTTGTAGAGGCGCTTGTATCTATGCTAGCCAAGATAAAGTCCTGTAAAGACTTTAGTTAGTATAGTATGTCTTCTTAAATTTTTATCAACTTGATCTATCAAATATATATTAATTAAAAAAAAATACGACGCGTGCCCCCTCGGATTCATTTAGTGTGGTTTTATCTTTCAATTCACTAAAACAAAAAATTTAATTTTTACAACAAAACATTAATAATAGAAATAATCTCAATTCCCAACTATGTGATTGTTGAGCACGTAGTGGAAATAAGTAAGCAGTTCATGTAAATAAACAGAAATATAAGCAAAAATTATTATGAGTGTAATTATTAGAATTGAAAAACTAAGGAAACTTTCATAAATGACATCTTTTAAGATTTATTTTTTATAAATTCTATACATGTTTATTTGTGGCTCAACTTCACCTACAATATAAATGATAGTATAGTAAAACTTTTCTAAGTATGATATATATAAATATAACTTTTAAAATATAAGATAACATGTAATTTTCTCAAAAACCTAGTCTCTCAGAGAAAAATACGAGATAGATGAATTGACATACATGACAGAAAATAGAAGCCCGCCCAGTTAGTTATCGCATGGGCGGTATACATGCCGGCCTAACCAAATGTTTTACATAAATTTTTTTTAACGGAACAATTTTGAAAATAGACCAAATTAATATAGGAATAAAAATTAACAAATCAGAGTTTAGAATTAGCAAATAAATTTAAGGTATAAATCTAAATTTATATGCTAAACCAAATATCCTAAAATGCTCCCTATTAATACCCATTAATACTAAGAGACAAAACATTTTAGAATTTGAAGAAGGGGGAAAAAGCTAAGGGTAAAATAGGTAAACAAAAAGGTTATAAACTAAACATGGCTTATTATTTACCTTTTATGTAAAAGGCAAATAGGAGTATGACTATTACTTTTTTAACCACCTTAAAATGGACTAGTTAATAGATAAGATATATTTACTAATAATTCTTATTTACAAAGTATGTATATTATTTACGGTGTAAATTTATTATTTATTATAAATATTTACAAAACTTACTATTTAATTTAAAAAGTTTAAAAATTTACTATTTCTCTCCCTCTTCAAAACATAAAAAAATAAAAAACAGCCGAAGACCAAGGCTCAATCCAGCCCAAATGTTTGGATTGGCTGAGTCACGCCCACTTTTTTCTTATTTAGGCGCCCCCCCCCCCCCCCCACATGATTACTTCTAATTTTTAAATTTAATAATTTTCTTCATTACTTGTTCTTATTGTGCCCCCTAATTCTTTTATGATTTCAAATGTTATACAATAATTTTAAAAATTTTATTTACACTTTAAATTTTTACATTTCAGTTTTTTATTATTATTATTTACACTTTCCAGAGTCTCATCGAAGTTTTTCTCCCTATTACCCGCCAGGTAAATAATATGTTAGCAAGAGTTGGAAATTTCTCGTACCAGTCAAGTGTAGTGTTCTGATGTCCTTAAGGCGAGAAAGGATTAAACAGTGTCTTCTCTAATCTAGAGATCAGCAAATTTCTTAAGCATACAGTCATTTGAGATTTAAATTTAAATAGAGTATTTGAATGAAGATTTAAATTTTTATGAGAGAAAATACTATAATAAAATAATTTAAACAGTGATTCAAACTACGAAACAAACGCACTAATTCAATTAGGTTCACTGAATATTTCAAGGTGGCTTTAGGCCTAAATATCTCTATATGCAAACTCTAAAAAAATATCATGAGATTATCAGTCTTGATTACACAATTAATTCAATTTAAAATTCTGATTTTTTATTTGATCTTTTTCTAATTAACTTTTCTGACCAAAACCTAACCGTGTTTACACCAACACAATTAATGTGATGATGAAGAGTGCATGTCTTTTCTGCATCAATTTGACTAAATATGTAGTACGTTCTAATAAACATCTAATGGAACTATTGTGATGATTTAATTTTTAAGAAAGAAAGAAAAACTCAAAAAACCAGTTTTTTTTTTTTTTTAATGAGTTTGAATTGAAGAACTCATACTATAATCACGCCTTTCACGCGAGGTCTAGTGAATTGCACACTCTCGTCTTTCTTCGGATCCTCCAACTGATCGAGCAAAATATCCAGAAAATCTCCGTCTTTGACGCCTTGTTCCTTGCCTTTGGATCTTCTCAACTCTTCACGTTCTCCCATCACCGTCTCGATCAACTTATCAAACCTACTGAAAGTCTCCTCTGTCCGCTTCCAAGACCCTTGAAAATCAAGCCTCCTCAGAATCGGAATGAAGTCGGACAAGCTGAACTTTGCGAAGATGTTAGTCCCCCCTTTCACCTTAGTCCATTCCTCCTCCGATCGACTTCGCTCGATATTCGCAGCAGCAGTACTTGTACTTCTAGTACTACAACCGCAAATCATCTGGAAGATCACGGCGTACATCAGCTTCCGTAGCTCTACTGAGATATTGACGGCTTTGCCGCTCTCGGACTTGTCGGCCAGGCCCCGCAAGAAGCGGCAGAGCTCGCGGGTGCGGACAGGGGCAAGGCCAGTGACGGGGAGTTTACCGAGCAGGTTGTTCATGGTGAGCCTGTGCACAATTACGAAGCGAGAAACTTTTGATAGTGAGGAACTACAATTTAAAAAAAAAGATAGCAACAATAACAGAACTATATGATTAAATTTTTAATGTTTAGTGGGAGTTATGTGTATATTGATATAATAAATTACATATATATTGAGTAGGGGCTGCGTGCATGCCTGTGCATGAACTTCCAGTAAGCGTCGTAGGCGGAGAAGGCAGTGGAAGAGGTGTGGGTGAGGCGGTATGTGGCGAAGTTTTCAATCCGGGAGGTGAAGAAGAGCTCTTTGGTGGTGAGCAACTCTTTGGCGAGTTCCGGCGTGGAGACGACGACGCAATTGACAGAGCCGAGGCGGAGGGAGAAAAAAGGGCCCCACCGAAGGGAGAGCTTTTGGAAGGAGCGGTGGAGGAGAGGGCTGAGGAGGTGGAAGTGCCCGATGATCGGAAGGGCGATGGGGCCTGGAGGGAGGCGGCCGTGGCCATGTCGACGGCGGTGGGAGATCATGGGAATTATGACCAAAAGGGACAACGAAAGTACCAGTAGTAGTGCATGTAGCTCAAGTGCTAGTACCATATTGGCTCTGGTTAATATTGGGATAAACGCTTTAAAATTAAAATTTAAATGATAGTCACTAAGTATAACAATTAAGGTGTTGTGTGCATATTTTGTGATCTTATTGATGCCAATGGTCCATTTTTATAAGTAGAAGAGCACCTACGTTACGTGGTATGGTTAGTTTGGACAACCACAAGGGACAATCCAACTGATGCCAAATAAGACGTAGGACCCACTATTATTATTGTTGATGCTGCTGCTGCTGCTGCTCCTGCTCTTAGGAGGAGAACGCTGGCAGTTTGCTTCCCAGTTTCATGGCACACTTGACAGCATCGGTCAAATTTGGCGACGGAAATAAGAGCATTTTTTATGAACAGTAAAATTGACGCGTCAAAGTCAAAATAAAATAAAATAAAAGTAAAAACGACGTGATGGAAGAAATCCATGATAGACTGGATTGAACTAAAATTTCTACAGGATCGTTCATGTTAAACTATTGAGAAAAATCATACCAAATTGCGGAAGCGTACCTGAATTCATGATCTTGGATTGATATGGGTTATTGCCTTCCAATTTAATACGTATTCCTTTAATTCTTTTCTGAAGATGGGATTTCAGAGAAGTAGGAATATTTGAAAACTTTCTGAATGAATAATACTACGTATGAATTGGGGACCATAACCAAAATATATAACATTTGTTATTTTAGTGTATTTCCAGTTTCGCCCATCATAAAATCTGGAAATTACAAATTGGTATCTACACATATAATATTAACAAATATAACCCATACATTATTTTTAATACCCAATAAAGCCTTTTAACTTTATCTTAATTATATCACTCTAATTTAGGCTTTACTTTAAGATAGCATTAAATAACACATTTAATTACATATGTGTGCCCACATGAAAATTTATTTTTCTAACAATCTCCCACTTGGGTCACATATGTATCTTTACAAAAATGTGTTAACTTTAGTGAGCTCAACCTTTGCTATCACACATGAAGGTATTCCTGAACAATCTCGTCCATTGATCATACTAATATAGAACCAAAGCGGTCTTCGTCACAAATGTAGCGTGACTAAACCCATCAATGATTACGTATATCAATATAACCAAATGACATAGATCAAGTATGGATGTGTAGCATGGAAATTACATGCAATGTGATATAAACATGTCTATTTCCAACTGGTCCTACTTTATATCTGAATGAGATCAAAACCGTACCAAAATCAGAGTGTAAATAAGCTGTATTCTTTATTTCTGCAGAAAACATATACAAACACACCATGTCTATATATAAAGAAAATTAGCATTCAAATACAAACTCCCACTAAAACTGCATATCATCAAATAACTGAACACCCATGTGAGCAGTGTGCTCATGAAAGACCTTGGGTGGAAGTCCTTTTGTAAGCGGATCCGCTATCATGGAGTTTGTACCAATATGCTCTATAGACACCTGACCACTCTGAACTCTTTCTTTAACAACAAGAAACTTAATCTCTATATGTTTTGACTTTGAAGAGCTTCTGTTGTTATTGGAATATAAGACTGCAGATTTATTGTCACAAAACAACTTAAGTGGTCTTTCTATACTTTTCACAATCCGCAGCCCAGTGACAAAGTTTCGCAGCCATATTCCATGATTGGATGCCTCATAACATGCTATAAATTCTGCCTCCATAGTGGAAGAAGCTATGAGTGACTGCTTGGCACTCCTCCAAGAAATAGCTCCTCCAGCAAGCAAATAAATATAGCCCGAAGTGGATCGACGACTATCTTGACATCCAGCAAAATCTGAATCCGAATAACCAATGATCTCGAGTTGGTCTGACCTTCTATATGTAAGCATGTGATCTTTTGTTCTCTGTAAATATCGCATAACCCGTTTGGCTGCTTTCCAACGATCCATTCCAGGGTTACTCAAATATCTGCCCAATAATCCAACAATGTATGCAATATCTGGACGAGTACAAACTTGAGCATACATTAGACTCCCAACAGCTGATGCATATGGGATCTTTTCCATTTCCTTAACCTCAAGGTCATTCTTAGGACACTGACTTAAACTGAATTTATCTCCTTTAGCCACAGGGGTATCTCCTGGTTTACAATCCTGCATGCCAAATCTTTTAAGCACCTTTTCGATATAGCTCTTTTGTGATAACCCAAGTATACCCCGAGAGCGATCCCGGTGTATCTTAATTCCTAATACAAAAGAGGCGTCACCAAGATCTTTCATTTCAAATTTCTTTGATAGAAATCTCTTGGTTTCGTGCAATAAGCCTATATCATTGGTGGCAAGCAGTATGTCATCAACGTACAATACCAAGAAAATACACTTACTCCCACTGAACTTATGGTATATACAATCATCCACGGTGTTCATCTCGAAACCGAATGAGACTATCACCTGATGAAATTTATAATACCATTGACGGGAAGCTTGCTTGAGCCCATAGATGGATTTCTTTAATTTGCAAATCATCTTCTTTGGGTCTCCCAACTCAAAGTTTTCTGGTTGCACCATAAAGATCGTTTCTTCAATGTCACCATTTAGAAACGCAGTCTTAACATCCATCTGATGTAGCTCAAGATCAAAATGCGCTACAAGTGCCATAATTGTCCTAAAAGAGTCTTTCGTTGAAACCGGAGAGAAAGTCTCTTTATAATCAATGCCTTCCTTTTGAGTAAAGCCCTTAGCAACAAGACGAGCCTTATATCTCTCTACATCACCCTTCGAATCCCTCTTGGTTTTAAATATCCATTTACAACCAATGGGCTTCGCACCTTCAGGTAATGGAACGAGATCCCAAACGTCATTGTCCTTCATAGACTTTATCTCATCCTTCATGGCATCCATCCACTTTTGAGAGTTAGAACTATGCATGGCTTGACGGACATTGATCGGATCATCATCCATCAATCCAACGCTTTCCTCATGTTCTTGGAGAAATACTATGTAATCATCCGAAATAGCACTTCTCCTCTCTCTAGTGGATCTCCTTAATGACACAAGTTCCTGAGGTTCTGGTTCTTGAGATTGTTGAGTTTGTACCTGAAGGGGTTGAATGACTATGTCTGGTTGTTCTTGATATGCAATTTGATCAACGTCAGGGATAGAAGCCTGAACATTATCAAAAGCAATTGTAGGAATAGGAACCAATCCCTCTTGTACAAAAGGAACAGGATCAAATTCATCCTCAAAGACAAAGTCTCTAACCTTATTTCTTCCCCTAAACTCAACATCCTCAAAGAATGTTGCATTTCCCGTCTCAAAAATAGCCTTAGTAGTGGGATCATAAAATTTGTAACCCCTTGACCGTTCAGGGTAACCAATGAAATAGCAGCTCACTGTCTTGGAGTCCAATTTCTTTTCATTGGGCCTATAAGGCCTTGCTTCTGCTGGACAACCCCAAGTATGTAAATGCTTTAGACTAGGCCTTTTGCCAGTCCAAAGCTCATAAGGTGTTTTAGCTGCTGCTTTTGTTGGTACTCTGTTAAGAATGTAAGCTGCAGTCTTGAGTGCTTCACCCCAGAGGGATTCAGGTAAGGTGGAATGACAAATCATACTCCTCACCATGTCCTTAAGTGTCCGGTTTCGTCTCTCAGCTACACCATTCATGCTAGGTGAACCTGGCATAGTATATTGAGGGACTATCCCGCATTCCTCTAGGAATTTAGCAAAAGGTCCTGGACGTTGTTCACCTGATCCGTCATATCTGCCATAGTATTCACCACCACGATCAGATCTAACGGCTTTAATTCTTTTGTTGAGTTGAAGCTCAACCTCAGCCTTATATGACTTGAACACGTCCAAAGTCTGTGACTTCTCATGTATGAGATATAGGTAACCATACCGAGAGCAATCGTCTATGAACGATACAAAGTATTGTTGACCATTCCATGAAGCCACAGGAAATGGTCCACAAATGTCCGTATGTATCAATTCTAAGACATCCGTAGCTCTATTGGCACCAAATCTCCTTTTGTTTGTTTGTTTCCCTTTAATACAATCAACACAGATATCAAAATTTGTAAAATCAAGGGAATCAAGAATTCCATCTGACACAAGTCTTTCTATCCTTTTTCTTGAAATGTGTCCCAATCGCTTATGCCATAATACAGCAGAATTCTCATCGGTTAATTTACGTTTTATGCCACGAGAATTAACATGCAAGGTTTCGTTATAAGAAGCAACTGTATCAAGCAAATATAGGTTATCTTGAAATGATAAAGAACCGGTACCAACAACATTTGAATTTAAAGAAAGACTAAACTGACTATTTCCAAATGAACAACAGTATCCAGATTTGTCCAAAGCAGAAATAGAAATTAAATTCCGCCTAAACGACGGTACAACAAAGGTGTCTTTCAAATCCAAATAATAACCAGAACTTAATAATAACCTAAAATGCCCTATAACTTCAACTTCTGCCGATTTGCCATCTCCCACATAGATGAATCTTTCAGCATCAATCGGCTTTCGGCAGCTGAGGCAACCCTGCATAGACACACTTATATGAGTAGTGGCACCTGAATCAATCCACCAAGTGTGTCTTGGCACTGAAGTTAAATTAACCTCAGAACAAACCAAATTGAGAAGCATACCTTTCTTTGCACGCCAAGCATGATACTTGGTGCAGACCTTCTTCATGTGTCCAGGTTTACCACAAAAGAAACAAGCAACATTTCCATCATTTTTATCCTTATCTTGTTTCTTCTGTGCTGGACCTTTAGCAGCTTCATTGCTTTTCTTTCTTTTCTTCTTTTTCTCCTTAGAGGTGCTAGCCAAGTGAGCACTTTCAGTCTTCTCTTGCTTGAATCTTTCTTCCTCTTGCACACAATAAGAAATTAACTCATTAAGAGTCCATTTCTCTTTCTGGCAGTTGTAACTGACCTTGAATTGGCTGAATTGTGCAGGAAGAGAAATCAAGACAAGATGCACTAGAAGATCCTCAGAAATTTCCAGATCTAGTGTCTTTAATCTTGAAGCCAGATGAGACATTTCCATAATGTACTCCCTTATGTTTCCTTTTGCTTTGTACCTCATTGAAATCAAGCTCGCCAAAAGCGTGCTTGTTTCAGCCTTATCATTCTTTGCAAAGCATTTCTCTATAGTCTCAAGGAAACCCTTGGCAGTAGTGACCTCATCAGGTACAGTGCCCCTGAAGACTTCTGGAATGCCTTTCTTAATGATCATTAGACTCATTCTGTTAGAACGATCCCATCTTTCAAGTTCCTTTTTATCCTCAGTGGAACTAGAATCTGTAATAGTGGGACGTTCAACCCTTATGGCCAAGTCCAGATCAAGGCAACCGAGAACGATTAATACATTCTCTTTCCATTCCTTGAAGTTAGTCCCATTCAGCATAGGAATGGAATTAACATTAGCAGATATTGATGCAAATGATGCAGTAGCTGAACAGAGAACAAAATCACATATTCACATAAGAATTCACATAAAACAACCAATAAAATTCAAACAATGACATATCCCATCACAAGAAACCTGTAACAACATTAATATTTAGTCTTTGGACAGAAATATTAACTTGTAAGTGGTGTTCTTGGTGCAGTGATCAAATATTAACAATAAATTATGTCAAATAATAAGCTAATCTTTGGATCCACTTATTATTCACATACTAAAAATAACCATATAATTGTTACATATTTATCACCACAGGTATGAATTTAATTCGGCCAAATATTAAGCTTCCTTTGGGCCGATTAATATTCGCATGAATTAAATTCACACAACCATCTTAATATCACAAATTAATCAACATCCACAAAAGAGGCTACTTTGGCAGCTTATTGGTTCAATTAATTAATTTGATGATATTAATCATCCAAAAAAAAAAAAACACAATTTGAATTTTAAAGTTGCATCCAAAATTGACCCCAAAAAATTTTAAAAAAAAAAATGTTGAAAAAATCAATTGGTCAAAGTCAACGGTCAAAGTCAACGTTGACAGTTGACTATTGACCCACCCCGGGTCAACAGTAGACCGGGTCAGGTTGACCCAACCCGGTTCCAACCCAGATCCACATTCCTTTTTTTTTTTTTTTTTTTGTTCCGGGTCACCCAGGGGTTGAGCCCCTGGGATTTTGCTGGTTACGGGCCCAATAAATCCAGGCCCGTGTCCAGCCTTTACTCCTCTTGTTTTTTTTTTTTTTTTTTTTTTTTTTTTTATGTTCTGGGCCGAAGCCCAGAACCACCTCACTCCCAGGGGTCGCGACCCCTGGGTAACGATGCCAGGCGGTTGGCACTGCCAACCGCCAAGCGTGCTCCTCCGGCATCCTTCTCACCGGCGGGACTGCACGGTCGCACGCAGAGGGGGCCGTCGCCGGCGGCGGAACAGCAATCCGCCGGCAAAACCCAAGAACAACAGCCCTTCTTTTCCCCCTTTGGCGTGACCAAAATCGCCGGCTTAACAGCTGCTTTTGGCCGCCGTTTACCTCCTCCACCGCGGCCAGAGGCCGTGACTATTCCTTTCCGGCCAGTCCCGAGGGTCTCGGCCGAAGTTCCTTGCCGGCGGCAGTGAGATTGCCGCCGGTATACCAAAGGGTTACTAAACCCAGCAAACAAACGAATCACACAAACAAAACGAATGCCACGGCTGTTGTCGTATAACTTTTTAACAGCCACAAACAAAATTATCGACATGCGTGCATGGCATTAACGTGGAGAAACTGAATTCATAAATGCATGAATCTCAAATTACACACGCATATCAGACTGAATTCATAACCGAAACACACCGAATATGTATATACATCAAACAACGAATTTCTTAAACCCATAAAGAATCATTCAACCGAAAAAAAAATTGAGAAAATATATCTCAATAATTTAACATGAAATCGCTCTGATGCCACTTGATAGACTGGATTGAACTAAAATTTCTACAGGATCGTTCATGTTAAACTATTGAGAAAAATCATACCAAATTGCGGAAGCGTACCTGAATTCATGATCTTGGATTGATATGGGTTATTGCCTTCCAATTTAATACGTATTCCTTTAATTCTTTTCTGAAGATGGGATTTCAGAGAAGTAGGAATATTTGAAAACTTTCTGAATGAATAATACGTATGAATTGGGGACCATAACCAAAATATATAACTTTAGATATTTTAGTGTATTTCCAGTTTCGCCCATCATAAAATCTGGAAATTACAAATTGGTATCTACACATATAATATTAACAAATATAACCCATACATTATTTTTAATACCCAATAAAGCCTTTTAACTTTATCTTAATTATATCACTTTAATTTAGGCTTTACTTTAAGATAGCATTAAATAACACATTTAATTACATATGTGTGCCCACATGAAAAATTATTTTTCTAACAATCCAGCCAGAAAAGGCTCCGCTGAAACCCAAGCATTCGTTGAAAAAAAAAAGTGAAAACGACATGAAGGAAGAAATCCAGCCAGAAAGGCTAGGTCTGCCTAGCTTCCGCCGCCCCCGCTGAAACCCAAGCATTCGTTGCAAAATAAAAGTAAAAACGACGTGAAGGAAGAAATCTAGCCGGAAAGGTGAGGTCTGCCAAGCTACTGCCGGCCCCCGCTGAAAACCAAGCATTCGTTTAAAAATAGAAGTAAAAACGACGTGAAGGAAGAAACCCAGCCGACGAGGCAGAGAAAGGTGAGGCCTAGCTTCCGACGCAACCGCTAAAACCCAAGCATTCGTTAAAAAATTTTCCTTGACAAATTTATCTTTTATTTGTCCTTCCTAATTTTTTATTACAGCATTTATATAACTTGACAAATTTATCTTTACTTGTCCTCTTTAATTTTTTTATTACAACATTTATATATAAGTTTGGTTTTTATTACAAAGTCCAGTAAGCTTAAAGGAATAAATCAAATCAACCAATACAAGATTAATGACTTAAAAAAGATACCGTCTTGTATGGGGAAGCAAAGGGTAAAACAAAAAAAAAAGGCCAAGTCTGGCATCATTAAATATAAAAACCAAACTTATAAAGACATTAGACACTCTACTTTACAAGTTAAAGATGAAAACTTGATCTTTTAAAAAATCTAAATTTTATATTATTATCAATGTCTATTAAATTTAAACAAGTAGTTTGATCCATCTAATGTAAGACTAATCGCTCTAAAAAGAGCACCATCTTGTGAGGGTATACAAAAGGTCAAAAAACCCTGAGTTTCGTGTCGTTAAATGTAAAAACAAACACTAATATATAAAGACACATTTATTAAGACGTTGATTGCTATCTCTGTAGATGTAAGAAACGTGATAAAGCTATGGAATCTAGATAGCGTAGAGGCAGCCAACAACAACCTACAAGCTTTAAATTTCCAATGGACGACTAAACTGCGAGTCCTTAATATGTCCACCTCATACGTAAAATCATATTCGAACTGAAGATCATAATTTCGACGAAAAGTAGAAGCATAATGAATGATATTAATCATTTCTAGAAGTTCAACTTTCATAGTCAAACGTAATTTCTTTACTGAAAGCCCGCATAGATAAGAAAAATACACCACAACCGGCAGCTTGACCGGATCACGTTCATTAGCCACTCCATATGTATTAATTTTAATCTAGCTTGCAAAGAAGGGAATCACTAAACGGAAACATTATATAAGTGGCAAAAGGTTTAGCATGAGTTTTAAATTTCGGGAACCATGTCATCTTCCAAAATGTCTATTGTCCAAACCATCCACTTCCTTGATGCAAGACAAAATAGTGGTCAAATAAGAAAAGTAAGAATGGTGGGCAGCCATGTTGAATTATGTCCTTTTAAAATGTAATATAGTCCACGTGGCAATTAATGATAGCTTAACTTGAGTCTGACTTTCAGCACTGAGAACCATTTATTATACCAAGAAACGGACCATCAATGGGCAATGCGACAACCAATAATATTTAAGTCTAGTTTTCTTTAATTTTCAACACAGAGGAAGACATAAAGCCCTTTTGTTTAGCCAGAAAAATAGTTACACTTAAGTTTAGTAATCTTTCATTTTTAGCACAGATAAGATAAATCTTTTTCTTCCCTTTGAAATAAACATGATTGAATTGAGTTGGTGGTACGTAAGATTTTATGTTTTCCTACGTGGAAGAAAATTCGCTCTATGTTGATGCTAGGGGCTTAGAAATGTACTTTTACTTTAAGTATGTTATTTCAACGATATATTGAGAAAGGACGAAAGACTGCGAAATACTTCTGTATTTACTAGCCATTTAATAACGTTTAAAAGTGTGCAGTCTTGACATAACAACTAGTCTTTAATATCAAAGTAGACCTTGTATACTATGCAGTATAGCGTTTCATAAATATTCCTAAGTATGACCATCAAATAATATTTAATAACGTCTAAAAGTATGTAATCCATTACAACTAATCTTTGAAATAGAACGTACTTTTGTTTTTATTTTCTTCTGTTTACGTATTTGGTTTGAGTTTCACTGTCTTGGGTTAGGTACTGTTTGCGAGATTTTTTCGGTCTATCTAAACAAATCAAAAACAAGATTCTAGAGAAATCTTTGGTATAAAGAAAGAAAGGCAGTTCACTCAAATTACTCCCCCTATAATCTTTTCGAATGGCTAAAAGTCCCTTTTCATCCCATGAAATCTTTTATTTATAGATGTTAAAATAGTTTGGCCTTTGCCGTTAGACTTTTGTGATCTATTCGCAATTGTTTAATTCTTTACATATCCGACGTGGCAATCTTTTGAATTGATCTGATGCTTTCATTTTGAAACTCCCTTTCACTACTAGAAACTTAAAATTACACAACTCTTATTTAATGATGTATTTTCAAAACTTATCGTGGTAAGAAAAGGTAAAAACACAAAGAGTAACTTGAAAATATGAAAACCGTCGTGATAGGTATAATTTTACAATACGGTTTTTGTTAAAAACCTCGTGTAAAATTCATCATTTCACGACAATTTTTAGTAAAAACCGTCATGTAAGATTCAACCTTTCAGGACAGTTTTTAGTAAAAACTGTCATGAAAGGTTTTGCATATTTAAAATTTTAAGTTATTTGCTCAAATTCAAGCCTACGACAACGCCATGGCCTTTTTTATTTATTCGAAATTTCTCTAACTCAAACCCTCTCTAACTTTCAAACTCCCTTCATTCTCTAACTCCTCCCCCCATAACCCAGCCACCAACGAACCAGCCCCCCCACGACATTCCATCAACTTTGACATTCTCTCGTCGCTCTCTCCGCAACCCCACCATCGTTCGACCCAACCCCCAACAAACCCGATGTCGTTTGCTGCTGTTTATCCTCGTCCCTTGACATTCCATCAACTCCACGATTGGTGACCTCGTCCTTTGACGTTCCACCAACTCCATGGGCGTTGGTAAATTTCAAACCATTTGTATTGTTTTTTAATTTTTGGTTACATCATTTTCATTTATTATTTAGTTTTAGTTTTAATTATTTTACTATCTAGTTTTGTTAATTTCAATTTTAATTAGTTTTAGTCTTTTTGTTAGTTCTAATCTTATTATTATTTGGTTATTTTAGTGTTATTTAGTTTTAGTTTTAATATTCGTTATATTAACTAGTTATTTGCCATTTAGTATATGTTACTTGTATTTGGTGTTTGAAAAAAATTTGAACAACATTTAACATTTTGGTGTGAGAATAGGTTACTTTTTATGTGTTTGTGATGCCTAAGTGTTGTTGTGATGCCCACTACATGTTTGATAAAAAGCTTCCATAATTGTGTATTTGTGTTTATATTTTAGTTAATTAGTCTTATTTTCATTATTTTTGTTAATTCTATTTTTATTTTGTTTTTTGTTTCTTTACCTCACATATGACAACATGGACTCAGACACGAGGAATCCATCAACTCTTGTGCAAGCATGAAAAAAGTACATGACTTTATAATGTAAATATATATACGATTTGTAAAAAAATTATAATTCAATATAATTATATGATTATAAAATCAGAGCATTGTATTAATGATAAAAATATGGGACTGGTCATCTTGTGAGAAACCAAAAATTTTAGTTATTTTTTTAGCTTCAGACCAATTTTTTCACAATGGTTTTAATGAAAACTGTAGTGAAACAAGAGCCTTACATGACAGTTTTTATGAAAACAGTCATGTAAGCTTAGCATTATGAAAATCGTCGTGTATGTTTAGCATTTCACGACGGTTTTTACTATTTCTAATAAAAACGGTCGTGGTAGCCTCGTCCTAAGACTCTAAAAACCCGCCAAAATAAAGATTCTACAACAGTAAAAAACTGTCATAAAAAGCCACGTTAATACCACGACGGATGATTACATAACGATTTTTAACCATCGTAAAAAATACCACGAGGGTTTTAGATCGTCGTGTAATCTATAGTTTTTACTCATTACTACAGATTGAGAATTCCACGACGGTTTCAACCCGTCGTGGAAAACTTTCATGACAGTTAAAAAAACCATTGTAAAAACCTCATTGTGATACAAAATCGAGTTTTCATGATAGTTTTCTACCATCGTAGAACCTCAGAATAGGTGCCAATTTGAGGTGTCTCAGGAGACCTCTTTAATGACAGTTTTTTTAAAAATTTTTTAAAAAACTATCGTGATAGAGGAAATTTTCCACAATGGTTTTTACAAAAACCATCATGAAAAGTTGGTATAACATGATTGTACATGACAGTTTTTGTGTAAGTTACGTTTTTCACGATGGTTTTTTACTAAAACCGTCGTGCAAAATTGGTCTTGCAAAAAAGAAAAAAATTGCCAAAATCTCTAATTTCCCATAGGATGGTCAGTCTCGTATGTTATCCATTACTACAAGGCCCTGATTGCATATAAAATATTATATATATTGAAATTACAAGGTATTTAAAAGATCATTTACATTTGAACTATTTTACACAATCATTTATCTCCTATCTCTATCTAAATATGACATACCTATTTACAAATTATACCCACTCAATTCTAATTTCATTTATATCTATATGTATATAAAATTCCTTTTTTGCTAGGGCTTGTATACTACTATTAATTATATCCTGCATAAAACGTAGAATAAAAAAACCAAATTCTACGTTTTCTTGTTGTCTTGGACACTTACGTTTGGAATATAGCATTCTGTTCGCTCGAAATGTTATACCGCTTCCTGCTTGAAGTTTCCAATTGTTAAGCTGCCTAACAATGTGTTATGCTTAAATGAATTAATAGAGAATACAATTATGTAAAACTTAACATATTTAATTTTATAAGAAACATTGATACTTACAATCTTGTGAGTGATACGAAATCCTCACATGATGGGTGTCCAAGGGGATCAAACCAATATATTTGGTCCTCCCATAGTGAAATAAGTGTCAACATTGTATGGCATAAAGAATAATTTCCCCTCCATGTTTAAGCTAATAGGTGGCGGAGTGACGTGGCATGCTGTCTGCAATTACTCTATAGGTGTCTTGCAACACTTGAAACAATTGCGAAGATATGAAGCTGAAATTGTGCGTCTTGTCTTGAAGTTTACAATATTCTATTAAAAAACTACAATGAAAAACAATGCGCTCAATTATTTAAAAGCACCTTACAACTCTACTTAGATTTTAAAAAGCAAGAATTAAGGCTAGAATTATTACTTGAGGTATACCAGTATACAATTCACTCTGATTTCATCAAAAGTGATGAAGTAGTAAATGTCTTCATACCCCACATGGATAGGCAATTCATTGCCAGTGATATTTTTTATAATATCGGGCACTGAATTATCAACCCATCATACATGAAAGAATGTGCGTACAAAGCCAACTGCATAAATTCTGAAGGTACTGAAGAGAAGTTAAATACAAGCAATGGCTCATTCGCAACGAGTTGCTCTTGTTCTTGTTCTACCTTAGGTTGTGATTGTCTTGCTTTTATAAAACTCTTCTTTTTTTTTTTGGCATTTATTTCCCCTAGATCTTGTGGAATGTGGCTAGGCGCTCGACTCGCCTTCATCATCGCGATGACTTCAATTAACCTTTTTGGCCATGTGATGAAGCTTCTAACAACTTCACCCACAATTGTTGCTTCAAATGTCGGAACAAGCGATTTAGCTGTTCTAACTCTAATGGTAATGATGCTAACGCACACGTTTTTGTCCCCTAAGGATCTTCCATGGACTGTATCAGTTGAAAGACTCTCCATCCATGCCTTCTCAAGCGCAACAAGTGCACCCCTACCATTAATTCTATAGTCAACAAAGAACCTGCATTCTTGATATTGTTTGGGCTCTTAACGATGAGGTGATGATTGGACTTCTGGAGCTTGTGGAGCTTCTGCTACATTGTCAGTAGGGTTACAGCTAATCTTGAAGCTGTTGCGTTGTGAGATACTATCATCCGTCGGTCTGGCACATCCTTAGGAAATGAACTTGGACTATAATCCAACTGCTTAATTCACCACTGGGTGTGCCTTCTAGTTGGCCTTTTAAATCAAATGTCACTTCTATTTTTAAATTTTTCTTCTTCATCTGATGAACTTTTTTCATCAAAGTGGCTCTTCGCACAAAATCTACTTTAAGATTGAATTCGGTGCACCTTCGGGGCTTAATAACTTGTTTTGCCTTACTATATTGAGAGGAAGATGGAATGCACTCTTCATATTCCTCCTCATAATAGTCATTATCACTCTCTTGAGACATTTTTACCTAATCTAATGACCACCAAACTCTCATAATCAAAGTTAACAAAATCACATTTCACACATTACATAACCAATATCACAACATCACATACTTACATATTACACAAAATCACATATCCATTTCTCACACAATCACAAACTCTCATAAGCAAAGTTAACAAAATCACATTTCACAAATTACATAACCAAAATCACAACATCACATAATCACATTGCACAAAATCATATATCCATTTCTCACAAAATCACAAAATCTTAATTATATGATTATATGTATATAATCATACATACATGCATACATTATTTATAATCATCATATGGATATAATCATATATTATATCCATTCTTAATATTTATATCCATTTTATATGATTATATGTATAAAATCATACATACATACATACATTATTTATTTCCAAATAATATAATCATTCTTTTCCCGGAGAAGAAGCAATGATGAACTATGAGATGACCCCAAGGACCAAGAGATTGGATCTAGCCGTAAGAAGAATGCTTGGCTGATAAATAACTCATCAGAGGGCGAGGGAAAGGCGGGTAGGGTGGAGGAGGGGCAAGGAGGGCGGGGGAGGGGCAGGGAAGGCGGGTAAGGTAAAGAGGGGCAGGGGAGGGACGGGGGAGCTAGGGGAGGTGAGGGGTTAGGGGTGGCGATGGCAAAGGAGAGAGAGAAAGAGAAGAAGAAAACTTACACAACGGTGACAGCGATCGGAGGGTGATGTCAACGACGAGTTTGAGAGAGTTAAGAGTTTGACAGAAGAGCCTGAGTTTGAATGTGGGGGGAGGCATGCGATGTTTGAAAAATATAAAACCCTAGGGTCCACATTACACGATGGTTTTTGTAAAAACCATCGTGTAATGTCAAGTCTTACATGATAGTTTTTTAAAAAACTGTCATTACACGACGGTTTTCTAATGATAGTTTTTTAAAAAACCATTGTGTAAGCTTACATTCCATGACGGTTTCTTAGGAAAACCATAGTGGAATATCAATTTTTATGACGGTTTTTGAAAAAAATCGTAGTAAAAAAATAGTCTAAATCACCACTTGCATAAGTTTTTCTCCTCTACCCAGGGTGGCCAGACCGTGAGTTTAGCATCCAATGGACTAGAATGTTTACTTTTTGCTATTTTCATCACAAATATAACTATAAATAGATATCCTTTACCTTAAAAAAATGATGAAAAATGAAATAAAGAAATATATTGAAATAAATTAACATAAATTTGTTTACAGATGCTCATTTTTTTCTTCTTTTTTTTTCATTGGTTCCTCAATATATCCATTACATATCTTCATGAAGCAAGTGTGAAACATCATCTTCAAAATCATCTATCTCTTCAACCAGTGGCAATCCCTTTGTGAATGAAGGGAGGTCTGTGCAATCCTAGGCAACTTCTTCACCATCAATAACTACTTAGCTTCATCGGGACGACTAGAGACAATCCCAAATCTTGGGGATCCATTGTATAAAAAAATTGGATTGCTTGTGATACCATAATAAGTGGATCATTCTTGTATCCCAATCTTTTAAAGTCAACCACCATGATGCCATCATTATCGGTCTTAACATAGTTATTATCGGCCCACTTACACTTAAAAAGTGCTATGCATAATCCCCCATAATCAAGTTTTCAAATATCTTCAATGAAACCAAAGTAGTTTATGGTCCTAAATACTAAATTCTTATCCTTGGCAGAGAGAATATGCATAGCCTCGGCATGGAGAGTTACGTCGTTATTTTGGACAAGATGCTTCTCATCTCTTTTACGAGTGTAAAAAGTGTAATTATTTATAGAATATGACATATACCTTGTAACTACTGACAACGGTCCTCTAGCTAGGTTCTTTAAGTCTTGTGACTTGCCTATACCTTGTGATGTGGAGTACTTACGATAGATGTGTGCTCTAATATACAGCCGAAAGGTACTGTTGTATTCGTCTTACAGCCACTTCTCATTTCTTGCTCTTTTTGGGTTTGTCTTTTTTAATTCGTTCATGTGCACCTCAATGAAAGGCTCCACTACATTGGCACGAGTTTTGGCAAAATCCCAGAACTCTTCGACACCATGCACATATGCTCTAGACAATCGAAAATACCATATCTATTTCCTATCCATTTTGCAAGTCTTCTAAATTGAAATAATCAATAGTGCAATTCAAGTAAAAAAAATTTCACAAATTACACATACCCATAATATTTTAATTATCATAAATCATATGCATAAAACAAATTAATTATATCCATCCACAATACAATAAACACGGACCAATAAATAATTAAATCAACACCAATTTATCAATTTCTAATAAAAACTTACAATTAGGAAGGAGATAAAGGTGGATGGAGGCGAAAAGGGATGACTGCAGCAGTTTTAAAAGGTTTTGGATATGTATTTGAGAGTTGGGTTTGTGATTCGTGTCTGATTGTCGAGTTGGGAAAAGGGCTTTTAAGTCATCTTCTACGACAGTTTTTTCCAAAAGCCATCGTGGAAGGCCACTGTCTTTTATGACGGTTTTTAAAAAAACCATCGTGGTAGATGGCCTCCCCTACCACAATGGTTTTCGTCTTCTCGGGCATAACCCCCTGCATTTTTTTCCTTATCACAACGATTTTTGAAAAAAAATCATTAAATAAAGGTATAATCTTAAATTTCTAGTAGTAACTAGTGTTTAGTCCACTTTGGACCTAACCCATAATTGTTATTTGGTGCTGACATGGTATCGCTTGCTTTAAACAGATGACGTTGTTTTTATTCCTTTATGTCTCTTAATGACATCATTTTCATTCAAATGATGTCGTTTCTATTTAAATATTTCTAAACTCCCAACAGGTACCTATCCCTTTCCTTTGGAATCTAATATATTTCTTCTTCTTTTTCTTTTTTTCCTCTTCAATTTTAGTTGCTCTTTAGGGTTAGCCTTAAGGCTTTGTCCTTTCTTAACAAAAGTCTTACTGGTCAAAAATTCAAAGTAACATTACTGGAAAACAATGGACTAGGTATTGTTAAGATCTCTCAAAATAAAAATGGAATAAATCTATGAGAGGTCCTTGTATTTTTTTTCCCTCTAAAATCAGTTTACATAGTCAATGTTTTGTAATAAATAGTTTAAGAACTAAAAAATGTCTTATAAATGATCTTTTTGTTAATTTTTTTATGAAAACTGTAAAATTTAATATTGTATTATTTTTTATTTTTTTTTTCATTCTCCAATCAATTTTTTTCTCTCTAGAATTAAGTTCTTGTTTATATTCTATATGAACAATTTTAAAACTAAGAGAATAACCCAGTTTAGTTTTTCAATTTGCCCAAAAATATTTCTCTTTAAATGGCAGATGTTTATAGTATAGAAAAGTTGTCGTATCTATAGGGAGATGAAAATTTATACCTCGGTAAATTGATAAAAATAAATGTTCAAAAAGGCAAGCATTTTTTCAAATCAAAGTGTAAAATGAAATAAATATTTTTGTGGTTTTTATTTTATTTAATTCAAAATTTAAAGCATAAAATTAAAACGATGAAGCTTTGAGAATCCTTTGTATGTTTTACAACTGATATGGAATTTTAACTCTAATTAATAATTATCTAAAGCATTTGATTTATTATATCTTATCTTATTAATTGCAAGCACATTTTACTAATTATATAGGTCAACCTAAATCGACAATATAGCAAGCCATAATGCAGTAAGGGTCTTCCTATAAAAACTAGCAAAACAATTATTAGTGTACTAATTATGAAAATTATAACAGTTGTCACTCAATTATAATTAACATAATTATAGGATAGAAAAGGTAATAACAAATCAAAATTAATATATTTTAGTGGAATAAATTTTTACATTAACTCCGGTAGCACTTCGTCTTATGAAATATCTAGAATCGACAATATAACAAGTCATGCTGCAGTAAAAGACATTCTATAAAATTAAGCATTATTTCATTATTATTAATATTAACTATGCAACACAATTAAATTACATAAAGAAAGTATAACTGAATTTATGTAAAAATTGACAGCATAACAACATTAACAATAATTATTGAAAACATAAAGATATAATTTATTCTACAAAAATATAAGCATTACAACACAGATATAGAGTCAAAATCCATACCAAAATACTATGCATAGAAGATCATCTCTTTGCCTCACCAGACACTCTACTCTAATTTAGACATTATTTTATTTTATTTTATTTCACCTAAAAGGATTACTGCTGAGTCTAACTCAGCAGAAAGGAAAAGAAGGAGAAAGAGGGCCAAAGGTCCGAAGGGAGTGTTGAACTAAGGCAAATGCCTCGGTATTTATAGGCCTTGAGAATTACTATTGAGAGATTCTTTTAACTATTTACACTGTTCAAGCATTGAAAAACAGATCATAATGATCCAAATTTCCCTCTCTTTTTCTTCGCGCTGGGCGTTCATCAATGCGTGAGAATCTCGATGAGATTCTCTGCTTCTCGGCAGCTTAGAGCACGGCAATGGGACGATCTGGGCCCTTGAAGACACGATCCGACGGTCTGGAGACACGCGTGAAAATGGGTCCAGGTAGGGCCGTGTGGCCGACTCAAGAGAACCCTTGGATGAGTCTAAGTATTGAAATCTAACGGCTTCGAGAAGGGTTTATGTGAGCATGGCCGCGCAAGATCTGACACGGCTCCTTATTGCGCTTGCTAGTGGGACCCACTAACATGCGTCAACGCTGATGCAGGGGCTGTGTTACGACACTTGGACGACTTCGATTCATTTTGAGGCTCATCTGATGGCCTACATCTCGCCACACGTCTCCATTTTATTCAAATTCAAATTTTGTTTATCTCTTGACGCATTTGATGTCCGATTTTGACCGGTTTGATATCGTTTTGTTTCGTTTTTCCTCTAGATTTTAAATCTAAAATTCACAAACATATTAAAATTAATTATCTTACAAACATAATACTTACAAAAACATTAAAAATGTTTATTTAACAATAAAACACACAAAAATTACTAAAAATAGATAAAAATTTCTAAAATTAACAAACCTTAATAGATATGCTATTTAAGACTCAATATTATTTTTAGAAATGACTAGGAACATAATAGAACATATTTACAGACTCAAAACTTATTTATAAATATTTTAAGACTCAAAATAAAATCATACAATATTATTTTTACGGTTTTAATTATTTACAAACTAGGCACTTATTTAACACACCAAAAAGACTCTAAAAATTACGAAAAATATTATTAAATATAAAACACACTAAAAATACATTTTTAAACACATTTTCACACTAAGACACAAAAATACTTATTAACACAAAAATGTTATTAATTAGAGGATTTAATGAGAAGTAAAAGCATAAATAAATGATTTTATCCTTGAAAAATGTACACTTTTACAGTTTCATCATTAGTCTTCATCCAAAACTATATAATATCCATCAACTTTCTTTTGAGTAAAATAAAATTCATTCTACTAAAAAGAGTACACATAAAGTCGCAGACCATCCGCTATAGGCACAAATGATCCTAGACAAACAACTAGATCCACCAGTAAATCAAATGAAACACAAAGACAAAAAATAGTATCTAGACCCACAGAGGAAAAACTCACTTGATACTAAACATAGAGCTCATCAACGGCTCATTAGAAAAAACCACAACAGTCGATGTACTATACCGATCAACCAAAATTAAATCTATCCAAGTGAGGACGTATACAATTTGGCCTAGGTTATATTTGGCAACCAATCGCCACACACAGCACTACACATTAGCAGGTGTGAAGTACAAACTAACAGCGGAGGTGGGGAAACCACCTCTTTTATTGTAACTTTAACAAAAAGGAGAGTAGGGAAACTACCCTCTTTATTCCAAATAGGCTAGACAAACATCAAATAAACCTAGAAGAAGAAAAATAACATCTAGACACAAGCGAGAACGTCGCTTCCACCATCTATGCAGATTCTGGTCATCCGCGGTTCGGCTAACACTCTAACGAGCTCCACCTCCTGTAGCCGATCTAGGGAGTACCGATCTCAAGTACAATTTCGATCCGGTGAACAAAGGAAAACTAGCAGGCAAGACCTCTGCCCCTTCTCCCTCTGCTGTTGCCCTATCCGGCCCTAGTAGAATCTTTCCTCTTTTTCCCCACCATCCCTGCCGCCCACCCTCTACCCCAACCTTCTTTATTCCATCTTGGAATGTTCAACCTTTAGCCTCCCTGGAGTGAAAGAGTTGTAGCTTCACCATAACTGCCAAAGGCGGCACCACCCCACCCCCCCTCTTTTCCAAGACCTATCCATTTTGTCTGCCCTTTCATAGACTAGAGATTTCCACAGCCAACCCGAAGTCGGTCCTCACGTCTGGTCCAAGAATGAGGGCACAAAACACTCCCACAAACTCTAGCACAACCCTTTATTTTAGAGAGAAAGAAAAAACGATTTTGAAGTACTATCTTGGTGTGCCCCCAATATCCATTAACTTTTATTCATGTCTTCCATTTTAGTTTTTTTCTTGATTAGAAAATACAATTATGTCCCACCTAAAAAAGATTATATAATAAGTTTTTTTTTGGGCAAAAGACTAAGGTTCTATACCTATAAAAAAAAACTGAATGGCATCGTTAACCCAATTAACCCATGCAATTCTTTTCAGCTGATCACGAATGGTTCTGCCTAAGTCTATGACAAATTGACAATACTTTGAAATGTTGGATCAAAATCCAATATATGGGCTAATGTATTAAATAAATGTGAATTAAAGACTATTAATAAGGTTGCCCAATTAAAAGTGATCAATTGGGGTTTTGGGCTTTTAATGCATCGTTAAGTATGGGCCTCCTATGTGTAGAGACCAAAATTATAATTACTAATTTTATGATGGGCTAAATTGGTAATTAAGGATAATTGCTAGGGTTTAGCAATTATATAAAGGGGTTGTGGTCCCCAAGTCAGTACGTACATTATTTTTCTGTTACCCATCTACAGAGAGATTACAGAGCATTCTGAGAAGGAGGATTTACGTACCAGACTTGGAAGATCCTCAACCAAAAGACTCAAGAATCACATTCAATCCATGGATTCAGGTTAGCTTCCGCATCTTATTAATATTCTTGATGATTTAACATGAACGATCCTAGGTGATGATGGTTTTCATCACAATTTTATTCTAACAAGTGGTATCTAGAGCCTCTTCATGTTAAATCACTGAGAATCAATAATTTTTATAAATGTGATTCTCATAACAATTCTCAAATCTAACAATCTATAGTTTCTTTAAAATTGTTGAATTTGAGAACAATTGTTTGAATTTTTGGTTGTATTATTCATTGAATACAATTCAGTTTCAAAAAAAAAAAAAACTCTCTTAAAAGCTTTACACGGCACGCTTGCCGAATTGGGTTATAATAGATTAAACGTTTTTCTTATATATATATATATATATATATATATATATATATATATATATATATATAAATCTAGGTTTTATGGTTCGTTTATGTGGATTCAGACAAGCGGCATCCTTGCCGCCGCCAACGAAGCACTCCGTACGCGGCTGTGAGGCTGCGCCGAAAAGACAGCTGGCCGCGGCAAAGCAAGAAAGCGGTGGCCACAGAGGCCGCCGCATGAAAAAAAAAAGGTGGTTATTTTCACCAATGGTAGGACCTACGACAGCCGGCATCGGTCGTGTCTAGGCGCGACCATCAGGTCACGCCGGAGAAAAGCAGTCGGCCGCAGCACAGGGGCGGCGGCCGTTAGGCTGCCTGTTTATCTCCCCTAAGGTCGAAAGACCCCTAGGGCTTCTTGGGGGTCGAAGCCCACACCCAAATTTGTTTCTTTACACGGGCCCAGTTGGGCCCGTGACCGGTTATGACCCAAGGGTTAAACCCTTGGGTTACTAAAAAAAAAAAAAGAGGGGGCAAGCATACATGGGCCCAACTGGGCCCATGACTGGACAAAAGGCAATCATACACGGGCTGGGCCCGTGACCGGTCAGTCCCCAGGGGTTCAACCCCTGGATGACCAAAAAAAAAAAAGGAAATAAAGGGGGGCTGGGTTAGGACCCGGGTAGGGTTCTCCCAACTCGGTCCAGTCCCGACCCTGTCAATGTTGACCTTGACCAAAATTTTTTTTATTTTTATTTTTTAATTTTGGTCATTTTTTGGTGCAATTTTAAATTCAAATATTGGTATTTTATATATATTTTGAGATGAATTAATTGAAGCAACATGTCACCAAAATGGCCTCTCTTGTGGAAATTAATTTGTTTTGAAATATAAAATGTTGTGTTTATGTAACTTATGTGAATATTGACCAGCCCAAAGGAAGGCAATATTTGACAGAATTGCATGTACACCTGTGGTGATAAACACGTGATGATTATTCGGTTTTACATGTAAGCAATAAATCAGCCCAAAGGAAGATTTATTGTTTGACATGTTCTTATTGTCAGTGTTTGATTACTACACCAAGATATCACTTACAAGTTAATATTTCTGTCCAAAGACTAAATATTAATGGAGTGCCCGATATCTTGAGATGGGTTTACCTTTATTTGGATTTATTATTGTTATTATGGATTCTTATGTGAGCTTGTTTTGGTTTTGTTTATTTTGTTCTCTGTTTAAGCTACTAGTTCTGCCTCTAATATTACTGCCAACATCAATTCAATTCCTATGCTGAATGGTAGCAACTTCAAATCATGGCAAGAGAACCTCCTAATAGTTCTTAGAGTCATGGATCTCGGCCTTGCGTTAAAGGTTTCTTCTGCCGCACCTCTTACAGATAAAAGTTCCTCTGATCAAAAGAAGGACATGGAAAGGTAGGAGAAGTCAAATCACATGTGTATAATGATCATGAAGAAGGCCATTCCAAAAGCATTCAGGCGCACTATATCGTAAACGATAAAGACAGCCAAAGACTTCCTTGAGGACATTGAGAAGAGATATGCCAAAAATGAAAAGGCTGAAACAAGTACACTTTTGGCAAACCTCATCTAAATGAGATAGAAAGGTAAGGGGAATATTAGGGAGTACATCATGGAGATGTCTCATCTTGCTTCAAAATTAAGAGCACTTAAGCTTGACCTTTCTGAGGACTTGCTGGTGCATTTAGTTCTTATATCTCTTCCTGCACATTTCAGTTAGTTTAAGGTGAGCTACAACTGCCAAAAGGAGACTTGGTCTCTTAATGAGCTCATCTCACATTGTGTGCAAGAAGAGGAAAGGTTGAAGCAAGAAAAGACAGAAAATGCTCACTTGGTTAATACTTCCAACGACAAAGGGAAGAAAAGGAAAAAGGATAAGGAAACTGCAGTTACGGCACCTCAAAAGAAGCAACAAAAGAGACCGGTTGATCTGGAAGGTACGAGTTGTTTCTTCTGTGGAGCTGCAGGACATAAGAAGAAGCATTGCACCAATTATCACGCTTGGCATGCTAGAAAAGGTATGCTTCTTGATTTAGTTTGTTCTGAGGTTAATTTAACTTCGGTACCTAAACACACTTGGAGGATGGATTCTGGTGCAACCACTCACATCAGTGTGTCTTTGCAGGGATACCTGAGATGCCGAAAGCTAACTGATGGTGAAAGATACATCTATGTGGGCGATGGCAAGAAAGTTGAAGTTGAAGCAATAGGAAAATTTAGATTATTATTAAAGACTGGATTTTATTTGGATCTTGATGAAACATTTAGTGTACCGTCTTTTAGACGAAATTTGATTTCTATTTCAGCTTTGGACAAATCTGGTTATTCTTGTTCATTTGGAAATGAAAAATTTAGTTTGTTTTATGATTCAAAATTAGTTGGTTTCGGTTCTTTATCAGGTTACGATAATCTTTATTTACTTGATACAATTGCTTCATTTAATGAATCCTTGCAATTAAGTACACGAGGTATAAAGAGAAAATTAACCAATGAGAATTCAGCTGCGTTATGACACAAGAGATTGAGTCATATCTCCAGAAGGAGAATAGAGAGACTTGTGTCAGACGAAATTTTCAACCCCTTAGACTTTACAGATTTTGATATTTGTGTTAACTGTATTAAGGGGAAACAAACCAATAAAAGGAGATTTGAGGCCAACAGGACTTTGGACGTCTTAGAACTTATACATACAGACATTTGTGGACCATTCCCTACGGCTTCTTGGAATGGTCAACAATATTTTATAACGTTCATAGATGATTTTTTCAGATATGGCTACATATATCTCATTCATGAAAAGTCACAGTCGCTGGATGTGTTCAAAAATTATAAGGTTGAAGTTGAAAATCAACTCAGCAAAAGGATTAAAAACGTCAAATCTGACCGTGGTGGTGAATACTATGGTAGATATGACGGTTCAGGTGAACAACGTCTAGGACCGTTTGCTAAGTTCTTAGAGGAAAGCAGTATCGTCCCACAGTACACTATGCCAGGTTCGCCCACTATGAATGGTGTTACTGAAAGATGAAACAGAACGCTTAAGTACATGGTGAGGAGTATGATTTCTCATTCTGCCTTACCAGAATCACTCTGGGGAGAAGCACTTAAGACTGCAGCGTATATCCTTAACAGGGTTCCAACTAAAGCAACTGCCAAAACCCTTTACGAACTTTGGACAAGCAAGAAGCCTAGTATAAAGCATTTGTATGTTTGGGGATGTTCAGCTGAGGCAAGGCCTTATAGGCCTAATGAAAAGAAACTGGACTCAAGGACGGTTAGTTGTTATTTTATTGGATACTCTGAAAGATCCAGGGGGTACAAGTTTTATGATCCCACGACCAAATCAATATTTGAGATGGAAAATGCCAGGTTCTTTGAGGATGTCGAGTTTACGGGGGGAGATATGGTTAAGGACTTTGTCTTTGAAGAGGAATATGTTGATATTTCCACAGCTGTTATTGACATTGATCAGGTTCCTACTCCTGACATCGTTCAAGAAGCAGACCCAAATCAAGACAATGTCGGAGAACCTCTTATTCTAGAAATTGTTCCAGAAGAACAAACTCAACCACCTCAAGAACCTATGCCATTAAGAAGATCCACTAGAGAAAGGAGAAGTGCGGTGCCAGATGATTACATTGTATTTCTCCAAGAACATGAGTATGACATTGGTATGGTGGAAGATGATCCAATCAACTTCTGTCAAGCCATAGAAAGTTCTAGATCTCAAGAGTGAATTGATGCCATGAATGAAGAGATAAAGTCTATGAAAGACAATGACGTTTGGGATCTTGTCCCATTGCCTGAAGGTGCAAAACCCATTGGTTGCAAATGGATATTTAAGACCAAGAGGGATTCGAAAGGTAATGTGGAGAGGTATAAGGCTCGTCTTGTCGCTAAAGACTTTACACAGAAAGAAGGCATTGATTATAAAGAGACTTTCTCTCCGGTTTCTTCGAAAGACTCTTTTAGGATTATAATGGCATTAGTGGCATATTTTGATCTTGAGCTTTATTAGATGGATGTTAGGACTGCGTTCCTCAATGGTAACATTGATGAAACAATCTATATGGTGCAACCAGAAAACTTTGTGTCGGGAGATGCAAAGAAGATGGTTTGCAAATTAAAGAAATCTATCTATGGGCTTAAGCAAGCTTCTCGTCAATGGTATTACAAATTTCATCAGGTTATCATCTCGTTCGGTTTTGAGATGAATTTGGTCGATGATTGTATATACCACAAGTTTAGTGGGAATAAGTATATTTTCTTGGTTTTATATGTCGATGACATTTTGCCTGCCAGCAACGATATAGGCTTGTTGCACGAAACCAAGAGATTTCTAGCAAAGAAATTTGAGATGAAGGATCTTGGTGACGCCTCTTTTGTGTTGGGTATACAGATACACCGGGATCGCTCTCGGGGTATTATAGGATTATCACAAAAGGGCTATATCGAAAAGATTCTTAAGAGATATGGCATGCAAGATTGTAAACCAGGTGATACCCCTGTGGCTAAGGGAGACAAGTTTAGTCTCAATCAGTGCCCTAAGAATGATTTTGAGGTTAAGGAAATGCAGAAGATTCCTTATGCGTCAGTAGTAGGGAGTCTAATGTATGCTCAGGTTTGTACGCGTCTGGATATTGCGTACGTTATAGGGATATTGGGCAGGTACTTAAGCAATCCTAGAAAGGATCACTGGGTAGCAGCCAAACGAGTCTTGAGGTATTTTCAGAGAACAAAGGATTACATGCTCACGTATCAGAGGTCAGAACAGCTTGAAATCATTGGGTATACTGACTCCGATTTTGCTGGATGCCAAGATAGTATGAAATCTACATTGGGCTATGTCTACCTTATGGCTGGAGGTGTTGTCTCTTGGAAGAGTGCTAAACAGTCTCTTATAGCATCTTCTACAATGGCGGCAAAGTTCATAGCGTGTTATGAGGCGTCCAATCATGGAATATGGCTGCAAAATTTTGTCACGGGGCTGCGTATAGTGGACAGTATTCAAAGACCACTCAATATATTTTGTGACAATAAGTCAGCAGTTTTGTATTCCAACAACAACAGGAGCTCGACGAAGTCAAAGCATATAGAGATCAAGTTCCTAGTTGTGAAAGAAAGAGTTCAGAGTAGACAGTTGTCTATAGAGCACATCGGCACAAACTCCATAATTGCGGATCCGCTTACTAAAGGATTACCACCCAAAATATTTCATGAGCACACTGCTCGTATGGGTGTCATATCATTTCAGGATATTTAGTTGTAGTGGGAGTTTGTAATTTTAAATGCTCTTATGATATAGACATTTTCAGTTATTTCAGTTTATGGATATTTTAAGGTTATTTTCTGCAGAAATAAAGTTTTCAGTTTATTCACACTCTGATTTTGGTATGGTTTGATCTCACTAAGGTTTTCAGGTGGACCAGTTGGAAATAGGCATGTTAAGATCACATTGCATGAAATTTCCATGCTACACATCCATGCTTGATCTTGTCATTAGTTGTATTGGTATATGTGATCATTGATGGGTCTAGTTACGATATATGTAACGAAGGTCGCTTTGGTCCTATATTGATATGGTTAATGGACAAGATTGATAAGGTGCATAAGGTTTTGATAGCAAAATTCATGAGCTCATAAGGTATAATACACATTTATAAAGTTTCATATATAGCCCAAGTGGGAGATTGTTGGATCAAAATCCAATATATTGGCTAGTGTATTAAATAAATGTGAATTAAAGGCTATCAATAAGGTTGCCCAATTAAAAGTGATCAATTTGGGTTTTGGGCTTTTAATGCATCATTAAGTATGGGCCTCGTATGTGTAGAGACTAAAATTATAATTACTAATTTTATGATGGGCTAAATTGGTAATTAAGGATAATTTCTAGGGTTTAGCAAATATATAAAGGGTTTGTGGTCCCCAAGTCAGTACGTATATTATTTTTCTGTTATCCATCTACAGAGAGATTACAGAGCATTCTGATAAGGAGGATTTACGTACTAGACTTGGAAGATCCTCAACTAAAAGACTCAAGAATCACATTCAATCCATGGATTCAGGTTAGCTTATGCATCTTATTAATATTCTTGATGATTTAACATAAACGATCCTGGATGATGATGGTTTTCATCACAATTTTATTCTAACATGAAATACAAACAATAAAACCAAAAATGAAAATTAAAAGAAGCAGGGAAAAAAGTAGTCTTTATTGCTAATGAAAGAGAGTATCCTGCCTGTTGATTACTGTGTAAATTATGAAGACATCTTAACAATTTCTTTGCAACATTAAGTTTTGGATACATAAAGAGAAAGAAAGCGCTAAATATGCTAATAATAATAATAATAATAATAATAATACTGTAGCTCCGTCATTCAACATATATGTTTCAAACAAATGAAAAAGTAAAGAATCTGATAATAATTTAAGCCAAGTTCTTTTTTTTTCCCCCTTTTTAAAGGGAAATTAAGCCAAGTTTTGCATTCCCTAACTTGGTGTTAAAGGCTATATGCGAGTCTTTTTTCAAGCTTATCTTAAATACGATGCAGCTTTAAGAAAATTGAGTTATTGTGTTCTTTTTATGTATTTAAAATGTTAGTTCTAGAGGTTTTTTGTTTAGTTTGATAATTTATTTAATTTTAGTTTATTTTGAATTAATTTTAATTTAGGTTGATTTTAGTTTAATTTTAGTTTATTGTATTGAGTTATCTCATTTTGTTTAGTTTTCTCTTTTTTACTATTATTTATTTCCTCATTTGTGTTGGCATAATAGGTTAAAAGTGACAAATTAGGCATATTGGAATTAATTTGAAGTCTAAAAGGAGAAAATAAAAAATTAAAAATCAGAATTTAACACGGTTTCAAGGTAGTGGTAGCACCACGTTCAGACACGCAATCAGAACTGTCCAATCAGCTTAAGCCTCCATCAGTTGAGCATGCGTTTCAAATACGTGGAGTGGACTGTCAAATTTGTGAATTTCCACCTTATTTCATAATTGTTAATCTTATTTTCGACCATCTTGTTCTTCTGTTAAGCCATCTGTCTAATGGCTTAAGGCTATTTTTAACTTTGCCCAACATACATAGTATGATTAAGCTTATTATATAGTTGCTATCCTCGCAATTCTTCCAAAAATCTTATACTTATCGACTCTAAATTTATATTTTCTTATGAATTTAGCATTATAGTTATAAAAAATTCTTAATTAATTATACTCATTAATTATTAGTTTTTTACAAAAATTACAATTTTATCTCAAAGTTTTATTATTTGACTTACTAGGAAAACTTCATTTATAATAAATACAAATAGAAAATCATCTAGTTACCAAAAGTATCCAAATGACAAAGACATTGTTTTTTTTTTTTTTAATTTCTCGAATAATGCTTTTCGGGGGATTACATTAATTCTTTGTTAGAGAGCTATGGATTACGTGTTTGTAGATTATGTTATCATCAAATATAGGTTACATCTTTAACATACCAACAAGGAGCCTTCATTTATCAGAACTCCTACTTTTAGTATATCAAAAGATATAAGCTACAAACATGGAGTCGTGAATCTACTTCAAATTAAGGTTACATATAGATGATTATTAAAACGAATTGATTTAAGTTAAACGGAATAGTTATTAATTTAATTACACTTTAGGTCAAGTCAAGTGTACAACCACCATTAGGTCTACCGCACTAATATGTCTACTACAAAATCAATCCACTTCGACAGTCTAGATAAACCGATTCCTCAATTGGACATAGATTCTCATTGTGTTCTTGTTTTGTATAAAGTGCACAATTGAATGATAGATTGTGGATTGTATAATTTAGACTGTTAATTTTGAAATCGTATTCATACTCCGTATAAACTCTATATATATCCAAATTAAAATTGGTTATAATAATCAAGGATCACATGTTGGTTAAGTGCTGAGTTACAAAGAAAATCATTGCTCTTTTAAGACACCGTTCCTAACAACTTGTAGGTGGAGCTCTCTAATACCGAAGCCTCAATAATATTACATTTTGTTGGACTATAACAAATGAGTTACGATTAAAAACAAAATAAAAAAAGGTGTAAATGTAACATATGTGTTAGAGAGTTGTGTGTGCGAGTGTGATATGTTGACAACTGTAGGTCTCAGTGTTGGAATCCATCGTTAAAGGGTCCCATGTCTTGCAAGGCAGGCACAGCTCCCCAAGACTAAAATCCATAGTATTACTTTTTTTAGGAGACATAGTATTGTTTTTTAAATTGAATATGATAAATGAATCAAAACCAAAAAGAGAAAAAATGTACCTAAATGAAAAAAAAGGATTAATATATTATTATATCTTTAGTTTTAACTATTTCTCTCTCGTCTAGATATTTTTAAAAACTATATCATTTGAATTTTAAAAAAAATTACAATTTTACCTTACAAATAGAAAAAAAATTAGGCAAAACAACATATCTAACCTTAAATAACTATGAGAAATATTTTATAAATTAAAAATATAAAAAATCCTAAAACAAAACATCAAATTTCTAAAAAAAAAAATTAAGATTTAAGTCTTTTTTAATGTTAAAATATTTGTTAAAATATTTGTTAAAAAATTTTCTAAAAAAAAGCTTGTTTTAAAAACAAATTCAATCTAATTAAATGTCATTTTCTCTTATCCCCATGTTTTTTTTTGTCTACAAAGTCTACGATGAGTAAAATAAAACAAGTTTTTCAAATTCAAATAAGATGTTAGTAGTTTCTAAAGACATAAAGATAAATAGAGAAATAATTAAAACTAGAATAAAACAATTAGCTCATCACACGACTATTTTAGTCTCTAAAAAGGGTTAATTTTTTTCTTCTATATTTTTGGAAGATGATATATGGTTGATAACTTAATTTAGTAATAAGGCCGTATTACCTAATAAGGTAGGCTGACCTCCAGGCAAATATATATATATATATATATATATATATATATATATATATATATATATATATATATATATTAAGGTTGGCTGGCTCAATTGGATAAATTGTTTATGTTGCACGCCACCATTTTTTTAATGTGGATATATTTAAGCCATGCCCAATAAAACTATTTAATTCATTGTTCATGGTCTCGTTTGGTATTGTTTTTGAAAGCTACTTTTAGCTTCTATAATCGCCTATAGCAGTTTAAGGTTTTTTGGTTAACCTTGCTTATGAAAAGTTGCTTCTAAAAACTACTGCTTAACAATAAAAGTTAAGAAGCAACCTATAGGGTTTTTTTTTTTTTAAGGAACTTCTACTTATATAATTTAAAATTACTAGACTAAGCTTAATAATAATACATAATTCCCAATCTACCCATTTTTTAACAAATTGAAATAAATCAAATAACATGTTTTGTTGAAAGCAAAACGTTTTTAAAGAAAAACAAAACTTATTAGAATGCAATCAGAAATATATTCAAATATATTACTTTTCAATAAAAAGAAATATATTCAAATTCTTTTAAAAAAACAAAATCAAATAAAAATGAATAAATCAAATATCACATAATGAATTAGAGTGATTTAATTTTTTTTAATTTAATTGAAATTAAAAAAAAAACGTACTATGAAAAAAAAACGAATTAGCTAATAATAAGAATCTCAAGAAATCCTCCATCATATTCTCTTCAACTCAAAGCCTATTACTTCAAATTTTATCTTTTAAAATTTAAATTCTTGTAACAGACATTAGATTTATTGTTTTTATCTAATTGTTGTATTTGTAGTTTTTGCGAATTTTTATGCATTTTGGTGATTTATTATTATTATTTTTTTTTGGTGATAGAGATGGTCGTGATGCCGCCAGTGTTGATAGTTGCTGGCCATTAACTGCATGTTTATGAACGGTAACCATGGCGGATAGTGATACTGGTTGATAACAGCAAGGATACTCAATACAGGTCGATAACCATTGTGGATACCATGTTTTAGTCAAAATATATTTGGAATATCAAATATTGTGTAATGGTGTAGCCGTGGTACACTTTACAATCAAGCTTTATTTTTTAGCATTTGTGTAAAGAGCCTAAGTTGCTTTATATTTCATATTACCCCTTTTGGGAAATGCCAGTGTTTGGGGCCAAAAATACATTGAGCTTACAAGTGAAGACTGAAGAACATGAGATGGACGCTTGCATTGACCCAATATGAAGGGAAATAAATGACATAAAACAATAGGGAAAATTATAATAAACAACACTTTTCTAAAATTTATTGAAATAAATAACAGATTTTGAAAATATTTGTAGTAAATAGTAATAAATAGAGAATTTACTCAGTAAAGATTTGTTTTACTTATCTATTTTCTGTAACTAAAAAAAATTACCAATAAATTTTCTATTTTTTAATACAAATATTTTTAAAATCTGTTATTTATTAAATAAGTGTTAAAAATCTGTTATTTTTCTTCTTTTTTTTTCTTAAAGTTTATTAAAGAAAAAGGAAAAGGGGAATGTTCAAAGGTGGAACCCATGTCCAGCTTGCTTTCACAGTTAGTCTAATTAATTATTAGGTTATCAACATTTTTTGTGCCTCTAACTATAAGCAGATGGGCCACTTTGGTGTGCATCTTCGTACCTTTTTTTTTTTTTTTTTTTTAAGATTTGCATCTTCATACTAGCAATAATAGTGATGATATAGTATACTAGATTCTAAATTGTGACACATTACAAGGATCTTTCATCTATTGACAGGACTAGTTGACTGGTGGGGTTTTTTATTTTGTAATTTTGGAGGAGACTTTTTGTCAGTCTGTCTATTGAGATTTTAGTTTTACTTAAAAAAGAAAAAAAAAAAGTTTCTCCCTATTATTCAAGGGAAAATAAGATGAGCTAATAAACTTTGCAATATAGGCAGTTTAATTTCAATATTTTGAAATTCATTATTGTGTTTCTCCTCCCCGTAAATTGAAAACTATTATTAATATAAGGGTAAATCAGCTGGAAATTCTAATAGCCTATTTGACCAATTGGTCCAAACACGCTTCAGACCAATTTATCAGTTATGAACAGTATAAAGCTTTCACATACTGTAATAACAATAAATAAAAAAATTAAGAGTTACAGTATAAAACTCTGATATGTTACAGTAAAAACAATTCTAACAAATAGTTCTAACCATCCTATCAAACAACTTACATAAATGTTTAGGTAGCACTTTTTTTTGTATTTTTTTCTTTCATTAACTATCCTTGACTATAACAAGAGAGTGAATGAGTATCTATTGTTCATTTTTTGGTTATCCAAAACGAGTCGTTTTGGCTTTTTTTAAAAGGAAAAGGCCAAAAAATAAAATTTTCATTCCTTTTCTTATAGTTCTTATCTTTTTTTTTTTTGTTTTCTCCTTTTTTTAATTTGTATCTTAGTATTCTTACTCATAATTTTGTGATCTACCTTTTTTTTTCTTTCTTTTATTTCATTAATCCTTTTTTTACTTTTATTTTTTGGTATTTCATTGTCTACTATAGTCTCATATTTCAATTTTCTCTTTTTAACTCCATCATTTTGGTGTTTTATGTTTTTTAACTCTATCTGTCTGACATTGTCTCTTGTAACCAATGCTTATTTTTTCTTCTTTAATTTTTTGATATTTTTTTCTTTTCCTTTCTTTTCTAGATCTTTACTTTTTTCCTTTTTCACTTATTTGGTGTTTTACAATAATCTAAATTTTTCTTTTTTCCCTCTTTAAACTTTATTTATTTACTATTGTCTTTTTATATTCGGTGCTTTTTTTTTCCTCTTTCTTACTTTTTTTTTCGTTCTTTATTTTTTGCTCCATTTGTCTACTATAATCTCTTACCCTTATTGTTCTTCTATCTTTTCCCACTCTGTTCCTTTTTAATTTTCTCTTTGTTCATCTTTATTTTAAATTTTTTAACTCTCTAATATCAACTATCTCTTTGGAATAATTTTGTTGCTTGTAATCAATCTTGACTTATATTGTAATTAGTTCCTTTCATTCTTATCATGGTCAAGTTTGTGTGTTTGAGCCTTGATATTTTTGGTTTATCTGAATTGTAGAACTAAATTAAAATTTTACTTGATTAATAGAGTATACAGCTTTGACTTCGTAATTGATAAACTATTATTTTCAGATAGAAACTAACATGACATATATGTCATGAAAATTTAGAAAAATATATATAAAGTACTAAAAAAATAATTTTAAAATAAATCTTAAAAGAAAACATATTTGAAATAAAAGTTAAATTATGTCACATTATTTCTTTTTAAAAAGAATATTTTTGATCTATTTGTTTCTTTTACTATTTTAGTTCTTGTAGAACTCCACCCAGTATACTTATGCCAAAAATTATCACTTTACTAACTAGATCTAAACTATATATTTCATAAATTTTGAGGTAGTTAAACTTAAAAGTAAATACCGACTATCAAAATAAACAAATATATCTCTTTAGAAGTTATTTGTGCAATATTTTCTTTTTGAATCTCTAAAAAAAATCTCCTTCTTTTCGTTCTTTTATTCATAATCTATGTTATAAAAACTTCAGTTACAACTTAATATATGCATTGCACGTACTCGAACTAGTATTATATAAATGAAAGAAGAAAACAAAGCAAAAAAATTATGGAAAGAAAAACAGTGTTAAAAACTAAATTAAAGAAAAAAAAACCTGTGAAAAGTAAATAAAACTGAAGTAAAAGGCATACAAAATTAGCATAAAATATCTTCTTTTTTTCCCTTCAAAATATCAAGATCTGTCAATTTTCGTTAAGAACCTGCGATTTCTGTCCCATATGAAGCAAGTGTGCCATCATTGATTTCTGAAGTGTTAATGCACTTCCCCCCTCCCTCTTTTCTTTTTTTCTCCTTTTTTTTTTTGGATGTTTTCCTCTTCTTTTTTCGTCCCTTTTTTCGCTTCTTGTATTTTTTTTCCACCTTTTTTGTCCCTTTTTTTTTGAGTTTTTGATATTTTCTCATTTGTATTTTTTTAGTGTTTAATTTTTTTTGTTCTTGTCATCTTTGTACTTTTTCTTGTTGTAATATCTTATATATTTTCAAAGTTGCTTTATTAATTTATTTAAAATGTGTCATCAAAATGTATTTAAATTTTTAATATTGTATATTATTTTATTAAGTGTGACTTTCAAATTTCGATCATATTCTTTCTTATTAAAGCCTTTTTTTGCCTTTTTTTATTTTGGTATTATGATATTTCCCTACTTATATACGTTCTTTTTTTCTAATAACATTTCTAACTACTATTTGTCTCATAAATCTCATTTCTTCTAATTTATTTGCAAATATCGTCTCCCATGTATATTCCTATCCCCTGTATATGCATACTCTAATATCTTTTAAGTAGTCTTCTCAACTGGTATCTTCTCATAATGATTCCTAATCAATTTTTTTTTTGATGATTTTACAGACTATATTCTTTTTAAATAAAAAAATTCCTTCATTTGTGTACACATGCTAACCCTTGTTCTCTTTCAACCAAAAAGTACATTTAGATTGAATCATGCATTTCAACCAATTTATATATATATATATATATATATATATATATTAAAAAACTTATGTTTTTAATTATTATTTCTTATGATGCTTATTACACTTTTTTCTTCATAATCTGCTTTTATTAAAATAATTTTTCTCAAATATAGGATTTTATAAATATTCTTTAGTCAATTTTTTTTCTCACCGCGACCCTCAAAAATATCCCATAATTGTTCTCATCAAATAGTCTCTTCTCAGATTTCAACCTGCCTAAATGTTTTTGTCTTACAAACATGTTAAATATTTTTTTTTATGTAGGCCATAAATAATTTACTAGCCAATTTTTCTTATTAATTTTTTTATTTACTTAACTTTTTTCACCAAACTAAACTATTTTGAGAATAATAAATAAGTAAAACAAAATTTTAAATATTTTTAACTGAAAAATACAAAAAAATGTACGTGCAAAGCGAGTGCTTATGACTAATACCAGGGATTTCACGGAATCCGCTAATCCTTATAATTTATTCAATACGGATTGGTGTTGCATTGGGAATTTTTCAATCCGATATATACATATTGGATTACAGATTAAGTATCTTCCAATACGTACAATCTTTGAACTCGATATATATATATATATATATATATATAATGCTTAAATTTTATATATTAATATATATATATATATATATAAATTTCTAAATTAATATATATATAGGCTATAGGTAGAATTTCTTGTAGTTTTATTAAGTTAAAAAACAAAACCTAGCCTAAATAAAGCCCAAATTAATCCTATTTTACTCTTCAATTCAGACTCAAAAAATACAAACAATTTCTAATTTCTTATTTCCCCTGCACACTCTTTTTCTTATTTCCCCTACACACTCTAACTCTAGAGTCTCAAAAAATTCACCTCTGCGTCATGTTATATTATGTTTTTTTTTTATTCTTAGTTTTTTCATTAATTTAAACATTAATCTATGAAGCTGCATACTCCAACCTGTGAAATCCATTGTTTACAGATCGGATTGGATTAAGGGGGTGTTTGGCAATGGTGGGAACCACTCAGTTCCCACCACAATCTCAGTTATAAACAGTGTAAAGCTCTCATATGCTACAGTAACAATAAAAAAATATGCTACAGTATAAAACTCTCACATGCTACAGTAAAAGTGGTTCCCACCACTAGTTCCCACCACCCTTCCAAACACCCTATAAATTTGGACTCTCATGAAGTAATTTTGGATTGGAAAAATTCTAGTCCAATATATATGAATTGGATTATATATTGACTCTTAATCCATGAATTCCAATCATGACCACCCTTAACTAGTACTATGAAAACCCTACACATGCATAGCGGGGTCAATACTTAATGGCCCATCCTTGTTCGTTTGGATTTTTAACTTAACATTGAATGTTGTATCAACTATCCTATAAAGCTTGCGGTCACAGCATGTTTCTTTCAATGACTGGAGTTATTGTAACTTAAGAAAATGAACAATTTATTTGGGGAAAATGAACAAATTTAGGGCTTGCAGGATATATATATATATATATATATATATATATATATATTTATAATGGGATTTTTAGGAATTTTGTTTTTTACTATTCCCAAAAAAAAAATAAATAAAATAAGCGTCCTGTTATATGTACCTAACTTTGACGTCCTTGAAGCAAACTCTCTCATCTATAATTGCAAATCGGACCTTGCACGCAAGTGAATGGATGCGCATCAGTTGCATGTGTTAATCACCTTTCAGTGCTTTGTGCTTGTGACAAAGAAATTTATTTGCTTTCCCAGACCTAATTTCGTTTCATATGAAAAATGGAGATACACTTTTGGCTGGCCTTTGGCTTTCAACCTTATGATAAGGTAGGTTCTGTTGGTCCAAATCTTGCCAAACCGAGTATAAAGCAATTGGAATATTTTGCAGTACTATTGTCACGTCCCGGAGTACGGGAGGTGACGTGGTGGAATATTTAGATTAATTAAAAGAGGATTTAATTAAAAATCGAGAGTTTGAAAATCAAATTAAATAAAAATTAAGAAGATTTTCCACCACATTTTATAAAAATGATTTATAAAAATTAAGCAGGTAATAAAAATTAAATAAAAACCGCGAATATGGGTTCCACAACCCACAACTTGTGCACACACATGGTTCTGACAATATCATAAATACAATTACAGTCCAAGTACAAATAAAGTTAAGTCTTACATGCCCTGATTAATAATACAGAATATAAATAAACTCTCCTATTGCTCCTGAGTTCGATCCGAAGAATCTTCTCCAAACCTAAATGGAAGACCACCTAGATGGGGGAAATTTAAAACAATAAAACGTGAGCGAAAGGCTCAGTAGGACTATGTTTTATAAAATAGTTTAACGCAAAGGAACACAGCATTATTAGAAGTTATTCAAAGGAAACTTAAATAAATAAATAAATAAACAATTTGAGTAAAACCATCATGACACAGAACAGTCTACTCGTCAAATCAAAACACCAATTTACTTTTACCTAGGCAAACCATGATATCACCACCGTAGTGGCCCAGCTGGGTTTCGGGACCTGCCCCCAAGGTCGATCGCTACACGACCCGATCTCTGATATGGCATCATGCCTTTGTGTTTATTATCATTATCATTCAAAACCCAATTACCGAGTGTTGTCAATTACGTTCATTATGAAATTCATTTCATAATCACGGTATATTAAAATATAACCGATAAAACAATTTTCAAACAACCGTTGAAAACATTTGATAGAAATCCTTTTCAAAGCCAAATCATTTCAAAACCAGGCTACCAAAGAAATAGGATAGAAGTCCTACCTCAATACTCGTGCCGGTGCCCCACACCGCAATCCCGGTCCGCTATACGTTAGCTCCATGGAACCACGAACGATCCTAGATACAAACTAAGTCGATCAATATCTAGTTCGAGACATTCTATGTTACTAAATCATTTCATGATGTCCTAGTGTGCCATTTGTACCTTTAAAATCATTCTATAGGGTTGGGATTTAAATCAGGGTTCAAAACAGTGAAAACGGGTAAAAATCACAAAATTTTCCATGCCTCGGTCGGCCTGCCGGACGCCCTGCTTCGGCCTGCCGAACTGCACAGTTCGACCTGCCGGAAGCAAGGTTCGGCCTGCCGAACATTTCCCCAGATTCAGCCTGCCGGTCGGAAGAACACCGGCCTGCCGATCATCACTCCGGCCTGCCGAACATGAACTTCGGCCTGCCGAACTGGGAAAACCTAGAAATCCCAGCCACGGGTTTCTCGATCCCCAAAATCCAAATCTTGTTTCCAACCTGTTTTTCTCAAATCCCAGGCATGAAAAACAATTATACTTGATAGAAAAACATTCTAAAACATGTTTAGACTCATTTAACAACATTTAAACTCAAAATCCTCAAAAATCCGAAAATGAGAAAAAGAGGAGAAAAATGAAAAATCTTGAATCCAATCCGTTTTTCTTCAATCTAAACTTAGATTCTAGTTATTCTAAGTTCATCTAAATCAAATCCAACGTTTTCTAAGCTTAAACAAACTTAGATTTCAAAACACACAAAATTGAAAATTTTGTAAAAAGTTTAGAAAATTTCGAATCTAACCTCGAATCGAAGCTTCAATCCGCGTTCTCGGTTGCCGAATCACGTCCCCGAGCTTCCTCCTTGCTAACCCGAAGCTTGGATTCGAATGTGGTTTCAAAATTTGTGAAGAAATTAGAGAGAGAGAGGGGCTGCCGAGAGAGAAATTGAGAGAGAGCGAGAGAGAAAGAGAACCGGAGAGTGAGGAGAGAGTGTGAGAGAAAGGGAATAAATAGAGAAAATCGGTGGGCGGTTTTACTGTGCGAAAACCATGTGCCGCCCACGGTTTTGCAAAACAGAGTATTTTTAACATTTTACGAATTGTTGTGTTTTAAAACTCAAAACATCATTTTTAAAACAATAAGAAATTATTTGAATGCATCAATTTAACAAAACAACCAAAAATTCAAAATCCAACCAAATAATCTAATTAAATGTTAAAACGTTAATTATGGCACACTAATTCATCATTTATAGTACATTAACATTAAATAAATTTCGGGGCGTTACAACTCTCCACCCCTAAAAGAAATTTCGTCCTCGAAATTTACAACTCATCTCAAACACAAAACAAATGCGGATACAACTCCCGCATACTCGACTCTAATTCCCAAGTGGCTTCATCAACCCCGTGATGCTGCCACACGACCTTTACCAACGGTATCTCACGACGACGCAAGCTAATCACTTTCCGGTCGATAATCTGAATCGGCACTTCTTTCGTACGTCGTATCCTCCTGAACCTGTACATCGCGAAACGAAACTATCTTATCCTGCCCAGGTGGACATTTCCTAAGCATCGACACATGAAACACATCGTGCACATGAGAAAGTTCGGGCGAAAGATTAAGCCGATAAGCGACCACACCAACACGCTGAGTGATCTCGAACGGCCCAATATACCTCAGCGCGAGTTTCCCACTCACTCCGAACCGCATAGTTCCCTTACGAGGCGACACCCTCAAGAGAACAAAATCTCCAACCGCGAACTCTAAGGGTCTACGTCTCCTATCTGCGTAGCTCTTCTGCCGACTCTGAGCTGCTCTCAACCGATCCCGAATCACCGCGACTTTCTCGTTGCTGTCACGAATCTCATCTGGCCCAAGAATAACTCTATCCTCCGGCTCGGCCCAACACACAGGTGACCGACACGGTCACCCATACAATGCCTCAAATGGTGCCATACCGATACTCGCCTGATAACTGTTGTTGTACGCAAACTCCGCTATATGCAAACACTGCTTCCAATTCCCGCCGAAGTCTAACGCACAAGCACGCAACATATCCTCGAGAACCTGGATAACCCGCTCAGACTGCCCATCAGTCTGAGGATGAAACGCCGTACTGAAGTTTAAATCCGTACCCAAAGCCTCCTGAAAACTCCTCCAGTACTTAGCATTAAACCTGGTGTCTCGATCAGAGGTGATGGACAAAGGAACTCCATGCAACCTCACAATGTTCTGCATATACAACTCCCCGAGAATCTTCCTCGAACACGTCGACCTAAACGGAATGAAATGCGCCGATTTTGTCAACCTGTCGACCACAACCCAAACTGCATCATGCCGCTGCTCCGTCCTCGGCAAACTTGTGAGGAAATCCATCGTCACATGCTCCCATTTCCACCCTGGAATAGGAAGCGGCTGAAGCTGACCTGCAGGCTTCTGATGCTCAGCTTTCACCTAAAGACACGTCGAACACTTGGCCACGTACTCTCGAACATCTTTCTTCATGCCTCTCCACCAATATTGCCTCTTCAAATCACGATACATCTTGGTGCTCCCCGGATGAATAACGAACTGAGACCTATGAGCTTCATCTAGAACGGCTTTCGTCACCTCGGCAATAACTGGAACTGCAAGACGCTCCTGGAAGTACAACGATCCATCTGCATGCACGCTCCATTCTTCAAACTGCTCCCCGTTCTGAATCCACGACCAAATCCCCTGCAAATGCTGATCCTGCCATTGATTTTGCTTCACCATCCGAACAAGAGCTGGAGTCGCTTCCACGTGATATAACGAAACTCGATCACCATCTTCATGATACAGTAGCCGATACTCACTCACTGTCGCATCCCTGCTCCAGTCCTCAAAAATCAAACAAGCGAGAATTCCTGAAGACTTCCTGCTAAGCGCGTCCGCTACCACATTAGCTTTCCCGGGATGATACTGCAACGCGAAATCATAATCCTCCATGTACTCCACCCACCTGCGCTGCCTCAAGTTGAGATCCCTCTGAGTGAACAAATACCTCAAACTCTTGTGATCAGAGAAGACCTGAAACGATGCTCCATACAAGTAACATCTCCAAATCTTCAGCGCGTAAATCACTGCCGCAAGCTCTAAATCGTGAGTAGGATAATTCCGCTCGTGAGGTCGTAGCTGTCTCGATCCGTACGCAACTACACGTCCATGCTGCATCAACACGCATCCAAGTCCACGCCCTGAAGCATCCGCATAAACCTCATACGGCTCGTCACTACTAGGAATAACCAACACTGGAGCTGAAGTCAACCGGTTCTTCAATTCCTGAAAAGCAAGCTCACAATCTTCATCCCACTCAAACCTGACATTTTTCTTGATCAATCTCGTCAACGGAGCTCAATCTTTTGAAAAATCCTTTACAAATTTCCTGTAATATCCAGCAAGACCTAAGAAGCTGCGAATCTCCGCTACATTCCTTGGTCGTTCCCACTCTAATATAGCTTTAATCTTGGATGGATCCACTGAAATACCATGCTCCGAGATGACATGACCCAGAAATTTGACCTCAGTCAACCAGAACTCACATTTTTCCCTCTTAGCATACAATTGGTGCTCCCGCAAAGTCTGAAGCACGATCCGAAGATGCTGCTCATGCTCATCCCATGTCTTAGAATACACAAGAATATTATCGATGAACACGATCACAAACTGATCCAGATACGGCCTAAATACCCTGTTCATCAGATCCATAAAAGCTGCCGGAGCATTCGTCAACCCGAAAGACATGACCAGAAACTCGAAGTGCCCATACCGAGTCCTAAAAGCTGTCTTGGGAATATCCTCTTCCTTGATCCTGAGCTGATGATAACCTGAACGCAAATCAATCTTTGAGAAGTATCGCGAACCTCCCAACTGATCAAATAGCTCATCAATCCTAGGCAAGGGATACTTGTTCTTCACCGTAACACGATTCAGCTGTCGATAATCCACACATAACCTGAGAGTCCCATCGTGCTTCTTAGCAAACAAAACAGGTGCTCCCCACGGAGATGTGCTATTCCGAATATATCCTTTATCAGCAAGTTCCTGAAGTTGCTTCCTCAATTTCTTCATTTCTGCTGGCGCCATCGGATAAGGTGCCATAGAAATCGGTGATGTCCCTGGAAACAACTCGATACCAAACTCAATCTCCCGATGCGGTGGTAACCCTGATAACTCGTCGGGGAAAACATCCTCGAACTCATCAACCACCGGAATTGCTACACTACTACTCGAAACATAGGGCTCGCAATCTAGATTGGCAAGAAAAGCAAAACAATCTAGATTCCTTCGCCCTCCTAGACACGACTTCATGAGACGCTCACTCATTAACCAATCACCACCACCCTGGTAAGTGATCGTCGTCCCCCTATCAGACACTAGGGTCACTTTTCTAAGTTGGCAGTCCACGACTGCACTATATCTGGATAACCAATCCATCCCTAAAATCACATCATAGGAACTCATGGGGAGTATAATCAAATCACTTTTCAAAATCTCATCCCCAATCTTTATTTTACATGATTTACACATACAATTCACACACACCCGCCCCAAGGGAGAAGTTATGACTAGGGGTTCATTAAACTCTTCTACTTCTAATCCCAAGGCATGTACAAAAGAACTCGAAATGAGAAAATGAGAGGCACCGGTATCAAATAAAACGCGAGCTAAAGATCTGGAAACCAAAATCATACCATCGACAATCGCGTTACCAATCTAAAAATCTGACCCTCCAGATGCCATTGCATGAACCTATACTGGCGCTTTCCCTTTTCCTCTACCAACATTACTGGGTCCTGCATTACTCGGTCGATGCTGCTGAGATGGAGACGACTGCACACTACCTGTACTCGGAGCTCTATACTGAGGAACACTGCGTTGAAAATACTACGGCTGCTGCCCCCGTGCCGGATATGAGAATTACTGAGGAGAAAACTACAGATACTGCAACTGCGGGTACTGCGGAGGCGGAGGTAGGGTCTGAGGCTGAGGCTGAAATGAACGACTGGCATCCTCCCCGGTCTGCGATCCAAGACGAGCACTCCTGATCGGGCAATTCCTCTTGATGTGTCCGGGCTGCTGACAGAAATGACAATGAAAGCTGTAGGGGTTGCTACGCCCGCTGCCAGACGAACTGCTGCTGCCACTGGTCGCACCGCCTTGCTTGCCTTTCCCCGGAGCTGGACGACTACTGGTGCTCTTCCTGCCACTCCTCTGCGGTCCTCCTGAAGCCTTGGCTCGGTCCTCACAATACTGCACGTAATCATTCTCCACGGAGATCGCCGACGACACAAGCTCTCCGAAACTCCTAAGTCGTAGGGCAACCAACTGCCGCCAAATAGGAGCCTTGAGTCCTTCCTGAAACTTGATGCATTTTTCACGCTCTGATGCCACCGCTGATGGAGCAAACCTGGCCAACTCGTTAAATTTTGCCTCATACTCCCGAACTGAAAGATCACCCTGCTGCAATCTATAAAACTCAGCTGCTTTCTGGTCTCTATATCCCTACGGAAAATACCGATCATAGAACAGCTCCTCGAACTTGTCCCAACCGATATCGCCACCGCGCTCCAGACGCTTAGTTTGTTTCCACCAGGTGTTGACGCCACCCTCGAGCTTATACGCCGCAAACTCCACACGATACTCCTCAGGCACACCAAGAGTATCCAGATGCTTCAAGATCGAATCCAACCAATACTCTGCTAACTACGGATCCCCATTGCCATCAAAAGTCAGAATTGACGCCCGTCGGAATTCCTTAAAGAACGCATGCCGACTACCAACACTGGAGTCTTCCGATCTAGCCCTGGCTGCCATCTGCCGGAAAGCCACAAACATAGACCTCATCATGCTCTCATCATTTCCAAACTCGGCGTCAGCAGTCGAACGACGTCTAGGTGCCATTCTCTTACTTCTGAAAACAAAACTTGGACTGTCAGAGGTATTTCATTGTCAAACCTATGTGTGCACAATTCTCAAGGTTCATAACCTTGAGCTCTGATACCATTCTGTCACGCCCCGGAGTACGGGAGGTGACGTGGTGGAATATTTAGATTAATTAAAAGAGAATTTAATTAAAAATCGAGAGTTTGAGAATCAAATTAAATAAAAATTAAGAAGATTTTCCACCACATTTTATAAAAATGATTTATAAAAATTAAGCAGGTAATAAAAATTAAATAAAAACCGCGAATATGGGTTCCACAACCCACAACTTGTGCACACACATGGTTCTGACAATATCATAAATACAATTACAGTCCAAGTACAAATAAAGTTAAGTCTTACATGCCCTGATTAATAATACAGAATATAAATAAACTCTCCTATTGCTCCTGAGTTCGATCCGAAGAATCTTCTCCAAACCTAAATGGAAGACCACCTAGATGGGGGAAATTTAAAACAATAAAACGTGAGCGAAAGGCTCAGTAGGACTATGTTTTATAAAATAGTTTAACGCAAAGGAACACAGCATTTTAGAAGTTATTCAAAGGAAACTTAAATAAATAAATAAATAAACAATTTGAGTAAAACCATCATGACATAGAACAGTCTACTCGTCAAATCAAAACACCAATTTACTTTTACCTAGGCAAACCATGATATCACCACCGTAGTGGCCCAGCTGGGTTTCGGGACCTGCCCCCAAGGTCGATCGCTACACGACCCGATCTCTGATATGGCATCATGCCTTTGTGTTTATTATCATTATCATTCAAAACCCAATTACCGAGTGTTGTCAATTACGTTCATTATGAAATTCATTTCATAATCACGGTATATTAAAATATAACCGATAAAACCATTTTCAAACAACCGTTGAAAACATTTGATAGAAATCCTTTTCAAAGCCAAATCATTTCAAAACCAGGCTACCAAAGAAATAGGATAGAAGTCCTACCTCAATACTCGTGCCGGTGCCCCACACCGCAATCCCGGTCCGCTATACGTTAGCTCCACGGAACCACGAACGATCCTAGATACAAACTAAGTCGATCAATATCTAGTTCGAGACATTCTATGTTACTAAATCATTTCATGATGTCCTAGTGTGCCATTTGTACCTTTAAAATCATTCTATAGGGTTGGGATTTAAATCAGGGTTCAAAACAGTGAAAACGGGTAAAAATCACAAAATTTTCCATGCCTCGGTCGGCCTGCCGGACGCCCTGCTTCGGCCTGCCGAACTGCACAGTTCGACCTGCCGGAAGCAAGGTTCGGCCTGCCGAACATTTCCCCAGATTCAGCCTGCCGGTCGGAAGAACACCGGCCTGCCGATCATCACTCCGGCCTGCCGAACATGAACTTCGGCCTGCCGAACTGGGAAAACCTAGAAATCCCAGCCACGGGTTTCTCGATCCCCAAAATCCAAATCTTGTTTCCAACCTGTTTTTCTCAAATCCCAGGCATGAAAAACAATTATACTTGATAGAAAAACATTCTAAAACATGTTTGGACTCATTTAAACAACATTTAAACTCAAAATCCTCAAAAATCCAAAAATGAGAAAAAGAGGAGAAAAATGAAAAATCTTGAATCCAATCCGTTTTTCTTCAATCTAAGCTTAGATTCTAGTTGTTCTAAGTTCATCTAAATCAAATCCAACGTTTTCTAAGCTTAAACAAACTTAGATTTCAAAACACACAAAATTGAAAATTTTGTAAAAAGTTTAGAAAATTTCGAATCTAACCTCGAATCGAAGCTTCAATCCGCGTTCTCGGTTGCCGAATCATGTCCCCGAGCTTCCTCCTTGCTAACCCGAAGCTTGGATTCGAATGTGGTTTCAAAATTTGTGAAGAAATTAGAGAGAGAGAGGGGCTGCCAAGAGAGAAATTGAGAGAGAGCGAGAGAGAAAGAGAACCGGAGAGTGAGGAGAGAGAGTGAGAGAAAGGGAATAAATAGAGAAAATCGGTGGGCGGTTTTACTGTGCAAAAACCATGTGCCGCCCACGGTTTTGCAAAACAGAGTATTTTTAACATTTTACGAATTGTTGTGTTTTAAAACTCAAAACATCATTTTTAAAACAATAAGAAATCATTTGAATGCATCAATTTAACAAAACAACCAAAAATTTAAAATCCAACCAAATAATCTAATTAAATGTTAAAACGTTAATTATGGCACACTAATTCATCATTTATAGTACATTAACATTAAATAAATTTCGGGGCGTTACAACTATTCTTTTCTTTCCTTTTTTTTTGAAGGCTACTATTCTTTTTCTAAAGTAATTTTTCATTTTCTGGTCCCCACATTACAATGGGATCTCATGGAGCAGTGCATGTTTTTAATCGTTAAATTTAGTCAAAATTATATTAAAATAACAAAAAGTATGTAGATTAGACAGTTTTTGATATAGATTTGAAAATTGAAATACACAAGATTAAAATTTCTTTCTTAATAACGTTGGGTCTCTTGTGGCATTAAGTGAAATGTTAAATACATTTTCTACATGTTTTATAAAAATTCTCTTTCTCTCTCTCTAATTTCCCTTGCTCCCTGTCTCTTGATTGTAGTCTTTAATAAGTTACTCAATTATGTGCTTGTAAAATAATTAACAGGCTTTAACACGATTTCAGAATTTTGCGGTTGCAAGGAATCAAACTTGCTCTCAAGGTTAAGTATGCCGCCAACCCACCACCCAGGTGAATCAATGCTTTTTGTTAAATAATGGCTTCTAATATATTTATTATGGTTTTAAGATTTTGGTTAAAGAATCCCACAACGAAAGCAAAGAGACACTTTCTTCCCTTTTTCCTCTGTATAAACACTACCCGTTCACCTTTGTTTAAAAGCGTTGACATCTCTTGTGTTTTAAGGTGTTGGCATTGAAATTAATTTTTGTCCAATCTTGGTTAGTTAAAATTTAAAGATTGAAAGAAAATACAGTTTAAAATATTCAATAATTAAATATTGTTATATTTTTTACACTAATAAAGATTTTTTAGTTTATAGTAAAAAAATTTATATAGTAAAAAATGTAATTTTTAAAATTTTGTTAGTCAAAATTTGAAAAAAAATTTATATAATAAGTTTTTTTTTAATCGCATCGTGCCATGTTAAACGTGTTCTAGGCGTGTCGTATTCATGTTTGTATTTTAAGCACGCTTATTAATCATGTCATGTTTGTGTTCGGTTTAATCATATCGTGTTGTAAACATGTTGACTACCAGCCCTATCCAAACCTATAGACCATATGCCTTGAATACCCCAAGCGTGCATCTTTAGCAGCTCCCCTCACCATTCTTTGCAACCTTGTGCTGCCTCTCTGCACCACTGTTGCCCTCAACTATTGACGTCCCCTTCCTAGTACCCGTATATATACCCTCGACGTAGATTGTCATCTCTATGCAACTAACCTTTTGTCTTTATTTTCTCAAAAAAGCAAAATATAAAAAATTAAAAAACTTACAAAATTAGAATGTCCTATCGGAACACCATTTTGTGGAGACATATCATGTACTTTTATCAATAGTTTTTACTTTATTTGTACTTATTTAAGTAATTAATTACGTGATTACATACTTATAAGTTCATGTATGTGGAGTATATTCATAATGCCCCTCACTAATAATTCTTTTCCCTTTTTTTAGTACATGAATATGAGCATAGTCTTTTCTTTTCTTTTTTTTTTTTTTTAAGTTTTCTTATTTAATTTTTTTAATTTTGTTTTTGTTACTTTTACCATGTAGTCATTCACGTTTGACTCTTTACGGGGCACTGAATTTGAAAATTCGATATCATTAACGAGAATTTGGTCATTTTCCCAATGTAAAGTACTTTATTTTCTTTGAGGGCCAGATTGTGTATACACTTACCTACCAGCTGGCGAATAATTAACAAGTTTTGGAAAGAAGGAAAAAAAGAGCAACTTTCTTTCACTGTGGAGAACATGGCATGTCTGGTTCATGAAATCCAATCTTCTAACTTTGGTTATCTTTACAGCAATGGAATTGGGATAACCCGGAAGATACACAGGTCTTTTCACTTTTTTTTTTCACAACAAAAAAAGAATCTTATATATTGTAGGATATAAAAAAATTCTCTACTAATAATACATAGTTCTAAATTATCACATATTTACCCTTTTTTTTATTAAAAGTATCATACTTTTCTTAATCTAATGTATTTAGACATGATTTGACAATTCGAAACTATAAATATGTTTGAAATGTTAGTTAGAATTTATTGATTCTAATTAATTATAATGTAGAACTCTCAACAACTACTTAAAAGAAATAAAAATTGATATAATATAAAATTCTCACATATTATAATTCTTTAATTTAAAATTTTAGTTCTAACTAATTTATCAAGCAACTCATACATCGCACTAATAAAATATGAAAACATAACCTATTTGAGAGTGAGTTCTCCAAAAGCACAAGGAAGTTTTGGAAGAAATTAGATAATTATTTTAACCTAAAGTGAAGGCTAATTAGTAGCTTAGGTGGCAACCTAAGGTCCTAAAGGTGGCTATTAAAGATGGTTAGTACCCAAAGAAAAGATCAGCCGAAGGTGGCTATTAATTAGTTAACAAATTAGTTTACGTTTCAAATATTGAGTTTTTTTTTTTTAAATTAATCTTTTCTATCAAAAGAATACAAAATGGTATATCTGGAATTTTGTTTTAAGGAAAATGTATCTATAATATACATAAAACTACAAACTCTGGCCTATTATATATTTATCTCGGAACATAGATTACCCCAAAAAAAAGTTATGATTCCCACAAGAAAAAATATATGGAGATTTTGCATCATAAATACACCAAACAACCTCAAAGTTGAATCTGGCTCTTGTTTGATCATCCCCCACCTAGGCAAATTATGACTCTTTGCTCTCAAAGACTTGAACTTTACTAGTTTTGTTCTTTTATTATAGCTAGGCTTTGTTGTGCAATTTTTATTTTTATTTTTTGGGCTCTCTCATGCATGCATGAGCTAGCACGCGTAAACGTGTGCGTATATTTCTCTCATTTATCTGTCAGTCTTTGCTTGCCTGTGGTCACACAAATATAATTTAATTAAGATAAGCTATGGTGAAGATCTAATTTAATCTAACAAAGAGAAAATAGCATGCATGATTAATAATTGGAAAAGGGCAAAGCTTCTGAGCCTCAAATTTCTTACTTCTTTTCAACCAAGAAAGACCCCATCCGTGGGACTGTAGGATCTAATAATTGATCTGAATTGCAAGTCCATTTCAAACACATGAAAAAAGAAAGGCCTTTCCCTTGTCTATATGGACCACGACTAGCCTATAAAGTTAACAAAAGACACCAAATAAATATGAATTACCAACATTAGTGTCACATGAGATAAACTAATTAATTTATATGACCTCAAGTTTTATTTTTCATTTTTTTTAATTTTTGTAATTACAACACAAAAGTTAATTAGGTTTCGAGCTGTCGAGTCACATTGCTGAATTACACGCACTTCTACTTCAAAGTTGATTTACGTTGGGACAGAGGTTAAGACATAATAATAACAATAATAATAATCTTTAAGATGCATGACGAAGTTGTATGGCATAGCATTTTTGCTGAGATATGTCGTCGGTGATGACCAAATTGAGATCTAATTTTCATTTGAGGTATTGATTTTATAGCATTGGAATTACTCCAATCATCGAGAGATTTACATATAATATAGTTGGAATGCCTCTCACTTTCCTTAATAACGTATCTTATCATCAAATATACCATAAACTTTTCTGTGATATTCTTTGATTTGTACGAATGAAAGGAAAGCATGCATTATTGGAGAGCAATGGATTTAGGGTTTGGGCTTGAGTATTGACTCTTTTAAGGAGGTGTCTAGGCGCGGATTGATAATATCTTCCATGTCACAATGGACTCAAAACCAAAAAAAAAAAAATTGCAGGACCACTTGAAGGGGCAAAACAAAGGGACCAGAATTTTTCTGACTTGTGGCCAAGCCACTTTTCCAAAAAAGTGCTCTCTCTCTCTCTCTCTCTCTCTCTTGGTGTTGGTCTTAATCAATAAGGTTGGAAAGCTACAAGTTCTCTTTGTTCAGGGCATCATGGACGTTTCTGAACTCCAGCCCATCGTGCAGGAGCTTTTATCCAGCAACATTTTTATCCATTTCTGGACTTCGTTTTTGGTAAAAATATCAGCTAATTATATGGTACTACTTTTGAAAAAATCGTTATTTTTAGAATCATTCCAGTTTCTAATGATCCCATTCCCAATCGGACTTTAGCCAGCTTCCATTGCCATAACAGTGACGACTGAAGAGATATAATGCAGAAGTAAATAAAACAGATTGTTATGATTTTTCTGGCTTTGGAAAGACTTATCATCTTTGTTGACATTTCAAAATGTTTTTCTGGCTTTAGATATAATATTTATATGTTAACTTAAATATCTTTTGCTCCAAACGAATTAGTTAGACGCCAAACTCTCAAATATTTTGTCTTTGGAGTAGCCACTTAGAAGCAAAGAAAGAGAGATTTGGAGAATGAACCTTGATTTAATTGGGTTCGTTAATGTTTTATAAAAACTGATGAATTTATCCGTTAATATGCTTAACAAGTGCTTTCTTGTTTTTTCTTGTTTGAGAAAAACTACATTCCAAAGTATGGGAGGTGTCACAACCTACATTCTTTGGGCTGTGATTAAACTTTTTCTAACTTACATATAGGCAAAAATTAAAAAAAAAAATTTCACATATAGATATTAACTTCTTTTGGAACACAAGTATATACATATATTTACTTAACACTTTTATTTGTACAATACTAGTTTTAGCAACTTTGAAAACATAGATATTTTCTTATACTTACATAACAACTTTTCTTATACAATACTATTTTCTAAACTTTACATTTCAAAATAACATAAAATATGTTACAGCGGAAACATAACAGCGGCGGATTCTACACCCAATCTGTATACTAATCATCCCTCCGCCAGCTCATCAATAGAATTATTCTGACCTTCTCGTCGGAATACCTACAACATGAAATACTTAATGAGCTTATGCCTAGTAAGTCCCATATAACCCACATGCACATTCAATAAAATGCATGATCCTATTATGCTTTCTTATAAACTTTCTTTATCATTATCATTTCTTATCTTTAACTAGGGCTCAAGTGTCCGTACCATTGCGCACTTAGGTCTACGTAACACCGTGAACGTACTGTATCCTTAAACTTCTCTTGCGTTAGGAGTCGGTACGACACTTTTCTTTACTTTTGGTGATATAATTACCGGTCCATTTATTATGGTTATCATACTATGCATGAAGTGATAAACACATGTTATACATAAAACATAAATACTCTTGTACAATCTAGTATACATAGGTACATACTTTTATACTTATAGGTATATATTAATATACACACCGGTATACAATATAATATACACACAGCTATTCATTTAGTATACTCATAGGTATACACCAACATACTTATAGATACTCATGTCATAGAATGCACACAGGTATACACCTTGATATACACATAGGTATACAAATACACATATCACACTTTATATCTACAATTCTATACTGTAGGTGGGATGGGTACTTACTTGATTCGAGTATTGCGCAAATCAACCTCGGTTTTCCCCTGTCCTAGACTTCTAGGATCCTGTTGGCCAATTTCAAAGCCATTAGCCACATTCACTATGTTTCAATACAAAACATTCGTCGATTAATAAATTGAGTTGCATAACTATATACAACTCTGAAAAAACCACTGGTTTTCTTATTTCTATCTAACTCTACCCTATCGTCTCTAACGAAGGGCGAGAATCTTTCTAATCATTTCTTTTTCACATTTGGGGATGTTTTAGGACAATTAAGTTTATTCAGGATAAATGACGGTTTTGCCCTCAGTGGGTTTATTAATTTTTCCGAGCTCGATTTCGCTATTCTAACGAAAATAGTTATGTATTAATTTCAAAATAATGACCTAGTGGGTCGGATATCTTTATTTCACCTCTATGCCCCATTTTAGTAAAACTTTACAATTTAGCCCATGAATTGAAAATTTTGACAATTTTACCCCGTGGCTAAAATTTATCTCTTTACACCAGAATTTTCTATTTTTCAAAAGGAACATTTTTACTCAAAGTACCATATCCTAAATCATTTTGCAAAATGACGTTTTTGCCTTTTAAATTTTTTTTCAATTTTAACAAATTCTTGAAAAATTAAAATTTCACAAACGGTTGAGATTTTCTACGAACTGCTTACGTTACCTATAGTTTCGTCAAGATCTACAACTTTCATGTTTTAACTTTTTCAAAATTCTCACTGTACAAGGGTGTTTTGGGGCATTTTTTAATTCTACCGAGAAGAAACTTTTTCTTACAATTTAGTCCTTAGGGCATTTTTGTGAAAATTCCTTTTTAAACAATAGATTTACCCCTACAATGGCAGTTCCAACCCTTGTTTGAACCATTTTCCATGCCTAACCATCATTTTTGAAAAACTAACACTAAAATTACACAAATAACCTTTTTATATAATGTTACAACCTGCCTTTTTTTGTAGGCTGTGAAAGACTTTTTTCATACTTACGTATAGGTGTAAAACTCATAAATTTTTTTTTAAAAGACAAGTCATTCATGTGAAGTTTAGCAACTCATCAGGTGTAAACATATACATATATTTACATAACACACTCTCTTTTCCAATACTGTCGCTAAATATTCTCGAGAGAGGTTTTGATATACTTAAATATGTTCAGCTTTTACATAGCACGTTCAAAGAAAACAAGTTTAAAATATACAGTAGCAGAAACATAACTGTGGCGGCATCCATACCCATTCTGCTCATTACTCCTCACCCTCCGCCAGCTCATCAGTGACTTGGTTCTGACCTTTCAATAGAAATACCTACAACATGAAACACTTAATGAGCTTACGCCGAGTAAGTTTCATATAACCCACATGCGCATTCAATAAAATGCATGAACCATTTATGCTTTCTTATAAACCTTCTTTATCATTTTCATTTCTTATCTTTAACTAGGGCCCAAGTGTTCGTACTATTACGCACTTAGGTCTATGTAACACCGTGACCATACTATATTCTTGAACTCCTCTTGAGTCAGGAGTCAGTACGACACATTTCTTAATTTCTAGTGACATAATTACCAGCCCAATTATTATGGTGAACATACCATGCATGAAGTGGCAAATGCATGTTATACACCATACATAAATACACTTGTACGAAAGAGTACACACTGGTACATACTTTTATACTTATAGGTATAGGTTAACATACACACCAGTATACCATATAATATACACAGAAGTATATGTATATGCAAAGGTATACACCAACATACTTATATATACTCATATCATAGCATACACTCAGGTATGCACCTTGTTATACACACAGGTATACATATACACGTGTCACACTCTATACCTACGATTTAATACTGTAAGTGAGATGGGTACTTACTTGATTCGAACGTCAGGTAATTCAACCTCTATTTTCTTCTGTCCTAAACTTCTAAGATCCCGTTGGCCAATTTCAAAGCCATTAGCCAATATGCATTATCTTTCAACACAAAGTAATCGTTAATTAATGAACTAGTTGTATAACTATATACAACTCTAAAAACCACTGGTTTTTCTTATTTCTATCTAACTTTACCTTATTGTTTCTAACAAAAGGGTGGGAATCTTTCTAATCATTACTTTTTTCCTTTTGAAACATTTTGAAGCGGTTCGGGTTATATGGGCAAAATGACGATTTTGCCCTCCATGAGCCTACTGACCTATTCGAGCTCGATTTTATTATTTTAACAACAATAGTCACGTATTAATTTTAAAATAATACCCTAATGGCTCGGATCTCCTTATTTTATATCTACGTCCCATTTTCGTAAAACTTTACAGTTTAGCCTCTAAACTGAAAATTTTTGACAATTTTACCCCCAGGCTTAAATTTATTTCTTTAAACCAAAATTTCCCATTTTTCATAAGAACCATTTTTACTCAAAGTACCATATCTTAAATTATTTTGAAAAATGATATTTTTGCCATTTTAACATTTTTTCACTTTTAATAAATTCTTAAAAAATTAAAATCTCACAAACGGTTGAGATTTCAATGAACCATTTAAGATGCCTAACGGTTTCATCGAGATCTATAACTTTCATGTTTTAACTTTTTCTAAATTCTCACTATTTGGGGGTGTTTTTGGGCATTTTTTAAATCGCCGAGGGAAAGCTTTTTCTTTTAATTTAGTCCTTAGGGTACTTTTGTAAAAATCCATTTTAAAAATACCTTCCAGCCACTGCATAAACAGATTCACCCCTTGTCCAAACCTTTTCTATACCAAAACACCATTTTTGCAAAACTTAACCATAAAATTACAAAAATAACATACTTTGCATAAACTACAGTTTTGCATCAACAACTCATAATTTTGACAATGCCATCATACTATAAGTCACATACTCATGGAATATAATCAAAACTTTGCCTAAAAACATTACATGCTTTAGAAATAATAAAGATCAAAACAAAATTTACATAAATTCAAGTTTAAGGGTTTAAAACTTACCCAAATAGAGATTTTGTGCTTCAAGCCTTCCAATGACTCCTTTGAAGCTCTTTCCTAAGCATTTTTCATGTAAAAATCACCTTGAATCAAATCCCTCCTTAACCCATGAAAAACCTTAAGAAAACTTGAAAAAAGTTTAGGTTTTATCTCAATTTTGAAAAAATCCTTTAACCAATGCTTCTTGAATTTAGTTGGGGTCAATTTGTGCAAGATTTAGAGTTTGGAAAAATTTTATTGAATGGTTCTCCAAGGGCTGCTGAGTGGGTGAGGAAGAAAATAAGAGTGATTTTAGCTTGTTTCATAATTAATTCAAGCTTATCTTAACTATGGTGACTCATCAACAATTTAATGGGCTTACTAGATGGCAAATTGTAATTGGGCCACTTTTTGTGATGTGGTGGCCCAATAGGATTTTGTTGGGTGTCCACTTAGTGGCCCAAAATAAAATTTACACTGTATAATTTTTCACAATTCAGTATTTTTTCTACACTGTCATGGTCAAATCAGTGCAACCTCGTAACCTTAGACTGTGTAAACTATTTTACTGACCTTTAGTTTACTTTTGAAGGCCAAACGTAACATTTTTCATATCTGTGTTTTCACTTAATAGTACACTTGTACTGTGTCGGCCTTCTTTTTACACTCGATTGGGTTTCGGTAGATTTTATGTCTTACTCATATTCTAAGTGCCCATTCATTTGTATCACAATTTTACAATTAATTGTGATATAAAATTCATTTTATGGATATTATTTACAAATTTTTGAGTAATTAAACTCATAAAATCTATATTAAAAATATCCAACATGGCGTCACATTCATAGTGTAATATTTAATTAATATTGCTTATTTACATATTACCATAATTTTACAAAAGTTACAATTTTAAGGGTAAATTCATAATTAAACCTAATTAAATATTAGGTTTTATTAATGAATTTTTTTCTTCTAGTCATTACACATAATCTACCATTTTCAACATTTAAACCTCAATTTTCACAACATCATCATACCATAATTCATATTTCCATGGAATTCAATCAAAAACTTGCTCAAAAAACCATATTCTTTTGAGAAAATAAAAATCACAAAATTTCAAAACTTTAAAAATCAAAACTTACCCAAATAACACTTTATGATTTCTAGCCTTCCAAGGCTCCTTTGAAACTCTTTCCTAAACATTATTTTCATGCAAAAACACCTTGAGTTAACTTCTCCCTTAACCCATGAAAAATCCCTTGAAAACTTGAAAAATAGTTTAGGTTTTACCTTAAAACTTGTTGAACTTTCTTGAATTTTGCCTCTTGAACTTGCTTGGGGCTATTTTTGCAAAGATTTTGGTTGAGAAAATTTTTGAGAAGCTCCAACAAGGGCTGCTAGTTTTGGAAAGGAAGAAGAAATTGGATTTTTTGGCTAAGCTTGCATTAAATACATCCTTATCCTCTTAGGTGACTTATCAAGTAACCCATTGGGTTACTATGTGTCTCCATGGGATTGGGCCACCACCTTTCATGGCATGGTGACCCAATAGAAATTTGATGGGTGTCCATTTTGTAGGACTTCAAAATTTACACTGTGTAATTTTTCACTACACAGTACTTTTCTTACACTATCGTGGTTAAATCAGTGCAACCTCATATCTCTAGACTGTGTAAAATATTTTACTTACATTTCGTTCACTTTTAGTGGCCAAACATAACATCTTTCATATCTTCGTTGTCACTTAGTAGTATACTTATACTGCATCAGCCTCCTTTTCACACTGGATTGGGTTGCGATGGACTTCATGTCTTATTTGTATTCTAATTACTTATTCGTTTGTATCACAATTTTACAATTAATTATGACATAAAATTTATTTTATGGATATTATTTACAAATTTTTGAGTAATTAAACTTATAAAATCTGTATTATTAATACCCAACATTGAATCACATTCACAATGAAATTTTTAATTAATACTGCTTATTTATACATTATCCTAATTTTTACAAAAATTATAATTTTTAAAAGTAAATTCATTAATTAAACTCAATTTAAATATTAGATTCTATTAATAAATTTTCCTAGTAGTGGGCGTAGGAAATATTACAGTCAAGAGATACAACATCTATGTTTCAAAGTTAAGAACACATTGAGACAAGTGACATCATTTAAGAGAAATTTATAGAATTTATCTCTTCATTCGATCATTTGGATTACTGTTATTGTTAATGAATACCATTAACTTTTTTTTTTTTTTTTTTTTTTTTTTTTTTTTTTTTTTTTTCTGTTTTAGAGGTCAAATACTGCCATTCCCTACTATTAACTTCACTTATATGGTACTGGTAGTCAGAAATTTAATTATAATAATTTCAGCTGTACAAAAAATTTCTCCTTATTTAAAAGCAGGAAAATAATCTCTCCGATCTTTTTACCTTTTTTTTAATTGACCCCTCCATTAATGGAAATTGCCACCAACTGTTCAATTGTCAAAAGTAACATAACAACTCGTCAAAAGTTATTCTTACAAATTCTTATGGCATAAGATGAAGAATTATTTTGTTTTGTTTTACTGAAACATTTGATTAACTAAATAAATAGCAAAGTCCGTAGCAAAAAAACTAACAAAGTAATCTATCAAGAGATTATTGTGTCCAATAATTATGTGGTTAAAGTCAAACTGCAAATTAAGACAAAAATTTGGAAGGGCAAAATCTGCTAGGAGAAACTAGCAAACTTAATTATGGAAATGGAAATGCAAAAATGGGATTAAGCATAATCAACCGCTATTTGTTGATAAAAGATTTGCCATACAATCTTCTAAGTAGAAAACCAGAAGAATAAAAAAAAAAATAAAAAAGAATTTCCCCTTTTTGAGGTTCTCCAACCAATTTCCGTATTTCTTTTTATTTTCTCACCCCTGATTTTCTCGAGAAACGGACACATCGCAAAATTAAAGAAAAGGAAAAAGAAAAAGAAAGAAAGCAAAAAGGAAAAAGAAGATATACATTTGGCAGAAAATATGTAGAGAAAGAAGGGGAGTTTAAAGAGCAAAGTGTCAAAAAGGAAAATAAACGCAAAACGGTGGGCATTGTCCTTTCTTTCTTTTCACCTCTTCTTCTTCTTTTTCTTTTTCTTTTTCTTTGGGGAACCTCTACGCTAGGTCCTGCTTGTGGTGCACTATCCATAGTGTCTACTTTGGGCCATCCAGATTAAATCGGACGGGCCAGAAACACAGAGTTGTATATTGGCAGCATGCACGTGGTTGTATTGGGTGACAAGGGGTAAGGTTGGAAAATCCTCTTTTCTCCCTTATCGTCGTGTTGCCTTTGGCTGCGATTGCTCAATTCTTCATCCACTTCACGCCAAGTTCTTATGATCCACCTCCGATGACATGGATTTATGGTGAATTCGAAATTAAAAAAAAAAGATGACAAAAACCAAATCTATTAAAATTTGATCCTATTTTTTAAAGGTTTTTCTACTATTATTTTTAACCCTTAACTAATGCACAGAAGAAACCAAAATTAAATTCCGAGTAAAAGAGGTGGCATTAGAAATTCTGTAGTGAGCATAAAAGGATTTGGATTGATGGCTGCCTGTTGTAGGGCTGGCAATCATATGGTGGAAATTGAGGCGTAGTTGATGGAAGACTTTGATAACTGAAGTGTGATGGAAGACTTTTAGGGTCTTTGACACCGTGGTTAGAATCGTTGGTTAGAACTATTTTTACTGTATCATTAGCTTTTTATTTTTATTTTTATTGTTATTGTAACATATAAGAGCTTTACATTGTTTATAACTAAGAAAGTGGTCCATACACCAAACAAGCTCTTTGATGACTGAAGTTGCACATGGTTTTAGAAAAAGATATGACAGGGAAAAATAGAATCTTGTAGAGTTGGTTGCCTTCAACATTTTGAAATTAGGAGCAAAGAAAAACCCAACAAGTAGATGTTTTTCGAAAACAAAAAATGGATAATTTCCCTTGAAAAAAAAAAGGATCATTTGAAAAAAAGAAAGAAATAAAGATAAGAGAAGAAACATGGTGAGAAACGTGAATGAACTTGAGTTGTTGATTTTAGGGTCTTTTATGGGGATTTATTTCTTTCCCTTTTTAGTAATTTTCTCTGTTTTTTTTAATGATGTTTTTTTGGGTAATTTTTTTAGTTTTTGTTTTTTAAAAAAACTTCCAGTTGTTAAAAAAAATAGAAAATTGGAATCACAGGAAACACAGTTCCTTCTCCAAAATGTCCACTACAACAAATCTCCAGTAAACTTTAAGAGCTTTTTTCCCCCTAAAAAAATGTAGACATGAATAAAAGAACGTAAATAAACGAGAACAGATTTGCACTTTTTTTGTTTGTATTTAACAAAACAACCTTATTAATGCTAAAAAAGAGCATTATTAATCTAACTAAATGACAAAAGTAACCTTAGCAATCCATATAATACTGCTGCAATTATAAGAGTGTGTTTGTTTCAGTTTTCAAATCACGGTTTGAATCATTTTGCTACAGTATTTTCTCTCATAAAATTTTAAATCTTCATTTAAATACTATACTTAAATCCCGTACCAAACGCACCCTAAATAAAGGGAAAACATTAGGTGGAACGGATATCATCAACCCTTTAAAGATGAGCCGTCCATCTATGTCTTTAAATCCTTCGCAACCCTTGGATGGAGCACTAGAAGAGGGACCCATTACAGATTTTCCCTTTTCTTTTTCTCTCACTTTCTTTTTTATATTTTCTGCTTCTCAGCCATAAGACTCCCATCACCATTTTTTTCAGTTTTCTCGTTTTACATTTTCTTTCTCTCATTCCCCAGGCATGTAATAAGTAATCGAAAAGAAAAGAAAAGAAAAGAAAATAGAATAAAAGAAAATAAAATTTGATCTCTCTCTGGTGAAAAAAACTTCTCTCTCTCTTCTGCAACTGGTAATCAGACCATAGGTTCCTAGATATTCCAACCTTTTCCCGTACTTTCTCGCCCAGATTCTCGCTCCGAGTTCAGCGACTCAGTGACTCAGCCGACTCGTCGTCGGCTCCGGGATAATCGGACTCAGTAGGACTCTCTCACAGTATCCCCACTCGCAATTTCTCTCTTCAGCGACCTCCAAAACCTCTATAACGCGTCCCTCGCTGAGTTCCGACTTCTCAGTCTCGTCTTCAGCTTAGCCGTACTCGCTTCACTCGGCGATTCGATTCGATTCGGACTTGGTGTCGGCTTGTAGCACTGTTTGCGAAGTTTCGAAGCTCTAGCTCAGTGAATTCGAGTAGGACAGAGTGGCTATGGTGGTGGATTCGAGCGGCGGTGGCGATTGGTGACTGTTTGGATGCGTGAATTTGGGGTTTGAGTTGGAGTGCGAGCAAGCGACTGGTGAATGGCAGGGTTTCGCCTTGAGCATGTCGCTTTCCCAAATTGGAGTTTAGATTTAGGGTTTCTTCTGCAGAAAACGCGCTTTTCCGTGTAATGTCAAGGATAGATAGGATGGCTTCGGATCTCAGTAGGACTGGCCATGTCGAGAGGGACATCGAACAGGTACTTCTCGAATTCCTTCCGATTCTTCGTGGCTTTATTTTGTTCTTTCTGTTCTTTAATTGTTTAGATGCAAATGTCTGTATAATTTGGCACGCTAGAGTGTGAAAATTGCTTAAATCAGTTGAAGAGATATTATAAGCCTCAAATGGAATTGGCATTTTGTTGAAGTTGGTGTAAGTTCTGTCCATTTCGGTGATATCGATTGCTCATTCTGTTGCTGCTGTCGGCGCAATGACTGAAGAATTAGTTTATAGTTCGGTGGTTTGATTGTAGATTAAGCTATTTCAACAGACTGAATATACTTGTTGCCAATAACATTGATTTTGTTTATGTAAGCTCTGAAGGACGGCTGACTTGTCCTTTGTGCTGATTTTATGCCTTTATTATTTGGAAAATTTATCTTTCTAAAGAATGACATCGTTGGGGACTTCGATATTTAGGAGATTGTATAGCAGCTTCACCTTACTTGGAGTTTACATCTTGAGATATGATTTCCTGTTGTGCGTTATTGCACGCCTTCACGAGTAAGAATGAAGGGAAATAATTCTATAATACAGCTAGACAAGATACTTAGTTGGGTTGAGAAATGAAATGATTTCCTGCTATAATTAGTGCACATCTTCACCTGAAGTGGGAGTGAACGTCTAAATTACCAACCAAGAAAGGAATTTATGTCATCATACATGCTAGGATCAAGAAAGGATTCATTCTATAACGCATGCTGGGCAAGATACTTACATTGACCTGACAATATGTAAATGGTAGGAAATGTGAAGCTCATTGTCAGCTTACTTAAGGGGTCTTACTATTTCTTACATAAAACTCTTGTCCTGGTAATATGCCTAGGGCTCTTTGATCTGCTCTTCTTAAGTACTCTCCCAAATGTATTTGTAACCTTTTGGGGTCTTAGTTCAAATAACATGCGAATAAGTTTCAGCATTCAGTTGCTATGTCAGTGCTCTTATGTTTGCTTCTAGTTTATTCTCCACCTGAAAATGTTAAATATGCATAATTAATGATTGTGATTGTTCTTTACTACAGGCCATTACGGCTTTGAAGAAAGGGGGATGCTTGCTCAAGTATGGAAGAAGGGGGAAGCCCAAATTCTGCCCCTTCCGACTTTCTAATGTAAGTTTGTTCCTGATTTTCCTAAAATTGGACTGCAATCATTTTTTTTTTAAGAAAAAAAAAGGAAACAGAAAAAGACTAAACTGCATTAGCGTGAGTCAAGCCGTAGAAGAACCAAAATGCACAATTTGAGAAGTTAACAAATTGCATCTGGACTTCGAGAATCATTATCAGGCAGTTTCCTCTGCAACTGTTTCTATTGTTATTTTTGTGTGTATATACTTTTTTAATGCATAAAGTGTGTAATAATGAAAAGCAAAGAAAGGTTATGAATTTATCTTGAAATTTATCTTTATTTCAATGCAGTAAATCTTCGCATTTACTTGTGTATATTTTATTTATTTATTTAGAATTGTTGATTGTCTTGTTGCTTTCAGGATGAGTCTGTTTTAATATGGATATCCGGGAAAGAGGAAAAACACCTCAAACTGAGCCACGTTTCCAGGATCATATCTGGGCAACGCACTGTAAGTATCTCTCTTGGGAGATAACCTCAAATATATGTATGCTTTTAATCGTTACATTGTTGGCTATTTTGTGGTCCAGAATACTTCATTGTTTGTTTACTTTTCTGTATGATTTTTCCTCTGGTTCTAGAGTGATAGTTATATTGACTTTTAGTTGGTTGAAGCGGTTGCAGGACCTATTAGTTATTATTTACAGTCTTTAGATCTTCAAAACTACTGCAAAATTGCTGTTATTGTTGGATGGATGATATTCTCAAGTTTTCCTGATCTAATATTTTTCCACGACTCAGTTGGACTCTTCCTTTATTTTCTTTTGCTGTTCTTTATTTCCAGTGCACTGAAACTATTGATTAGGAAGGCAGGATTCTATAGTTGAGTTCCTGAAGCGTTATATGCTTTGTGCTACTTTATCGAATGCTTTTATTCTGATCTCAATATTTGAATTTAATATTTACCATAATAGCATCACTGACCTGAGTGATAGAATAGAGTTTGGGTCGCAACGGGAGGATATTACTGCCAACGTGTGGCTCACAACTAATTAATTTGCTGCGAGAAAATTAATTATGCTGAAGCGTAATTAATTTGAATTCCTGAAGCATCCTATGCTCTGTGCTACTTTATCGAATGTTTTTATTCTGATCTCAATATTTAAAATTGACATTTACCATAATAGCATCACTGACCTGAGTGATAGAATGGAGTTTGGGTCGCAACGGGAGGATGTTACTGCCAACATGTGGCTCACAACTAATTAATTTGCTGCGAGAAAAAATTACACTGGCAACCCCCAACTTGTGTCAAAATTATGGTGACACCCCGAATGGATTTGGGTCGCAATGGGAGGATAGTACTGCCGACATGTGGCTCACAACTAATTAATTTATTACAAGGAAAATTTACATTGACAATCCCCAACTTTGTCAAAATTATGGTGACACCCCCTTAACCTGAACTTGATTGCAAGGGGGGTGGGGGTTTGTGTTTATTTTTGTTCTCCCTTAAAACTCTCGCCTACATTTGATTAGTTCTAAAAGAAATACACGTGACTACGGAAGACTAGCTTAACGCTAATATTAATTTAGACAAAGGTTGGTAGTCATAACACCATATCCAGTTACCGTATGTCCAATGGGAATGGTGGGAATGGAATAGAGATGCTTATTCCCAATAATGTTTTTTGTCGCTCATGACTCCTGAGCTCTTGGGTGGGTGATCAATCAGTCCTCTCTGAATGCTTACTAATCATCTCAATCATCTAATCAAAGACCACATTTTCACTTGCCCGTGGCCAGTAAAAGTAATTGAAACTGATTATTATTCACCAAATTAAGCCTTGGGAGGAAGAAATTTATTTATTTATTATTTCTTTTTCCCGTAGGAGTATTATTGATAAGAACTTGATAGATCCGGCAGCTTTCAGGTGCAGGTAAGCAGTAAAAATAAATCAGAGCAAAGTTTATCACACCCAAACAGTAATTATGCTCTCTTTTATTTCTGAAAAATTGGTCCTTAGACCAATACATTACCTAAGTAGCAAAGATAGGAAGGTATTCGAGTGACCTTCTGCAGTCCCCAGCCTAAGCTTCTATTTTTTTGCTGAACAATACTCTCCCCCCTTTCCTGACTAACTTCCACAATTTATTCCCCATTTACTAACAGAATTTTCCGTTCCCTAGGCTAACTAACTAACCATTCCCTCTCCACATGGCCTCCCAATTTCCGCAATATTCGGAGATCATTTTTCTAATGTGATCCCTCTCTACCTGGCAGCTCGTGATCCAGCTCACAGATCGTTGCTTCCACCTCAGCACGCCTAAGACATTCCACCTCAGCATGTTGCTTACTTCCCTCCATTAGCAGCCTCTGCACTCTGGCTTCCATCTCTGAATTCTTCATCCGCCTTCTTCTCACATAAGTGACTTGAATTGGAGGTCTAGGAGTCCCATCAGAACTCCAGCTTCGAGAGTGATATATTCTCGGACATTTATCCTTCTATCGAACACCAACCGTATTTGCAGGGTATAGGGAGTTTACAGAAAGAATATCAAAGTACGCTATGATGCGTGTGAAAGGGTTTGGTGGGGATGGGTCTTGCAAAGGCAGGCGTGGAGGAGTTGGGTTTTCTCAGGAATGAGCTTCGCAGGGCCAGGTCACATAGGGGCGTGGCGGTTTGGGGCTGGGTCTTATTAAAATTTCTAGGATCTAGACAACTAGGGTTTTTTCATCATTTTAGTCAAAAATTTAATAGTTGGTCAAAAAGGATCTCTATAATTACATTCAGTCAAGGGGATGCCATTTTAATTTTGACATATATTAGGGAGTGCTGGTATAATTTTTCCTTTCTTAGTCTTGGTGTTTTTTTCTTTTTTTTTTTTTTTTTTTTTGGGGTGGGGGTGGGGGGGGGGGGGGGTTGGGGATGGGGATGGTTGGGGTGTATTTATATGCACACTGAAAGGGAATGAAATATGAGTTGAAATTGTATTTTTGAGTTGGAGGAGTAACTGCTTATGATGATTAAGATGGATAATTCTTTGACACAATGTCTATACTTAATCCGAAGTCAATAAGATGGTTGGTTTGGAATTTTCCTAACTGTCTTTAACTCGTTCTGAAACGGTTCATGTTTGGGAACAATTGTTTTTCTCTGGAATGATGCTATTTGTTGTGGTCACTTATTTATGCTGTGTTTATATATTATCATTGTTGGGTTTGTTTGAGTGTTATTCTGTCACAAATTCATGTCTACCCTTATTTGTGTTATCCTCACATTGATTCAGAAAACTTTCTGTTATGCACACTCGCACAGTTCTAATTAAATATGAATTTATAATTTCCAGCCAATCTTTCAAAGGTATCCACGGCCAGAGAAGGAGTATCAATCATTCTCTCTAATCTATAATGATAGATCACTGGACTTGGTGAGAATTCCTATGATGCATTTTAATATTTTATTGTTTTTTCAGCCTCCTATATGCCTCTCTCGAGGTTATATTTGAACGGTTTTAGATTTTTCGCCTTAGCATTTACTGAATTCTTTTGCTATCATTCCTCTTCCAGATTTGCAAAGATAAAGATGAAGCTGAGGTATGGTTTAGTGGTTTAAAAGCTTTGATATCCCGCAGTCACCATAGGAAATGGAGAACAGAGTCTAGGAGTGATGGAATTCCTTCCGAGGCAAATAGTCCTCGAACATACACGAGGAGGAGTTCTCCATTGCATTCCCCATTTGGTAGTAATGATAGCTTACAGAAGGTGTGAACTAATATTTCCATACTTTCTATCTTTGATCTGCTTGAGTTTCTTCAGAAGTTAATAGGGCTTTGTTTCATCCATCTTCTTAGGGGTCCTCACTTGGCTGTGTTTATTTTGATCCTTAATGCAATGTCTTTTAGCATAAAGAAAAAAGAAAGGATTGTAATTATCAATCGTTTCCCTCTGATCCAGGATGGTTCAGATCACCTTCACCTTCATAGTCCATATGAAAGTCCTCCAAAAAATGGTCTGGATAAGGCATTATCAGATGTGATACTATATGCTGTTCCTCCCAAGGGTTTCTTTCCCTCGGATTCTGCCAGTGCTTCTGTCCATTCTTTGTCATCTGGAGGCTCAGATAGTGTGCATGGTCACATGAAAGCAATGCCAATGGATGCTTTTAGGGTGAGTTTATCAAGTGCTGTTAGCTCATCAAGCCAAGGTTCTGGTCATGATGATGGTGATGCCTTGGGAGATGTTTTCATTTGGGGGGAAGGCACGGGAGATGGTGTTCTTGGTAGCGGACCACACAGAGTTGGAAGTTCTTTTCGTGGAAAGATAGATTCTTTGTTGCCTAAGCGCTTGGAATCTGCAGTAGTGCTTGATGTACAAAATGTTTCATGTGGTGGACGACATGCAGCTTTAGTAACAAAGCAAGGAGAGATTTTCTCCTGGGGGGAGGAATCTGGAGGCAGGCTTGGCCATGGTGTAGATTCTGACGTTTTGCAACCAAAACTCATTGATGCATTAAGTACTACAAACATTGAGATTGTAGCTTGTGGTGAGTACCATACATGTGCAGTAACCCTTTCTGGTGAGCTGTACACGTGGGGTGATGGTACATACAATTTTGGTCTTCTTGGACATGGAAATGAAGTGAGCCACTGGATGCCAAAAAGAGTAAATGGTCCCTTGGAAGGCATACATGTCTCGTATATCTCTTGTGGACCCTGGCACACTGCTGTTGTAACATCCGCTGGACAATTATTTACATTTGGTGATGGAACATTTGGTGTGTTGGGCCATGGAGATAGGACAAGTGTTTCTATGCCCAGGGAAGTGGAATCCCTGAAGGGTCTACGTACTGTACGAGCAGCTTGTGGTGTTTGGCATACAGCTGCAGTTGTAGAAGTCATGGTTGGGAACTCAAGTTCCAGCAACTGTTCTTTGGGAAAGGTGTTTACTTGGGGAGACGGTGACAAAGGCCGACTTGGACATGGTGATAAGGAAGCAAGGCTTGTGCCTACCTGTGTTGCTGCTCTGGTTGAACCAAATTTCTGTCAAGTTGCCTGTGGACATAGTCTAACAGTTGCACTTACAACCTCAGGCCAAGTCTACACGATGGGCAGTCCAGTTTATGGTCAGTTGGGAAATCCTCTAGCCGATGGAAAACTTCCAACCCGCGTTGAGGGAAAACTCGCTAAGAGTTTCGTGGAGGAAATAGCTTGTGGTGCCTATCATGTTGCGGTTTTGACCTCAAGAACCGAAGTTTACACTTGGGGAAAGGGAGCAACTGGTCGGTTAGGTCATGGGGACATAGATGACCGAAATTCTCCAACCTTAGTTGATGCTTTGAAAGACAAACAAGTTAAAAGCATTGCTTGTGGTACAAATTTTACTGCAGCTATCTGCCTCCATAAGTGGGCATCAGGAATTGATCAATCTATGTGTTCTGGTTGCCGCCTACCATTTAATTTTAAAAGAAAACGCCACAACTGTTATAATTGTGGATTTGTTTTCTGTCATTCATGCAGCAGTAAGAAGTCCGTTAAGGCTTCCATGGCACCAAACCCCAACAAGTCCTATCGTGTTTGTGATAATTGTTTTAACAAACTCAGAAAAGCTATTGAAACTGACTCGTCATCTCATTCTGTGAGCAGAAGAGGAAGTATCATTCAGGGGTCAAATGAATTTATTGATAAAGATGAAAAGTTGGATTCAAGATCTCAGGCACAACTTGCAAGGTTTTCTTCAATGGAATCCTTGCAGCCAGTGGAAACCCGATCTTCAAAGAAAAACAAGAAACTTGAATTTAATAGCAGTCGAGTCTCTCCCGTTCCAAATGGAGGTTCACAGTGGGGGGCTGTTAAATCATTCAATCCAGGTTTCGGGTCTTCCAAGAAATTTTTTTCAGCTTCTGTTCCTGGATCTAGAATTGTTTCTCGAGCAACGTCTCCAATTTCAAGGCGGCCCAGCCCACCTCGTGCTACAACGCCAACTCCAACTCTTGAAGGACTCACATCACCAAAAATTGGTGTAGATTATACAAAAAGGACAAATGATAGCCTGAGCCAGGAAGTAATCAAGCTAAGAGCACAGGTAGCACTTGCTGTACCGCTAGATGCTTAGCTTTACAGTTTCACTTTCTTTTGAAAGTTTGCACATTTGCTTTACATTGAGTTGAATGCCTGATATTTTAAGTGGTAAATGATCGTGTTGATCCGTAGATTGAAAATTAATGAACTCTGAATTTTACTTTAGTTTTTTTTCACTTCGGGATTAACTTCAATAAAACGTTTAGAAGTTTGAGCAGCTATGATACCTTATTCACATTCTGAAAAATATGTTTGGTTTTATTGCAACCACCTTTCCAGCTTAATGAGGATTAGCGTTCCAACGTGAAACATTAAGAGTATTTCATACTGCTTCCCCTTTAAGAATCAGATGTTTGGTAACATAGGGTTTGAAAATTTAAAGTTTGCTTATATTTGTTGCGACATATTTCAAAGGGAAAACAACGTTTATTTGTTCTGAACTATACTAGCCCTTGGAAAAACGGTCAACAATTTTAAACTTTAATTTAAGGTGTCTATAGTACCAACTGTTGAACATACTGTGAGCATCTTTTTCACTTTTATTTAAGATCACTCTGTAATATTTCAATATGCACATTTCCTTTTCTATTTGATTGGAAATATCATTTGATAGTTAGAGATATCAAAGGGACCTTATTTATTCTTTTCATGTGTCAGCTTGTTCAGTCAGCTTTCTCAGTTTATCTTGTTCTTCTTTACGCCTGACTATTCCTTCTCGTAGGTGGAAAATCTTACACGTAAAGCACAACTTCAAGAAGTTGAGCTGGAAAGAACAACTAAACAGCTGAAGGAAGCATTGGCAATTGCTGGTGAAGAGACTACAAAGTGCAAGGCAGCAAAGGAAGTGATTAAGTCACTTACTGCCCAAGTAAGATGGATGTCATGTGTATTACTACCCTAATAGATCAGTGGGTTTTTTCTTTTTATGTGAACACGAGTTTTTCTGATCTTTTCTGCGTAGACACTTAAGTGCTCTTCTCTCATTTGCATATGCATTGAGTGCATTGTTAACTAACATGTATGGAGCTTTCAAAAGTTTATATAAATAAGTTATTACATATCTGAATTTAAACGTCCTTTTGTAATACAGAAAAGCTGTAGAGATCCTTGATCTCCCAGCTTCAGAAGACACAGCAGTTAAGCGTCACCCACCTGTGGGGCCCACTTGCTGTCTCTTCCAGAGTTGGGGCCATGCAGAGCCCCTAGCGGTACTCTTTTCAACGTGGATTATCTTTTTATCTTTTTTTTTTTTTTTTAAATCAAAGACAGGAAAAGTAATCTTTTTCTTTTGGGGGGCTGGGGGTGGGGGTGGGAGGGCAATCTCAATTCTACTGGATACGTGATGTATGCTTAATTTTTTATTATCCTCCATGGAGATTCAAGTTCTGGGTTCCATGATAATCGGCACTTATCCTACATATTATGATGTTCTTACTTATGATGTTCCTACATAAGTGTGTCATTGTTTCTGATTCTACTGCTTAGGCGGTTAGACTGACTATTTCAATACCAATAATTTTCTATTTTGATCTTTCATTACTGTCTTTTGCTTATGATGCATCATGTGTTCTTAATGGTGACAGTTAAAAGACATGGCTGAAAGGCTTCCTGTTGGGGCTGCCTGGAATGTCAAATCACCTTCTCTTGCGTCCTTGGGATCTGATCTTGTTGGCAGTGACGTTTCTAATCCCTCAATTGAGAGACTGAATAGTCAAGTGGTATGCCAAGAACGGGACTCAAATGGGTCATACAGCCAATTGCAGTCTAATGGGTCCACTACCACCAACAACCGAAGTGCAGGTCATAATAAACAAGGCCATTCAGATGTAGCAACTAGAAATGGGATTCGAACAAAAGATGGTGAATCTCGAAATGACACTGAATGGGTTGAGCAAGAGGAACCAGGTGTTTATATTACACTTACCTCCCTACCAGGAGGTGCCAAGGACCTCAAGCGTGTTCGCTTCAGGTGTGTTGCTTTTTAGCTTTTACGTTACCTTAATGTAGTTGTTCATGTTGGAGACTGTTCCATGAACACTGATTGAGTTTGACACTTTCACACTCATTGGTGCACGTTGCTGATGGTTGATCATTTAATAATGAATGCATCAATTATTGTGAAGGGCCTACTGATAACAAAGTGAAGCTTGTAGAATTTAAAACATTAACATGTGAATGTTACTTGCATGGATGTCATTCAATGTCCAAATTATTGAGTAAAGATTTAGAGCTTGTTTATTTATTTATTTTGATCGTTAAGTGTTTTTTCCAAGATCAAACCTAGAACCTAACCCATAAAACTTCCCAACCGCTGGGCTAATCTCAGCGGTGTAGAGCTTGTTTGTTTAATCCCAACAGAATTTGAAATATATGTCTTTATTAACTTTAAATCTTTGGTCTAAATTAGTTTGATGCCCGCGAATCTATATAAAAGAGGATGACAGCCTGATGTTCCACATGCACGTATACGCATACATGCACATGCTTGCGCAAATGCAAGCTGTTTGTTCTTAGCAATCAAAAAAATTCTAATGACAATGCTTCTATGATTTGTTAGTAGATTAAGCCCCTGGGCCTCTTTAAGGAACACATTCTATAGATGCTTATTTTTTTGGCTAAGAATTCCTTATAGACGATTTGCTTCATCACATACCTCGTTAGGTGTGTGCAAGTACCGAGCATTGCTTGTTTGACAAATGTTTGACATAAAATGTAATTAATAAAAGCACATAAAAGATATATTTTCAACGAATAGCCCATTCAGTTAAATGTGTGTCTAGATTGGAAACCACTGTTCACACTATGGAGAAAGGGTGAGGTGAATGGCATTTTCACCCATTTACCTTTTACTTATAAACTTGTTTTACTTCACGGTATTGGGTACAAGAGCCCTAGGACCAGATGCAAGAAAGCAACATTGTAATTTCAGTCATGACATCACTGCATGATGCCAGTTCCTAATTTTCTGTTACCCTAGCCACAACTGCCTTCATTTTGTATTTTGACACAGCTTCCCAGATTGTAATCATTATTGGACTGTTTTGTTTTTATTAATATCATTCTTTTTTTTTGGCCACGAGCTGCAATTTCTAATCTACATCATGTTTTATATTAAACTCTCTTCTATTTTTAAACGCAGTCGAAGACGATTTAGCGAAAAGCAAGCAGAGCAGTGGTGGGCAGAGAACCGAACAAGAGTTTGTGAGCGGTACAATGTTCGTATGATAGACAAGTCTAGTGTTGGTAGTGGAAGCGAGGATTTGGCTCACTGATCTTTTGAGACAATCATATGTAAATGAATGGTATTTCCTAGATTCCATATCGAGTAACAGTGAAGTCATACTGGTTAATTAGAGTTGGCTTCCATCCTTTTAATGGGCCGAGGGAAGCAAAGGCTTGGATATAGGAAGGAGAGATAGAGGGGTTTGATTGTGTTTTCCTTCTTTTTTATCCCATTTGTCTTTGATTTTTGTTCCCTTTCTGATTTTTATTCCATTTTTTTTTCCCAATTTGCCTTTTGTGGGGGGTTTGAGGGTCAGAAATGTAAATTCCTAGTAAGTTGCCGGCTCTTTTGAAAGCAGCTGCTATGTAAATTCCATAAGTGAATGCATCTGCATTTGTTTTTTTTTCCTTTTTTTTTTCTTTTTTTTTGGTTATACTCGGTTTTATGCATATGTTCAGGCCATCTTACAATCAACTACTATATGTACTTTTAGGCGACGCATTCGGCTTCAATAAAAGCAGGTAGCCTTGCATGGGTGATGATGTGGAGAAAGGGGCATTGGTTTCGGAAGGAACTAGGGACGCTCTGTTCCTCCCACTGGACACTTTAGTAGTTTCTTCTTTCTCTTGATAGATACTAGAGAAAGAAAATAGCACAAGAAGTTAGAACAAAGATTGTAGAAGAAAACTGCTTGGTCTCACTGGCTAATTCAATTAATTATGGTAAATTAGCACTTCTAACAGGAAATCCAAACAATGGTGTTCATAAACAAAGAATAAAATTGAGTGGGTTACGTTTTACCATCTATGGGAAATTGTTCCCTAGAGGCTGTACAATATTTTAATTGGTAGACTAACATAATATGATGCGGACAAATCTTATAAAATTTTTATGCTTGTAATTTCATAATAATCATTTCTTAATTTATATTTTTGTTTCAAAGAGACTACAAAGGTATTACTTGAAGAGAAAATTACGTTTTATGTCATACTTTTAAAAGTTTTATTTATTTATGTTACATTTAAAAAAGTTTATGCTATACTATCATTTATATTACCTGTTAAGCTATGACATAAATGAACATGTGTGGTATTTATAAAAAGTAAATTTTAAAAGATAGTATTTATGAAAATTTTTCTTCTTTGAATTTGATGAACTTGTTTTAATTTTATGCGTCGTAGACTTTTTGCATAAAAAACATATGAAGATAAGATAAAAAGATACTTTTAATTGAACAGAATATGTTTCTAAAATTCATGTTTTATAGCTGTGACAGTTGACCCTTTATTTTTCTACATTCTAGTAATAGATGACAAGAACAATTGCATTAGCCTTGACGGATCTTTGAAGATCATTGTTTGTGTTCTTCGCACTTCTACTGATATATTCTACTTAGGATTATCTTCGAGTTCCGAACTGGGTTTATTGCTCCTGCTTCTTGGGTTTTTGGAAGGGGCGAGTTGGTCATGGATTCCGCGACTATAGCCAAAAGATATATGTCATCCCAGTTCATTTTTGATTTCCTCTTAGTCCTTCCACTTCCACAGGTGTGCGCGAGCCTGCGCTTGTGTATTTGTATGTATGTACATGTTTTACTCTCATGTTTCCGTTTTGGCGGCAAGTTTGTGCTTAAAATGTTTCAGGTGATCGCTTTTATTAAAAGTCATGATCCATTGATCACAAAGGAAACACAAAATTGTAATTCTGGTTCAATATGTACCGAGGTTTGCGCGAATGTTTCCACTTTTCAAAGATGTTGATGATTCTGGGATATAACTGAGACAACTTGGGCTGGAGCTCCATTCAATCTTTACTTCTACATGCTAGCTAGTCATGTAAGTTATAGTGCGTGTGTGTTGTGTTTAGCTCTTGTCACTTTCATGAAATATATACTTTCTGATCTTTAATTTTCTGTACACAACAACAAATGCAGTTTTGGTACTTGTTTTCGATAGAGCGGGGGGCTAAGAGTTGGGGCCAAGAATTTAACAGAGAATTTGAGTAGTCAATAATTGTATTGCAATGTTAACCGCACGAATAATATCCCTGCGATTTCCACCTTAGACCTTGAAAAAGTGCTAAATAGGGCTTGCCCTTTTGTTGATCCTGATGAAATTAAGAACTCTACGACCGTTTAGCTTTGGAATATTTGCCGATGCTTTCACATTTGGTGTGGTTCAAAGCTCGGATCCCCCTTTCAAATTTTTCTGCTGCTGCTGGTGGGGATTAAGCAATCTCAGGTTCGTGAAGACTCCGTTTATTTAGTACTTAATTAGCCTATGCTTGTTTGATTCTTCAATCTTTACTAGTTCTCTCGGGCAAAATTTGAAGCCAGGAACTTTTGTGGGGGAGATATTGTTTGAAGTCCTAATATCTATCTCTGGATTGATTCTGTTTTCTTTACTTATCGGCAATATGCAGGTAAAACACATGTATTGTACACACAAGATACATACATACATACATACATACATATATGTATGTATGTATTGATCTTGTACTTATATGAGCTAGTTAAAAAGGCAACAACCTTTATTTCTTTTGTTATGATAGGAAATATTTGGAATCCATCTCTGTGGGAATTGAAGAAATGAGAGTGAAGAGAGAGGACTAGGAAATACGAACAATGGATAGCCCACCGGATGTTCCCGGAGACTTTTTGGCAACCGATTAGGAGATATGAACAATATAAGCGGCAAGAAACAAGAAGTGTTGAAGAAGAGAATCTAATTAGAAGCCTTCCCAACGACCTTATAAGGGACATAAACCGCCATCTTTGTATGGCTATTGTCCTAAGAGTAGGTGTTTGTTCTTAGCAAGTTCTTGATATTGTTCTGCCTTTTGCGCTAATAGTGAGTAATTTACATTACAATTCCTTTTTTTATAATTTGTATGTTCAGTTCCCTCGGGTTTAGGGTTAAAATTCCCTGCAATGAATCCTTTTTGTCCTATGGTACCCTTGACTGATCAAACGAGTATAAGTTGGTGACAACGTTTTAGAATTACCCTCAATTGAATTTGTTAACAATTCTGGATGACCAATCACAGGCATTATAGGACTAGAAAACTTAATTATAAGGTATCTAGTCTTAGACACTAAAAAAAAATAAAAAAATCAAGCCTACTAAACTATGTGACATAACAAATAACGGGTATTGTCACGTAAACTCCCTTAAAAGTTAATATTTGATTTGAACCTTAGATGCCATTGTCTAAGAAAATGGATGAACGGTTCTTGGACACCTTGTGCGGTCGTCTGAAGCCGGTTCTCTACACGGAGGACAACTACATAATTCTCGAGGGCGATCCTGTTGATGAGATGCTTTTTGTAAAGCGGGGATGTATGGTGGCTGTGACTACTAACGGGGGAAGAACTGGCTTCTTCAACTCGGAGTATCTTAAGGGTGGATGTGACACCCGTTATTCTCCTAACGGGTATTGAGGTAATTAAATTAATTTTTAATGTATAAAAAAAAATTGCTTCATTTAAATTTATTTTATAATATTTATTTTTATCTATTTTTAAATTTTCTAAAATTCTCCTATATTTATTTAGTATGATTACTAAAAAGCCTTAGAACTTCTAATAAATCTCAAAAATGTCATATTGGCATTATGTGTGTTAAAGTCTTTAGATGAGACATAAGGATATATTTTCCAACTACTCTTGACCCTCATTTTCTTTATTTCCTCCGTGACATGCTTCAACATGTCTCCTCTATAATTGTTTCTATCACTTCTCTTCAAAGACTTCATCTTTTCTTCCTTTCTCTTCCACGGTTCCCACACTCTTCTTCTCATTTCTTTGCTGAAGCAAAATACTTAGAGAACTTCTTCAAGGCAGCCATAAAAATCAGCCACCATCACCTCCATTTGAGCAAGAATTTCAGTCATACCGAACTAAAGGAACCTGTTTTGAAGCCATTTCAAGCTTCCAACTAACCATAATCTGAGGTTAGAATCTTATGAACAAATTTAGTCTTTCATTTATAAATTTTCTTTTATACTAAAGGATTATTCAAATTTGCGTTCTTAAACCTAAGTATATGTTTGTTGCTATTTTGGAGCATATGTATGAAGTCTAAGTGTATATGCCCTAGACAGAAAATTTATATTGTTAAACTTTATAATACCTCTATGGGCAGTGGTTATTTCTTGAAATTCTAAGATTAAATTAAAATAAATTTTATGAATGTAGTTGTATGTTGTGCTTTAGTTTTAATTGTCCTTATGCACGCCTTAGGATCAAGGGAGTATGGAGCTAACGTTAATTGATTCCAGGATTAAGAGACTGTTGATAAGCTTAAAAGGTAGGGATTCTATTACTCATCTTTTGTGAGGTTTTTATAGAATTAAAATTGATTGTTTTGCCGCAATATATATATATATCTATGTTGAACTGATATTATATGTGTATCACATATGAAACTATGACATGGACTCGTCTTGTATTGTACGGCGAGGAACATAATGAATTGACACATGTTATAAATTGAGAAGCATGGTTAAGAAAATTAACTCTATTAATAATGATTTAATATAGAGAAATTGTGAGACATGAAAAGGGCGACGGTTACGTCCTTGGGCATGAATACCCTAAAAGGTAAAATAGGGGGAAGGCGATGACGCTTCCTTGGGTTGAAAGTCCCAGAACACACTGTACAGGAATCGACTTGGTGAGGACTCGGGGCTTGATGTCCCCTCACCGGAACACCCTTGGAATGTTTATAGGGTGATCAAGTGCGCCCATTTGGGTTTCGATGAGTTGAGTGATACTCAATTTAACATGGATACCTAGGAACAATGATGATTGGTAATATTTGTATAAATGTGTAATTATGACACTTGGTAATGATTAACTACGGTATCATAAGATGTGATCATAATAAACCTCATAATCTGGAATATGATGTAACTTACTAACCATGCAGGTTTTAATGTGGTAATGATAAAAACCTAAAGGTGAGTAATGGCTTTCTCTACTGAGCATAGTGTCGCTCATTCCCTTATGTTTATATCTTTTCAGGACTCACTAAGTGTGAGGTGGCTACGAGAAATATAGTTGAGGAAGCGATATAACTATATTACATTGGGACTGCTCAATTGTAAAGAATGTTCTTCATGATAATGTAAGCATCAATTGTTACTTTCTGTGACTGTAATTATAATGTGTTGAGGGTTAAAATGATGATGACAACAGTTTATATTATTAAATTTAAGGTGCTACATTAAAACTGTGGTTTATTTGTCGTTTATATTTTTATTTTTGAGTTGAGAGTTTTCATTTAAGTCCCGGGCAAATTTTATTTTTAAGGTTTTACTTTTATTATTTATTTTTATTTTATCTCATTAAAAACTGTTAACCCCCATATAGGGGCGTTACAGAATTTTTGGTATCAGAGCCTAGGTTCGGTTAACCTAGGGAGTGTAGCACCACTTTAAAAAAATATATTTTTGAGATGGTTTTGAAGCTGAATTTTCAGTGTCATCATCAAAATGAACCTTCACATTGATTTATACAGTTTAGAAGGATGTAACATGGAAAGGCCATAGAATGAAAATACTAATGGTTATATGAGTACAATATTTATATAGAAGGAAAGTATTAATAGTTATGAGGGAATGATAATTATATGAAATGAGTTTATAAGTAGAATGCTTATGAGAGATTCGTATAATATTAGGATCTATAAGCATATTTAATTCGTATAAACGATGAGAAATTCGTATAGATACGAGGATTTAAGAGCCTTTTGTCTCGTGAAAAACAATAAGAAATATAAGGCTTGATTTATTGATTTTAAAGTTTGACGTAGATATGCCAAATTTTTCGTAATTGATTCAAACCTAAGTAATGATTATGTGTGGATTCGATGGAGCACATAAGTTCAATAACTTTTCTTGAAAGTTCTATTTATTTAAGGAATATGATATAAGTTGGGAATCATGGTATTGAATCTTGAGAGAGATAAATGTTAGACTTTTGGTCTGTTGAGACTGTGTAAAGTCTAGAATGCAAGAATCTCAAAATTGGAATATTTCGTTACGTACATTGTATTTAAGTGTATCAGTGAATCTTTTGGTTACCTAAGGTTTTGTTATATGAGGAAATTATATATTGTATGAGTAGAATTGTGGGGATTGTAGATGTTCTTAAGTAGTAACATCAAGTGTCTTTGTTCATTGATATGGTCTACGTTGGAAGACGTAAATCGTATTGATTTTAAGGTTAGTCACATTCTAAACCCTTGGTAGTAATGATGATGAATCCATTGATAGATGTTGAGTATTAGGAATAACATATGGGTGTATGCATTGTTCAATAAGGTTTTGATTAAAACAAAATTATTTGAGTTGCTGGATCATTCAGGAAGATCCTTGTTGTCGTTAAATTAGATTTGTTGTTTATAGTTAACTTTATCTATAGTGGACTTTGAATTGGGTTTAAGATTCATACGAATTGGTTTTCAATTTTATGTTTGTTATTTAACTTGTTCTAAATGTGTTAAGGCCCGAAACAACCTGACCATTTTCAACTTAGAACATTTGGGCCTAGTTCAAATCCTAAATCAGTTTGATTCACACTGTCTCTCCCACGTGGTCTCTATACGTGTCATATACAGTGGTTTAATTAATGTTTACAAATACGGTTACTGTGCATAGGAGCTTATTTCTCCGAGTTCACTTTTTCTCTCTTAATTTGTTATTTTCTCTCTAAATCGCAAATCCTCTTCTTTTTCATTAAAAATTCTTCTTTTTCTCTAAAAGAAGAAGGAATTCTAGGATTCTGCAATTTACTATCTTAAATTTTCCTTTCTATTTACTCTTCTTTCATCTCATCATGGACCCAAAGTGCCAACATCTGAGAAAGTATTTCCCATCACTCTCCCAAAAGATTCTCAGAAAGAAATACAAGGCTAGAATTACTCAGTTGTGGATTCTTATGCGTTTTGGTATCCCTTGTGATGTGAGAATGTTGATAGAGGGGAAAATCCGTCCGAGTGACTTTAGTCAAGATGTCGGTTTACCAGGAACAGGTACCAGTCGTAGTGCAATGAAAAGAAGAGCTCGTGCCATCGTGGTCACTTGTAACAAATGTGGAAGACAAAATTGTAACGGTAAATGTACTTCACCTGGTTATATGTCTACGAATAGAGAGGATAAAATAAGGTTTTGTAGGGATGGACTTTCAAAGGAGAACTTGGATAGCATCCATCCTCCTCTCCACGGTCACCCTAGTGGATATGTTCAAGGAGCTATTTTTAAACTCTGGCCTAAATTTTATACAGAAAGACAACGCCTCAGGAATATGGTATTTCTAGATCCTGTTTGCCAAGCCATAAGAAAACTGGATGGGAAATAAGTCATCGCTCTATAAAGGTTATTTAGTCTTTACTTATTTGAAGCAGTTTTAGCTGATGTTCAACAGTTTGTTTTTCTTTTACTCAGAATATTTGCTTTTGTGTTTGAAATAATTGTGATTATTAGATTGATACAGTAAGTGTTAATATCTTATTTAATTTATGATTTTCTTAAATATATATATAATAAAATATATTATCTTATCAGACACGTTACATACGGTACAGTAATATGTTTGAATTTTGAAAAACTTATCCAGATATTTCAAGATTTGTGTCTCAAATTTCAAAAGTTCTACAGTATTTGTCGTTTATATTAAATTTCTAGACTTGGTGTATATTTGTCAAAAAGTCTACAGTTGTGTCATGAGGGTCTTCTGTCGAATTGTTCTCAATTGTCAAAAGTTATACAATTAGAGTCTAATCTTTTTCAAAAAGTGAATCAGATTTTCTGTAAACTATCAATCACCTTATCTTACTTTCTTATCCGCACAAGATTTTGTTTAAATCTTTGGATTACCTTTTCATTACCTACTTGTCTATCTCTTTAGCCCTTTTTGTATATTTCTCATCTTTAAAAACTCATGTAGAACCCGAAGTCTAAGTGGAGCAGACATTAAGCAACCACTTCTATAAACCAAATATGTCTACCTCCCAGTCCACGAAGAAAATAAAGAATGTCTGTGTCTTTTGTGGTTCCAGCCTTGGAAAAGATAAAGCTTATTTAGAAGCTGCAAATCACTTAGGGCAAGTCCTAGCACGCAAGAAGATTAACATAATCTATGGGGGTGGTAGTATAAAAATGATGGTAAATATGGCACTAGCAGCTAGGTCTAGCGACGCTACTGATGTAAGAATTTGGCCTCATATTCCAGTTGAAGGAAACCTTTGTAAGGAAGCCATAGGTAAGGGAGAAGGAGTCAGGAGTATCCCTAAAAATTTTAAAGACATAATCTATAATTCCGATGCTTTTATAGCATTACCTGGTGGTCTAGGTACTCTTGAGGAAATATTTATAGTTGCTTGTGGGCAATTGTTGGGCTTTTATTCCAAACCTTTGGGTCTGCTGAACGTAAAGGGTTTTTATGACGGTCTTTTGAAATTTCTAGATTACGCTGTGGAAGAAAACATCACTACAGAATCGGAGAGACAAATCTTTGTTACTGCTTCAACAGCTGAGGAATTGATAGATAAAATGCAAATCATACATCCAGAATCCGACACTGCAACATCCAAGCTTGAATGGGAAAGGGAAAGCCGGGAGCGGCCAATTGATTTGAATCTCCATCTGTAATCTTTTTGTTTTATCTTTGGCATGTAGGCATGTGTGTCCGTATTTCGTGTGTTACGAATAACCGTTTACCTTGTATTCTGTGTTTCTTGTGGTACGTCGTTGTTCAATCTTTTAGATTCATTGAGCCTAATGCCGGGATGGCTGGATACGGAGTACTTGATGCTCTCGAAACGCATCCTTCTTAAGGTCCGATCTTTTGTTTATCGATGTTTTTATATCCTATAAGCATGCATGATATGGATAGCTGGTATACGGAGTGCCTTGTACTCTCGAAACGTATCCGTATCATGTTTGTAATGTGTAATATTCTGTTAATATTATGTGGAAGTACCAGAGTCAGTTATGGGGATATTCCATATGAAATATGAGTATATTATTTGGGTTGAATGTTTGTGTCATGAGGATAGCTGTTTAATGAAAAATATGTCGGGTTTGTCTGCAACTCTGAGATTCCGTTTAATATCTCTATGAATAAGTTTAATGTATGGTTTTGAATATAAGTGTTTGTGATATATGTTTTATGATTATGTTTTAGTTTATTAGTTGAGGTATGAAATCAAATATATTTGACTTTTCCTTACTCAAAAAGGAAAAGGAACCTAAAGATGAAGTATATAAAATTTCTCTGGCAATCTCCTTAAATGTGATTGTAAATCACAGTCCATGGACAATGAAGGACCGGAATCATGATATGGTCAATATGTATGCCTGATCAGATTCTTAGACTATTATACGGTGTTATAAGTTGAAACTTGTCAGAAATACTCTTATTGAGGGATTTAGGAGTAAGATTTATTATGCAAGTAAATAAGTGGAAATACGATAACTTAAATTTGGAGGACAAACAACATTAACGGTTTAGACTCAGAATTGGAATCATAGTGGAATCATAATTTTTACTAGTATTGCTAGAATTGAAATTTCGAGGACGAAATTTCTTTAAGGGGGGTAGAGCTGTGACACCCGTTATTCTCCTAACGGGTATTGAGGTAATTAAATTAATTTTTAATGTATAAAAAAAATTGCTTCATTTAAATTTATTTTATAATATTTATTTTTATCTATTTTTAAATTTTCTAAAATTCTCCTATATTTATTTAGTATGATTACTAAAAAGCCTTAGAACTTCTAATAAATCTCAAAAATGTCATATTGGCATTATGTGTGTTAAAGTCTTTAGATGAGACATAAGGATATATTTTCCAACTACTCTTGACCCTCATTTTCTTTATTTCCTCCGTGACATGCTTCAACATGTCTCCTCTATAATTGTTTCTATCACTTCTCTTCAAAGACTTCATCTTTTCTTCCTTTCTCTTCCACGGTTCCCACACTCTTCTTCTCATTTCTTTGCTGAAGCAAAATACTTAGAGAACTTCTTCAAGGCAGCCATAAAAATCAGCCACCATCACCTCCATTTGAGCAAGAATTTCAGTCATACCGAACTAAAGGAACCTGTTTTGAAGCCATTTCAAGCTTCCAACTAACCATAATCTGAGGTTAGAATCTTATGAACAAATTTAGTCTTTCATTTATAAATTTTCTTTTATACTAAAGGATTATTCAAATTTGCGTTCTTAAACCTAAGTATATGTTTGTTGCTATTTTGGAGCATATGTATGAAGTCTAAGTGTATATGCCCTAGACAGAAAATTTATATTGTTAAACTTTATAATACCTCTATGGGCAGTGGTTATTTCTTGAAATTCTAAGATTAAATTAAAATAAATTTTATGAATGTAGTTGTATGTTGTGCTTTAGTTTTAATTGTCCTTATGCACGCCTTAGGATCAAGGGAGTATGGAGCTAACGTTAATTGATTCCAGGATTAAGAGACTGTTGATAAGCTTAAAAGGTAGGGATTCTATTACTCATCTTTTGTGAGGTTTTTATAGAATTAAAATTGATTGTTTTGCCGCAATATATATATATATCTATGTTGAACTGATATTATATGTGTATCACATATGAAACTATGACATGGACTCGTCTTGTATTGTACGGCGAGGAACATAATGAATTGACACATGTTATAAATTGAGAAGCATGGTTAGGAAAATTAACTCTATTAATAATGATTTAATATAGAGAAATTGTGAGACATGAAAAGGGCGACGGTTACGTCCTTGGGCATGAATACCCTAAAAGGTAAAATAGGGGGAAGGCGATGACGCTTCCTTGGGTTGAAAGTCCCAGAACACACTGTATAGGAATCGACTTGGTGAGGACTCGGGGCTTGATGTCCCCTCATCGGAACACCCTTGGAATGTTTATAGGGTGATCAAGTGCGCCCATTTGGGTTTCGATGAGTTGAGTGATACTCAATTTAACATGGATACCTAGGAACAATGATGATTGGTAATATTTGTATAAATGTGTAATTATGACACTTGGTAATGATTAACTACGGTATCATAAGATGTGATCATAATAAACCTCATAATCTGGAATATGATGTAACTTACTAACCATGCAGGTTTTAATGTGGTAATGATAAAAACCTAAAGGTGAGTAATGGCTTTCTCTACTGAGCATAGTGTCGCTCATTCCCTTATGTTTATATCTTTTCAGGACTCACTAAGTGTGAGGTGGCTACGAGAAATATAGTTGAGGAAGCGATATAACTATATTACATTGGGACTGCTCAATTGTAAAGAATGTTCTTCATGATAATGTAAGCATCAATTGTTACTTTCTGTGACTGTAATTATAATGTGTTGAGGGTTAAAATGATGATGACAACAGTTTATATTATTAAATTTAAGGTGCTACATTAAAACTGTGGTTTATTTGTCGTTTATATTTTTATTTTTGAGTTGAGAGTTTTCATTTAAGTCCCGGGCAAATTTTATTTTTAAGGTTTTACTTTTATTATTTATTTTTATTTTATCTCATTAAAAACTGTTAACCCCCATATAGGGGCGTTACAGTGGAGATTTTCGGGGCGAAGAGCTTCTAACATTGGCATTGGACATGAACTCATCCTCTAATCTTCCCACCTCAACTAAAACAGTACAAGCTATAACTGAGGTTGAAGCGTTTGCTCTCATGCCTGATGATTTGAATTTTGTGGTCTCTCGGTTTCGTCGCCATCATGGCAAGCAACTCCAACACACTTTCAGGCAAGACTTTTAAACCATGCTTGTGTGTGTGTGTGTGTGTTTCCCCCCTTGGAAATTCTTCTTTGGCTTCCCACAGGCGTTATAACGCCACTCAGCTGCTCAAAATCCAGTCTTTTATTGGTGCGCGATGTTAAAAGGAAATCATTAGTGCTCAACATCGCTATTTTGAAGAAAGGAACACTTAAAAATAGGATGATTTTGAGGAAAGGGCAAAAAAAAATTTCAAATTGAGTAAAAGTCCCTTTTTTTTTTTGAGCCAAAAAAACATGCTTTTCTGTGCAGGTAAACTGTCACAGTTTTTTTCAAAAAAAGAAGAAAAATGACTGTAACAGGATAAGAAACCTCAATAGGATGAAAAAAAAAACTGGAACCGTTTTGATGTCTAAAAAGCCTTTTTTTTAGTGCCAAAAACTGTCCAAAAAAAAAGAGGTTATTGACCAAAATTTTTTTTTTCCTTAAAAATATCTAATTTGAAGACCAGAATGTTTCTTTAAACGCAGACGTTTGTAGCATAAAAAGGTTATCTATTTACAAGGATGTAGGTTTTTAAAAAATTAAAAACTTTTAGTTTTAAGTGAAGTAGGATTTTTTCAAAACAAAACTTTAAAGAAAACAAATATTTTTAAGAATTTTAAAATAAGATTTTAAAACATATTGGGATTCTCCCCTGATCCCACTTTTAATATTAAAATAATACCTAAATTAGTGTAAAGAGTCTAGTGAGACAGAGAGATGATCTCGTATGTATAGTACCTTGGTTTAGATTTTAGCTCTATATCTACTTTGTAATGTTTTTATTTTAAGGAATAAATTACATTTTCAAGTTATTACTAATTATTGTTAGTATTGTTATACTGTCTGTTTTTACATAAATACAGTCATGCTTAATTTATATAATTTAATTGTCTTGCATAATTAATATTAATAATAATAAAATAATGTTTAATTTTATGGAATGTCTTTTACTGCATTATGACTTGTTATGTTGTTGATTTTTGATATTTCATAAAATGAAGTATTGCCAAAATTATCGTAAAAATTTATTCCATTTCAATGTAAAAATTTTGATTTGTTATTATCTTTTCTATCTTAAAATTATGTTAATTATAATTGTAGTGACAACAGTTATAATTTTCATAATTAATGCACTACATCATTAGTGAGAGATGATTATTTTGCTACTTTTTATTGAAAACTCTTATTGTATTATAGCTTGCTATATTATCGCTTCAGGTTGACTTATAGAAATAGTAAAAGTGCTTGCTATTAAAGAGAAAAAAGATAATAAGTTAAATGCTTTAGATAGTTATTATTTAAAGTTAAAATTTCATATCAGTTATGAAACATACAAAGAATTCTTAAAGCTTCATCATTTTCAATGGATATATTATTAAAATCAGATTCTTTTAGTTTCAAAACAAAATCAGATTTTTTTCACTCAAAACAAAATCAAAACTTTTTTTTTTCCTAAAATAAAATCAGTCCCCCCTAAAAAAATTGGATTTAAACTCAAAAAAAAAAAAAAATCCTCCACTCTAACACCCATCCTCCACCCTCCTCCTCCTCCTCCAACCTACCCCCCTTCCTCCTCCAGCATTGCAATTCTCTCTCTCTCTCTCTCACTCTCTCACACACAATGGAAGAGATTGTAAGGGAAGTCGTCGCTCCAATGGAGGAGATCGCAAGGTAGGGCTGGGCTAGTGAGTGGGACCACTGTGAGGGGGTTGTCGACGTAGTCTGGGCTTGCGACGAAGGGAATCACTTTGAGACAGATCAAGACAGAGGAGATCACAACATTTACGGCTTGTGATACCTGGGTTTTCTAGTGGAGGGGTCGCGACCCTTCGCGGTGGGTCGTGATGGTCATAGGTCGTCATCTCTGACAACGATGCCGCCAATGAGAGATCATAGAGGAGACCAACTGGATCCTCACAGAGATTTGCTCCAACGGTGATCCCAACAATCTTAATGACTTTGTGGAGATTGAGATCAACACTAATGTGGGGAGGGGGGCTGACGGTGGGTCTCAATGCTTTCATACTTGTATTTTTTTTAAAAATTTTGGTTTTTAAGGAATTTTTTTGAGGAATTTTTAAAGGGTAATTTAATAATTTAGTTTAAAAATTAACGTTCAAAACTGTTTTTTGTCCAAAACTTAAGGGTTGGAGGCCAAATTGTACTTTTGTTAAAATGTTAGATCTAATTAAATAAAAAAAGGTTGAAGACCTAATTGTAACTTTTAAAAAAAAATTAGAGACCAATTAAATTATTTACCCTATTTTTTATATGTGTTCGTATTTTATCTTTTTTTTTTTCTTCTCTAGTATAGTTAAATTTCAGTTTAATGCACTTTCTAATTTATTTTTCCTTGTGTTGCTATTAAAATACCCTTCCAAAATATGTTCACACTCAATTTTTTTTTAGTATGATACTTATTGTATAAGAAATCATCCTTTAAAAAGTATTTGTGTTCTCTAATTCTTTCACGAACAATTTTTTCTCAATTGACTCTTTTTAAGTAGTGTGCCGTATAACTTTTTTTAATCTTTATCTATGTTTTCTTAATTCCAAATTAAAGAGGTTAAGAAATGGTCAGCCCCATAAACTTTTCAATTCTCTATCTCTTTTACTCTCTATTAAACAACAAAATATATTTTCTTTCATAACTTAAAATTCCTTTTAAGCTTTTTCTACCATCGTTTCATTCTAGCAAACATAATTTTAGTGCAGGCTCCATATTCACAACCAACCAAAGACCTCTAGTACATATGTAAAAGAGAGAAACTCTTTTTTGACGCACTTTCTTATACTTGTCAAGTGTTGAAAAATAGAAAGATCTAGCAAAGTTTAACCTTTTGTCATCATTTTGTGGAAAATCGTTAGATATAAGTATGTTAGACACCTGTAACTCGATTAGTGAAATAGTTTGTTTTCACTTTTCTTATTCATCTTTTTACTTTTCTCTTTTTGTTAGAGGCTCTTCTATAATCAAGTTGTTGAAAATTTGCAATGTGTTTTGTTACAATACATTTTTTTTTCTCGCATTATTCCTCTCTATCAAACAACTTTTTTCTTGTCACCATTTTATTTTAGCAAATATTATGTTAAAATTAACTGCTTATTAACAACTACACAAGACTTTTTTTTTTATAATAAACTATGTAAAATTTTTATTACTAAATAAACTAAAAAAATAATGGGAGAAGGAAAGAATTAGGCCATTATTAATTGAGAATAAAAAAAAATATATATAACATTACTTAGTAAACAACCCATTTAAATTAAAACAAAATTTATTTTTGTAAACAACGACGTAAAAGAGATACGAAGTAATAAAGAGAGAACGAAAAGCAAAAATGGAAGAAAAAGAAGGAGAATAAGAACATAAAATTAAAAATTTAAGTGTTTAAAAAAGATTTTAGAAGGCCCTTCTTGAGCCAATGTACAATATATAGCATAGAGAGAAGCAGAGACTTGTCCCAGTCCGAAAACAAAAGTATAAGGGTTGTAACTACACACTACTTGAAGTACTGGAACGTATTCTCCTGTTGTAGTCCTCGTGATTTTATAAATACGATGTATTTAAATATTCTTAAAAATATATCATTTAGTTACACTTAGAGTTAAAATTATATTACTTTGTGTAATTTTTTTTAAAAACAAACTCATAATTGAAACTGCAACGCCAAAAAGAAAAAAAAATAATAATATAATAAAGAAAAAGAAAAACTAGAGATGCAACAATGGGCCGGGGTCCGTGGGCCAGCCCGAGCCCGTCCTGATATAGTGATGGGCCGGGCCGGCACAACCCGACACTGTTCACGGCCCGGCACGACCCATAAATACTTGTGGGCTGGGCCGAGCCAATATATGTTGGCCCATGGGCTTGCCCGGCACGGCCCATGGAAAATCATGGGCTGGGTTGGGCCTGGGCCTATGCAGGCCCGGCCCGTCTAGGCCCACAATGGGCCAGCCCACCGGCCCAGTTGGGTCGGCCCATCCGTCCTACAATGGGCCAGCCCACTGGCCTAGGTTGGGCTGGCCCATCTAGGCCTATACAAGGCCACAATGGGCCAACCCATTGTGGCCCAATTTCATATATATATATATATATATATATATTTAGATATATTTTTTCATGTTCATTCACGGGTGAACATGGCTGAGTATGACCTTCCTCAGTAAGTCATGTAAGGCTCATTGTAAGTCATGTATTATCACATCAAAAGACTATACATTTAATATATATATATATTATTTAATACATATAAGAATTAAATATTATATAATATATATACATGTCATATTCAATTATTCACCCGTGAATGAATAATTGAATATGCCATGAGATTTTTCCAATGCAATCACATCACAATACGTCTGTCAAGTTCTTTTTCTTCTCTTTTCATTTCTTTTTATTTTTTATTTTTCCTTGTAGGCATGCTTTGCTTTTGAGAAGTAAAGTTGAGAATCAGATGCTGAATCTGTAGGTTATGTATTATCACATCAAAATACTATACATTTAATATATATATTATTTAATACATGTAAGAATTAAATATTATATAATATATATACATGCCATATTCACCCGTGAGTGTACATAGCATTAGATCCCCCATGCACATCACATTGCAATAGGCCTGACAATCACCTTTTCTTTTCTTTGCATTTTTAAATTTTTTTTTGTAGGCATTGTTAGTATGTGTGGAGCTTAATTATTACCCTGACGCAGATTGCTCCTACGCAGAGGTTGTATGGGGATCGACCTTCGCGGTAAGGTCGACGTGGGGGTTGGAAGGGGGGTGGTAAACCCCCCTCCCGGGAATTGTAGGGGGCGAAACCCCCTGGGCAAAAATCTTATATGCAAGTTTATTTTACATAGGGTTAGTTTAGGTTTTTTACATAAGGCATGCTTTGCTTTGGAGAAGCAAAGCTAAGAATCGGATATTGAGTCTATAGGTTATGTATTATCACATCAAAATACTATACATTTAATATATATATTATTTAATACATATAAGAATTAAATATTATATAATTTATGCATGCCATATTCACCCGTGAGTGAACATGGCATTAGATTCCCCTATGCAATTATAAAGGGGCAGGCCTAACATAGAGGCTCAGAAGGAAGGCCTGCAATGTGCAAAGCTGAGACGTTAAGTCTTCAGCGAATTGTCTAATCAAGTTACACTTGAAAGAAAAAAAATAAAAAAAAATAAAAAAATAAACTTTTTTTACCTATAAATAAACGTAGAACATTCACAGAGATACTCATTCAACAAATTTCTAAGATCTTATGTATTGTCTTGTTTTTTAGATTACTTAGAGTTCTTTAGAAAGGAAAAAAAAACTTGAAGGTATAATTTATTTCATTTGTTGTTCATTAATTTTGTATTGTTATAAGTCAATTTTATCGTGTAATTATTTTATTTAATTTTTATGTTACGTTAATTTATTGTTATTTTTTATTGAAACTATGGCATCATCACCTAGAGGGAGAGCCAACATTTCACATTTGGTGATCAACGAAGAAGAACAATTTAATGATCCACTGGAAGAAATTGGAGTTGACTTGCTATCTCAAGTTGATGGCTCCTCTGAAGTCACTCGTAAGGGCAAAAGGAAAATTCAACAAACTTCATCAGTTTGGAATTACTTTGATCTCGTAACACGTACAAACGAGCATGGTGCAACAGAAGAGTGCGCAATTTGCAAAGTATGCAAATAAGACTACACAGGTAAATCCTCTTCTGGCACTAGTCACTTAGAGAGGCATCACAAAAAATGCGAAGCTAAGCATGGTGTAGGTGGTGTTGATTGTCCTCAACAAACACTTCAATTTAGCCCTGATGGTAGTGTTACCAATTGGTCATATGACCAACAAAGAGCTAGAGAATGGCATGCTAGATATTTGGCTAGTGCTCAACAACCAATTAGTCTTGCTGATGATCCCGCCTTTGAGGAGTACATTCAAAATGCCTATAATCCACAATATAGGTGTGTTTCAAGAACTACCACAAGAGCTGACACTATGAAAGTTTTTCATTTGATGAGGGAAAAGTTAGTAACTAAATTTAATTCATTCACTGCATCTATTGCATGCACATCTGATTTGTGGGAAGGTCGTACCAAAACTAGTTATATCTGTGTAACTACACATTATGTGGATAAAGATTGGTCTTTTCAAAAAAGATTAATTGCGTTTCGACTAATGCCTTATCCGCATGATGCCAAGGCCATTCATGATGTCATCATGGAAGTTTTGATTTTTATGGCATTAAAGAAAAGGTTTTGAGCATCACATTTGATAATGCATATGCTAATACTGCTGCTATTAACCTTTTCAAAACAACATTGAGACCACAACATGGCGAAACACTTTTTCACCAAAGATGTGCTTGTCATATTATTAACTTGTGTGTTCAAGATGGCATGAAATTTTTTCAAGGTTATTTGGAAAATATTCAAATGGCCTTGGGTTACATAGCAAGTTCTGGCTCTCGAATTGAAGAGTTTGCTAAGCTTTGCAAGAGAGCAAGCATGAAACCCAGAAAACTTTCAACTGACATAGGACACCGGTGGAATTCAACATATTTGATGCTGAATGCATGCCTACCATACAAAGAGGTCATAACCGTGTATTACAACTTAAAGAATCCAACTGAGCTGCTTCAAGAGTTTGATTGGCAAATTGCTTCATGCTTTTACAATTTCTTAAAGATTTTTTATGAAGCCACTCTCTAACTCTCAGGTGTGTACTATCCCACCTCTCCTCATGCATTACATAAGTTGTACGACATTGCGGCAACCTTCAATATGCATAGAGATTTTGACATGTTTAAGGAATCTGTTGAGTTCATGGAACAAAAATTCAAAAAATATTGGGAGCGTGTTCCACCATTGTATTGCATAGCTGCTGTATTGGATCCTAGAGTTAAATTAGCTGGTGTTGAATATTTGCTTAAGGGTATAGGGGAAAAATTAAAAGTACATTCTGACATCATAACCATTCAAAATGTGCAAGCAAAAGTTAACAATATATTTACTGCATATAATGAAAAATATGGAGGAGGCCAAACAATATCCCCTGCACCTTTAGCAAATACTACTTCTGTACCACATGGTTCTTCATGGGCAAGTATGATTAGCTACACCGGATTTCGTTTCGATGCATTGTCTACATCTTCAACAAGCAGTGAATTGAAAAACTATCTAGAAACAAATTTTGCGGCATTCATTTTCAATGAGCAAGGTGGTGGCCATGATTTCAATAAGTTTGATCTTTTGTCATTTTGGAGATCACAGTCAAGAACTTTTACTGTGCTCTCTAAAATGGCTTGTGATATACTAACCATACCAGTATCCACAATTGCAAGTGAACAAGTATTTAGTTACAGTGGTAGAGTACTTGATGAAAGGCGGATTTCGTATGAGTGACGATATTCTGTAAGCAATAATGTGCGTCAAAGATTGGGAGGATGCTCGTAGAAGAAGCCAAGAAGTTCAAGATGATTAGGTTGATGACTTTGAAAATTTGGACATTTCTGATACTCTCACTAGGAGTACTACGTTGTAATTAATTATGAACAATATTTTTTTATGTTTTTTTTTTGTTTTTAGTAATTTTGTAAACACCTAATGTATAATTATCCCGATTGTACTCTTTTTTCCTTATCAAGGTTTTGTCCCACTGGGTTTTCCTTGGAAAGGTTTTTAATGAGGCAATCGTAAATAAAATATGCTTTTTTATATTTCCCTTAACTATTCAAAATTTTATATTTATTAACTTGTTTAAAAATTTAAAAATTTAAAAATTAAAAATTACATGCTTAGATGGGTTGGCCCATTTAAACCCATGATGGACCAAGATGAGTCGGCCCATTTAAGGCCCACGGAACGGCCCGACACGACCCACGGCACGACCCATATAAAATTAACCCGCGGGCCAGACCGAACCAAGTTATTTTTAATATAGGCCGGCCCGACCCGGCCCACGAAAGTCATGAGCCGGGCCAGCCCGCAGGCGGCCGTGTAGGCCTAAGGAGAACGGGCCCGGCCCGTTCTTGCAACAATAAGAAAAACATTGGTTATGTGCTTTTGGTGTCGCGTCAAATAGCATTTAGGGATAAATGAAAAAAAAAAATAAAAAGAAAAAACATAAAATCAACAGGGAAAAAAAAAGGTCCCAAAACCTGAAACTTGAAAGCAGCGGCCGCATATCTGATGACACTGGTGTCAAACACAGCCTGAAAGATCTCTCCAGTCTATCTTCGGCGATTTGCAGTCAGAGTCGGAGCTATATAAACATACATTCATACATCTAAAAGCACAACAACTTTTTTTCTGAGATAATAATAATGGCGAGGGACAGCTGCATGACTCGTGTGGCCGCCGGTGTTGCCGTCGGCGGAGCTGTTGGTGGCGCCGTCGGTAATTCTTTTCTCCTTCCTCCTCTTTTTCTATGAATTTCCTTTTTGATATATGATACATATTTGTGTGTTTATCTGTTACAATATATTTTTTGTGTTTGTGTCATCGCTTTCCTGTGGTTTTAGTGGGTTTAGCTTTTTCTTGAATTCGAGGACTTATGAGTCGCATATTTGACCTTAAGTCTCATGGTTTTTTTTTTCTTTTATTATTTGCTCAATATTGATTATTGATATTGCCGAGGAGAAAATATTGTTTGGTGATTTCTGTGAAACCTTTAGGTGATTCATAAGGGGGAAAAAAGAAGAAGAAATTTGCATGAAAGAAGTTGGGTACCTTGTTTCAAGTTGTGCCTATGATTAGGTTCACTAGATATCTGAAAGACACTTAGATAATGGGTATTGTCTATTTTTCTGGATAACCATAATTTGACTTGGCTGTTATTTTATTCTATCTTCCAATTGCTGTAGTAGAATTGGGTATCTCTAACAGACTCTCTACTATTTATGTGCAGAAGTGAACATTTTATAGAAGAAACATGGGAGGTTTTTCAATGAAGTTTTCTTTTGTTTGTTTGTCATTGTTTTTCAAGAGTGGAGTTTTGTTCTGTTAAGTATATTCGTGTTGGCAGCATTCCTCAGAGCTTTTCTGTTGATTGTTTTTGCATTGCGGTGCCATTTTGAATTAGGAATTACATTTATGAGAAGACAGGTTAAATGTATGCTAAGAGGTGGAGTTGCAATGTAAAATGGGCAGGAAGTAGACTGATGTTCTTATATCTCTAGATCTGAGCAGAACATAGTAGATGTATTGCATTGGGAGGCTGTCCAATCCTCTGCACTTAACTTAAAAGAAGATTTTTTTTTTTTTTTTCTTATTGAGAAGTAAAAAAGGTTCAACTTTTCATTACTTTTATCTTGTCTAGAACGTTACATCTATGCTGGGTTTCTGTGCACGTTCTTGTTAGTTATTCTTTCATTGCTTGGAGTTAGCCTAGTTTGATATCTAATTCTTTTTTTTTTTAATGAATTTTTATCTGATAATAACTTTATATATCCAGGTGCTGTATATGGAACATATGAGGCTATTAGGTACAAGGTATACAATCTGATCTGCCTCCTGAACTTCAACTCATGATGTTATACTGACTCCTAAGTTGGCTCTTATTCTTTTTTGCACAAGAGGTTAGATGAAGCTTAAAATTGATCATATGGTAGCTTCAGTGAAGCTTTTTTGCTGTTATTGTCTTTCTACGATGGAAGGAACAATATATATAGCCTTTTGGACATTATACTTTAGAGCCTTACTATGAAAACAGGCAGGAGGAATCTGAACATCTATAACGACTTATGGGGCTCTATATTTGTTAAAACTTGTCCTGGACTTTGTAAATTGTTGGAAAAGCTGAAAAGAAATTTCGACCCAACACAATAAAGTTGCAATTGGGTTTTATGGGTTGTGATACAGTTGGAACTCGAAATTAATTGGTTTGTTATTTGATTAAACAAAGCTCAACTTCAAGTTGTAGGATAAATTAGGGTGAGATCTTCAAATCTGCAATCCATACTATTAAAATTCAATAATCTTAAAATGGTGTGATTCTAGGGTTGAAGAAGGAATTGCTGAAAGGAAGAGGTCTTTAAGTTGAGGCGGTTGACTTTATTGGGAAAAAAAATAGCTCTGTTGTTCTAGAGCTGTTTACAGAACCTTTAACATAAAAAAGATGAACCAGGCTGGTGTAATGACTTAATTCTTTTCCTCCTGGATTTATGTTACTTGCATTATCTGCTAGTAGTTACACTATATGCTGCCTTCTCTTTGTGTTGTTACACTCTAACTCTAGCTTAAGATTTAAATTTAAAGGGAAAATAAGGAATATTTTATGCATTTACGTATTCGTTGCAAAATGCAGGTCCCGGGATTACTGAAGATCAGATACATCGGACAAACAACACTTGGCAGTGCAGCTATTTTTGGACTCTTTCTGGGTGCTGGGAGCTTAATACATTGTGGGAAGTCCTATTAAGCTCTTTTTACTCTATTTTTGGCGTACTAGAATGAACTAAATTCCGTTTCATTAACAAGTTAATGGCGTCCTACTGCAGTGTCATATTGCGTATAAAGATGATGAGTCTGGGTGACCAGTTTTTGTTTGAGTGTGCTCTGTTATTTTATTTGGTCATGGTGTAGTTTCATAGCCATGAATGTTGCATCCTTTTCCCCCTTTTTGTTGATGAAATTTTATTAGTTTGACTTCTTTCGTAATTCCCTTCAAGCTTTGGTAGTGTTCATTTCTTTTTTAAAGACCTTTGGGGCTGCATCACTCCCTTTCAAAGATTACACAAATATCCGTAGCTAAATCATGATTTTTGATTTTTTCCGAAGAATTAAGGGATAAAATTCGGTATTAATAACCATCTTTGGAGAAGTATCAAGAATGCAATTTACAATTTTCTTATTTTTTAATTTGAGGCTATTTTGGACAATTTTTGAGTGAAAATTGAAAATTAATTAGAAAAAGTGTAAATTTATGTGTTAAATCTAATATGAAGATACACATTTGATGAGTTAAAAAATCAAAAGTATAATATTTGAATAAACTTATAAAATATAGGGCATAAAAAAGTAAACAACCCATAGTATTCAACCCAAGCCATTATTTTTGCTCAAATAGCACTGTTATAATTATATAAGCAAACACATGGAAGTAAGACATACAAAGGGGTTATCTGCTTCCTCCAACTCCAAAAAAAAAAAAAAAAGACAAACGACAACAGCAACAACAAGCTTTTTACCTGCATAAAACCGGACAGCACGTCACCGGTCTTGGGATTGTTTTTGTCCCCTTTCAACCCTCTAGTTACTACTTATGCACCACACTTTGCAATTTCACCCAACTATGTCAATGCCATGATTTTATCTCCTTGAATATCTCCCTTCAAGGATAGCCTGAGCTCTAACAAGCTTGTTCTCAACTTCGAGGACGGTAGAATCGTCATAAGCTTGTTTGTTGACCACAACGCTCGCCTATTGGAGGCTCGACCAACCGTAGAGCAAAGTGCCTTGTATCTCCGGCCATTTCTGATGGTTATATGCCCTGCTGCTGATGTTGTTGCCACAATAGCTTCCAACCTCAATGCCTGCTAGTTTCGCGTTAGAAAAGACAACCATTTTTTGTCATGAGTTTTGAGAGAAGCGACATAATTTAGCCGACCAACTTTTACCAACATTCTTCTATGTTGAAAATGTGATCATAACCATGCCGCTCAAGTTCATCTGTCGAAGATCAGAGCCGAAGAAGACCCTGGAGAGTTCCATGATGTGGTTAACAGTGATTTCACCACCGTGCATCGATTGCGCATAACGGCATCAGTTCCACAAATTTCTGCAAGTGGTAGAATGATTAAAATAAAAGGTTTTAATGATTACGCAAAAGTAGGAAACTGTATAAATAACAGATCATTGATCCCTTTGATATTTTTTACTATGTTTGTGAACAAATTTATGGTACATGGATGTTTAACTGACTCTATTGGTGAAATTGGGTTTCAGTTGAGGGTATGAAAGTTTAAATTGAGGGGGAAAAGAAACACCAAAACTAACTTTCAATGTATTGAACTGCGAAATTTCAAATTATTTTATGTTCAGCAAGGAGAAGCATTTGCTAGATTTATATGATATTAACACCAAATAAAGATGATCAAAACAAACAATCTAGCAATTAATATGAAAATAACACAATTTTAATAGAGTTGGAGCATATATAAAAAGATGGTAATGAGATTACCTCCGTCATTTGGCAGTGGATATGCGTCACCCATGCTCGACGGAAAATGCCAAAATTTGGCCGGAATTCGGTTTGCAAGCTAAGATCACAAGAGAGAAAACCTCTAGTCCTCCTCTTCCCACAATGTGTATCACCCCGATCGACCCACACACACAACTCACAAAAAATCTGTTATGCTATATATAGAAAGTGATCCCGGATGGGCTTTTTACAAAGAACAATGGAAGAGAGTATTTAGCCTAATAAGCTGACCAAATACTATGAGAGGGAACCCATAGGCCGCAAACTGATCAATAAAAGGAGTATCCGTTCCATTAAGGCCTAATATTTAACATAAATGCATTAACAAATTAGCATTAACAAAGTTGTCCACAATATGCTTTTGTTCATATTTGAGTGAATTATTATGATTATAGAAATTTATACAAAAATATTCTAACAATCACTCACTTGGACGATATAATCATACAACAACATTCACTCTGTCATAGAACATCGACCGACAAGAATCTCGTACAACAAACTTATAGTCAAACTAATTATGCATAACATTATATTGATAGGATATAAGTATTACACATAATTGGCACTAGAGATGCATTGCAACAACTTGAGACAAATAACTAAATATATGGATCTAACAACAATGCATATATTGAGACTAATAACTAAATGTCTCATTTTGCAAACTTCTTACTTTACTAACCCAAACATATGTGTCAATACAACACTGTACATAAAGTGACAAAGATCCTCAAACATGCATGTATTGTATAAAACATAAGCAATCTTTATTAATAACAACATGTCACATATAATAGACAATAAACTCTCACTAACTCAACACAAGTATAGCCTCCTCTGGGCAGTATGTTCTTCAAACACATAACAAGTGGATTTGCCAACATGTTATTCGTAGACGTGTTTTCAACAGCAACGAGGCCTCCTACATCTTTCTCTTTAACAAAATGGAACTTATTATCAATATAGTTGAGCGAATGCTCTTATTGTTCTAAGAGAAAGATTGTTGCGGAACTATCATAAATAGTTTCAGTTAGTAGAAATAGAGTCAACAACTCATATGCTAAAACAAGATTCCATAACCACATCACTTAAGTAGCCTCATAACACCCCACATGCGCCCCAACCAAAGCAGAAGAAGCTATGAGTGTCTATCAGATACTTATCGACAAAATAGTCCCTCCTCCCATCACAAAAACATATCCAAACATGCATATTTTATCATTTAGGTAGCCTACTTAATTGACGTTACAAGATCCAACTGTAAACATAAACGAATTCTAATATGCTATAAACTGTATGTATATCAAGAATTGAAACGGAAGCGTGAAAATATTTCTTACTTACCTCCGGCCATTGCTATGTGAATCAACTGTGTTCTACGAGCGTACAGTGGCTGCCTCTCTTGAGAGCTTCTAAGTTCTCAAGAAACTCAACTGATGGTGTTGGTTATTAAAGAGTTTTTTTGAACTTGGGGACCCAAGATTTTGTTCAAGACACGAACAAAATTTTGTGTTTCTCTACTGCAAAAAAATCCTTCCATCGAGGATTATTATACAGCCACAAAACAACAGTTACCATGGCGTTTTAATGGGCATAAATATGAGGCCAATAATTGCAACAAATTAAATTGGTTTCAATTGTTTGGAAACCGTTAAAAAGGAAAAACTGTTACATTCTCCCACTTGGTCTCCATATTTATCCTTATATCCATTAAACCCAAACTTTCAGGAAACAAATACATGAATCATGGCGATTCTCTAAATTATGAGTATTATCTTCCATGTATTACAATGTATTATTTCTCAGACTTTTTTCCTTACATGGTAACTTAACTTTATGAATAAACCCAATGTTTATTCTTGGTCCTACTATATGTGAATTTTCTCCAATAACTTAATGCGCAAAACAAATATGAGAAAACATCACAACTGAATAAGAGTTTCATTAAGACTATAAATTGTATATACAAACAAATTTACATTATGGAACCAAGTCCCATCTGTACAACATGATCCTTTAATGACTTCAGTGGCATTCCTTTTGTCAGAGGATCTGCGATCATCAATTCAGTGCTTATATGCTCAATGACCACTTTATTTTCCTTAATGCGTTCCCTTATGGCTAAGTACTTAATGTCGATATGTTTACTTCGACTGCCACTCTTATTATTCTTAGCCATAAAGACAGCAGCTGAATTGTCACAATGTATCATTAATGGCCTAGACACAGAATCTACAATTCTAAGGCCTGTCATGAAACTCTTTAACCATACACCATGCGAAGTAGCCTCAAAACAAGAAACGAACTCTGCCTCCATTGTAGAAGTAGCAACCAACGTTTGCTTTCCACTCCTCCAAGATACAGCTCCTCCGGCTAGCATGAAAATATAACCTGAAGTTGATTTTCTCGAATCAACACAGCCAGCAAAGTCTGAATCAGAGTAGCCAATCACCTCTAGAAGTCAGTTCGCCTATACATAAGCATGTAATCCTTTGTACCTTGAAGGTACCTCATCACTTTCTTTGCAGCCCTCCAGTGGTCAATGCTTGGGTTACTTTGATATCTTCTCAATATTCCCACAGCAAATGCAATGTCAGGTCTTGTACAGACTTGAGCATACATAAGGCTTCCAACAGCTGAAGCATAAGGAATGTTGCTCATTTGAACTTTCTCGAAATCATTCCTTGGACATTGGTTCAAACTGAACTTATCACCCTTCACAATGGGTGCTACACTTGGTGAACAATCTTTCATCCAAAATCTATCTAAGACTTTATTGATATAGGTTTCCTGCGATAGTCCCAAAATGCATCAAGATCTATCCCTATGGATCTTTATGTCAATGACATAAGATGCCTCACCCATATCCTTCATATCAAAGTTCTTAGAAAGGAATTGTTTCACCTCATATATAAACCCCTTGTCATTGGTTACAAGAAGGATATCATCCACATATAAAACAAGGAAACAAATCTTGCTCCCACTGACCTTCTGGTATATACATTGATCTATGATGTTCTCTTCAAAACCAAATAAAGTGATGACATCGTAGAATTTCAAATACCATTTACGGGAAGCCTGTTTCAAACCACATATGGATTTCTTGAGTTTGCATACCAATTGCTCACCATTACTAGAGGAGAATCCTTTAGGTTGTTTCATATAAACCTCTTCCTCTAGATCACCATTGAGGAATGCCGTTTTCACATCCATCTGATGTAACTCAAAATCAAAATGAGCTACTAATGCCACGATCATACGAAGGGAGTCTTTTTTAGATACGGGAGAAAAAGTCTCAGTGCAATCTATACCCTCCCTTTGAGTGAATCCTTTAGCAACGAGTCATGCCTTATGTCTCTCAATGTTGCCTAATGAGTCTTTCTTTGTCTTCAAGACCCATTTGCATCCAATGACTTTTACACCGTCAGGCAACTTGACAAGATCCCAGACTCCATTAGATGACATAGAGTTCATCTCATCTTTCATGGCATCATACCACAAGTTAGATTCCTTACAACTCATGGCTTGTGAAAACGTTTCTAGATCATTTTTGGCTCCTATGTTGTAGTCAGACTCTTGTAGAAACACAATATAGTCACTAGGAATGGCTGATTGCCTTACTCTAGTAGATCTCCTTAATGCTGATTCAACATTCTCTTGAGGAGCATGTTGATCATCTGGCTGTTCAACTGGATCTACTACTTCTTGATCAGCAATCCGTGGAACTTGAATGACTAGCTGTTGTTCAACACGCATTTGAACTGTAGATGTGTCGCGTATAACAATCACTCTATCATATGAAGTGGAAGCTTGAGCATGTATGATCTTTCTCTGGAACGGTGTTCCAGAATCGATCGCTCCCACTGATCAAGTCATTCTCAAGAAATTTCGCATTCCTTGATTCCACAAACCTAGTGGTATGTGATGGACAATAAAATATGTATCCCTTAGACCGTTCAGCATATCCAACGAAATACCCACTTATGGTCCTTGGGTCTAGCTTCTTTTCTTGTGGATTATAGACTCTCACTTCAGACGGGCATCCCCAAACGCGTATATATCGCAAACTCGGTTTCCAACCTTTCCATAACTCGAACGGTGTCTTTGAGACAGCTTTGGTTGGAACTCGGTTTAATATATACACAGCCGTCTTGAGAGCTTCAGTCCACAAAGACCTAGGAAGCTTGGAGCTGCTAAGCATGCTCCGCACCATATCCAACAATGTTCGGTTTCTTCTTTCTGCCACACCATTTTGATCTGGAGAACCAGGCATAGTATATTGGGCAACTATCCCATGTTCTTGAAGAAATTTTGCAAATGGACGAGGCGCTTGTCCATCTTCGGTGTATCTACCATAGTATTCACCACCTCTATCAGATCTCACTATCTTTATTTGCTTACCACATTGTTTCTCTACTTCTGCCTTAAACACCTTAAAGGCATCTATAGCTTCATTTTTGTTATGAAGCAAGTAGAGATACATATATCGTGAGTAATCATCAATAAAAGTAATGAAATACTTTTGACCATACGCATCTATGTCTGGATTACAAATATCTGTATGTATGATCTCTAATATGTTTGAACTCCTCTTGGCACCTTTCTTTAACATATTGGTCTACTTTCCCTTTATGCAGTCCACACAAGTGTCAAAGTCAGTAAAATCTAGAGTACTAAGTACTCCATCATTCACTAATCTCTTTATTCTCTCAATAGAGATATGACACAATCTACGATGCCACAACATAGATGAATCTTCATTCATAACACATCTCTTAATGCCAGCATTATCTTGAACATGCATAGAAGTATAAGAAGTTTTATCTTGTAAATTAATTTTGAAAAAACCATTTGACAATATACCATTTCTAATAAGTTCAGATCTATAAAACAAACTAAATATAGTGTTTGAAAAATTAAAGAAAAATCTCAATGGTACAAGCCTTGAAACTGAAATTAAATTCCTAGAAAAACTAGGAATATAAAATGTCTTTTCTAATTTTAAAATAAAGCCACTAGATAAAACTAAATTGCATGTTCTGATAGCTTTTACATGTGAGCGCATCTTGTTGCCTGAATAGATGCACTGCTCACTTCCCACCGGCTTCCTTAGGCCTTGCAATCCCTGCAAGGAATTAGTGACATGGATTGAAGAACCGGAATCAATCCACCACGTGTTATGTTCAACATCAACCATATTAGATTCATAACAAACAAGTGAGAATTGAGTACCTTTTTTGTCAAGCCATCTCTAATATTTAGGACAATCATTCTTTATGTGCCCCTTCTTGTTGCAAAAGAAGCAACTGGATTCCTTCTTGATATCAGCTTGAGCGGGCAGTTTGCCTTTTCCCTTATTCTTGGCTTGGCCCTTATTCTTCCTTTGAGTTGCCAGATGCACACTCTCTCCTGCTTCCATAACAAGCCTTCCTTCTTCCTGAACACACATGGTCATCAATTCATTGATGGACCACTTATCCTTATGTGTGTTGTAGGATATCTTGAAAGGTCCATATTGATGTGGAAGAGTGTTGAGGATGTAGTGCACAAGGAAGGTTTCAGGCATCTCAACCTCAAGTGTCTTTAGCTGAGCCGCTATATCCCTCATTTGCATGATGTGCTCACACACACCATGAATTCCAGTAAGCTTCATAGATGAAAATTTCATTATCAAGGTGCTAGCCAAGGCTTTGTCTAATGTAGCAAACTGCTCATCAATTGCCTTTATCAAGGCTCGCACATTGTCATATTGCTCCAATAAACCACGTATGCCAGCCGAGATCTTCGTCTTTATGAACATTACGCAGATGCGATTAGATCGCTCCCACTTTTCATAACGGTCAACGTCATCTGGCTGGCTGGTCTCCGTAACGGCAGGTGGTTTATCCTTACGGATAGCAAAGTCAATGTCCATGACACCCAAATGAAGAAGAATTCTCTCCTTCCATACCTTATAGTTGTCTCCCTTAAGTTCGAGAATGTCACACTGGAAATCAGACTAACTCACAGTTTGCATAGCTGCATAATGAAACATACATGCTTATGTTACTAAATTGAGGCTACAATACTTTATGACAAGTTTACCAATGTAAATAATGCATTAAAATATGAATCAAATGACATAAAAATTGCCTGTGAGCTAAATTTTTAATTCAAACAGACTCATATATCCTTATGATGACACTATCAAATTATATGCCTTTTTTCTTAATTCATGTGGGTAAATTAAGAAAGATAATTTGATACATTATCCTAACTAATCATATTAAATATAATAAAAATTTCTATGGGATAAAATTTATCATATTACATATGATTAATCACAATTTAATGTCTTTTTACCATATGTGATTTAAACATCTAACATAATTTTTTGCATAATCAAAGATGCTGTAGCTACTCTTTAATTATTCAAAAATTAAATACATATATCACAAGACATTTGTTCTTTAATTTTTGCTCATAAAATAAATTGCAATTACCTTAAGCAACAAATAAATATAAACAATGAACCATAATTTATGTACTAATTTTCATTATGTATAGATTAAAATTATACATTCAAAAATATAATTTAGCACATTATTGCATAAAATTAAATGTACTAAATTATTTAACTTAATATTGCATGCATAATTTTAAATTACAAATTATACATAATGAACACTATATGCATATAAATTTACAAAATTATATCCACTCAAATACTATATAATATTCATAACAAATACCAAAATTATGAATATTCAAAATTATGAATTTTTCATAAATTATTCCATAATATGAAAAATTTCATATAAATATCAAAATTGTGGATATAATGAAAATTTCTTAAAAATTATAAAAACTAAAAAACTGAAAATTTTATGAAATTTTCCCCAAAAAATATCATTTTATAAAATTTGAAAAAAATCAATTTTTTTTAATTTTCAGGTTTTATTTTTTTTTTATTTTCTTAAAAACGATGTCGTTTCATGGAGGGTAAATGCCCCTCCCCCCCCCCCAAGCCATAAACGACACGTCGTTTACTTAACCCTCAGCCCGTTGATAGTCCAAACGATATATCGTTTTGGCTGTCCAAAGGCGAAACGACATATCGTTTCTTGCTGGAAAGTGACGCCTGCATTGCCTGAAACGACATGTCATTTTTGGCTGACTCAAGCTAAACGACATGTCATTTTTCTCGTCTTTAACCTTGAATCCGGGTCTTCTTCACCCGAACGACCCGGTTTTAACTCGGTTGGAAACCCGGCTGTAATTCTACCATCCGGACACCAATTTTGACGTTTCAAATTGCAGAATTCATAGAAATCTAATGTCTAAATGATTTCTAATCTTAGTTTCAATTAAAAAATGCTAAAAAACAAAACCCAAAAATCAAAAAAAAATTCAACCCGTGACTGTCATGAACACGGAAATTTTTTTTTTTTTTTAACAAACTCCATAGTTCACACGCAAGGCAGAGTGATTTACGGCTCTGATGCCAAATATAAACATAAACAAATTCTAATATGCTATAAACTGTATGCATATCAAGAATTGAAACGGAAGCGTGAAAATATTTCTTACTTACCTCCGGCCATTGCTATGTGAATCAACTGTGTTCTACTAGCGTACAGTGGCTGCCTCTTTTGAGAGCTTCCAAGTTCTCAAGAAACTCAACTGATGGTGTTGGATTATTAAAGAGTTTTTTTGAACTTGGGGACCCAAGATTTTGTTCAAGACACGAACAAACTTTTGTGTTTCTTTATTGCAGAAAAATCCTTCCATCAAGGATTATTATACAGCCACAAAACAACAGTTACCATGGCGTTTTAATGGGCATAAATATGAGGCCAATAATTGCAACAAATTAAATTGGTTTCAATTCTTTTGAAACCGTTAAAAAGAAAAAACTGTTACACCAACTGCATCAAAAGTGTTGATTTGTCGATATTTGTCTATTTGATACTCTCATTCCCAAAATCCAATAACAACAATGATGATTCATTTAAGCACTTAATCTACACATCAACATAAACAAAACAAAAAGGGCATGTGCATACTTGAGCACACATCAGACTGCCAATCATAAAATGCATAAGGGATTACTTTATCTAATCTCTCTTGCTATCACTACAAGGACATTGGCCTTCCAAGAGTTTGTCACCATTCATAAACGATGCTTTACTAGGAGAGCAAGAACACATACTGACCATTGCAAAACAACATCAAGATAGGTTCTTTTATACAATATGAGAATGCAATAAGCTTAGTCATGGAGAACTTGAATGCCTAGAGCATAAGAGGCTTTTCAAAGATTCTCATACCAAAGTGACCAAGCAGCATACATTTCGTTTTAGATAATAAGTCAGAATCATTAAGTGCAAACAAGTTATCACTGACACAAATCAAACATAAATATCCCCTCCCACTGACCTTTATATGTATGCATCTAATTAACAAACATTCTCCTTAAAGCTATAGTCAACGAGTATCACATCCAATTTATGGTACCATAGCCTTGATGCTTGTCTAAGTACTCCCACTCATCATAGGGTTTCTTAACACAATAATAAACTTAGAATATGCTCTTTGGGCCATGTCCAATTTCATCATTGTGATATTCAACATGAGAGATAAATTCTATATTTAATAATGTCTCGTCCAACGTCAAACTAGCGGAGATACAAGGATTATTCAAGGCTAAAGAAAATAAAAGGGGCAATTATCATTAGACATGTAAAACTAAGATCATGCCTTTCGCCCAATTCTTAACCTTATCAATGATCTTAAAACACTATGATCATTTTGTGCTAGAGTTCTGTGAGCAAGTATAGAACTCTTTGCAGGTAATAGCAATTTATCAAGCATCATAACCAAATGCATCAATCCCATTAACGATAGGATAGCAAAGACCATGCAGTTCATAATACTCGATAAAATCCCCTCACCAGTCTAAACATTTACCAAACAATTAATTATCAATAGGATAAATTAATTGCCCATATGGATCTTAGCACTATAATAAATACATAATTTTATCCATTACTCTAATTTATTATTTGACCATAATATGAGTTTAGTGATTATGCAAGTCCATATATAATCATTTTTAATATTCTCCCACTTGGACCTCATAATCAATAACAATAATACTCATATAATACAACAAGTCCATTAATAATATAAATAATTAAAAGATGGATAAAGATAATAAGCTTAAGCTTAAAACATCCTACCAAGCAATAAAACTGTTGATAGGATAATTCTATCACTCGTATGGATCTTCATGGCATGTTCAACAAATATAAATTTATCCATACATGCAACAATTTATTATTTGACAATGATATGTGACCTGATTGATTATGCTAGTACACATATAAATATTTTAATACTCCCCCACTTGGACAACATAGTCAGAAAAAACATAACACTCACACAAAACAAGATATCAAATAATAACAATAATTAAAAAAAAGGGATAACCTTGTAGCTTAAATGTTACTATATCAAGCATATGATCATCTAATAAATATTTCATTCTCACGACAAAACAAATATGACCATGAATGCCTTAACAAAAAACATGAATTAGGCAAAAAACAATATACACTAAATGAGAATTTTAAAATTTAAATCAATATTCGTATTATACGTCTAAAAATAATAAATTATTTGGGAGAATTCAAAATAAAATATGACCATATAAAATGGTCTATTAAATTTTTCCAATAATTTTTGCTCATAAATAGTGAGAATAAATTATCCAGAAAATATATATAAAAAATTAATAAGACAAACAAATAATTAATATGAATATTTTCTTGTAGCTTACGTTGCGTCCATATAAGCATGGTTTTTCTCAAGAAGAGAAAAAATCAATAAAATTGTAGGAGATACTATGATACAATTTAACTGGACAATTAGACATGTTTAGACTCATGACAGGCGAGTAAATAAACATTCATTATTGCCGAATTTTCACAACTAAATATGCTATATAAAATCAAATAACATAACTAAAATTTCATAGCATCCAATTATTAAACAAATTATATATAATGCCTACGAAAAAAATTATTTGAATAATTATGAGAATTGGCCACCCATAAAATATATCATAAAAAATATGTAAATTAACATTAACATTAACATCATTTTATGGTAGCTTAAACCAAAAAAAAATAACATAAATAGGTAGGAAATAGAAAACGGAGAAAAAAACGAAAACGGAGATCAAAACAGACTACAGATGAGCCTATATGCGTCAATCAAAGTTTTATCAAAATAGGGTTTTTTTTTTTTTAATTTTCAACCTTGTCAAAATAACATGTCATTTTAGGGCATATGTAAGAAACGATATGTTGTTTCATCAACGATAGAAGCCTTTTACTCTTGCAAAAGGCATGTCGTTTTAGTCGTTCTTGACCTCCAGACTTTGTAACAAGGTCAAAAGGCGATCCGCGACTCAACATGCTCATATCTTAGCCTCCAGAACTCTGTTTTTGATGATTCAAAAGGTGTTTTTCCTATAATTTCATTCTCTTTAGATCCATGACATCGAATGGACCAAAAAACACTCAAAAAGATTTAAAAAAAAAAAAAAATCAAAACAAAACATATTTTCTCCATTTTTCAAGCTTCAAAGAACACCCAAAAATACTCCAGGCTAGAATCAGGTCTACAAGCTAAGATCACGAGAGAGAAAAACTTGAGGGTGGTATGTGGTCTCCTTTAGCCCTACTCTTCCCAAAACGTGTATCACTTCCGTCTACTTACACACACAACTCACAAAAAATTTGATGTGGTATATATAGAAAGTGGGCCTTAATGGGCTTTTTACAAATAACAATGAAAGAGAGTATTTGGCCCAATGGGTTGACTAAATACTATGAGAGGGAACCTATCGGCTCCATGCTGATCAATAAAACGAGTTTTCGTTTCATTAGGGCCCGATATTTAACATACATGTATTAACAAATTAGCATTAACAAAGTTGTCCATAACATGCTTTGATTCATATTTAAGTGAATTATTATGAGTATAGAAGTCCACACCAAAAAATATTCTAACAGCATTTTTTAGAGTAATGCTTTATTATGAAATAACTAAAAGTTAATTTAGGGTCCATTTGTTTCATATATTCTTTGAATTTAATGGACTCAAATTTGGATTCGAATATCAAGAATCCTTTGAATACATGTTTGTTTCCTCCAAAATCCGAATCAAATGAGTATCAAAAATCTAAGTTTTCAGAGTTCTGAATCTCCCTAAACTCTTGATACTCAGGTATCTTTGCTATAGTAACAGCTGAAATTTTCTCTCCAATATTTGAAGGAAAAAAAATCATAACTTCTTCATTTGATATCCAAATGAGATGATTCTTTTTTCATTATATTTCTAGTAAAGAGAAGAATAAATTAAGATACATATTGCATATTTTTTAAGATTATTAGCATTAAGATTTTATTAGATTTGTGAATTAATCAAAAAATTATCTTTACTACCTCTCTAAACACAAATTTTAATTTTATTCCATACTTAAATTAAAACTTAAATGCACACCCAAACGTTAATTCGGATAACAATTCAAATTACTAACTCAAATACTAATTTAAATCAAATAACTCAAATCAAATCACTAATTCAAATCCATTTTCCAAACGGACCCTTATTTTCTGTGAGTGAAATTTCTAAATTATTGTCTGTTCAAAAATAAGGGATTATTACTAAACATTTTTTAGGTCATTTGGTATAGTTTTCAAAATAGGTGAAAATGCTTTTGTTTTAAAAAATGGGAATTTTTTGAAAATTGTGTTGAGAATATTTTTAAAATTTTTACCTTAAAAAGCGTCAAAAACATTTTCAAAAATTTTGAGAATGAAAACAAACGAGGCCTTTTCTTGTCAAAAAATTGACATTTGTACGAGACTGATCAATCCACACATATTTTTTCCTCCAAGGATAGTTCATCTATAGCCAAGCAAGATAGTTCATCTATAGCCAAGCAAACCAACAACAATAAAGTTCAAGTTTCTCTCTGCATCCCGCGCAAAGGATGACCATCCTTCTTTTCTTACCAAATCACAGGTTCGCAAGAAACTGCTAAATGTTTTCTCACTTCCACCATCACTTAATCATCCTCTTCCATCTCTATTGGTGGCCTCCTCCGCGATATTGGCGACCACAGAACCAACCAAGCTATCGATCTTTTCCTCCCCATTTTGCAGTCGCAAGTACAAATATCCTGGAAAGAAAATCAAGCATTGATCAAGAGCATTCTGAGGAGCTCATGCCCCTCTCATATTGACCGCCACTCCTTTTAAAGAACTTCTACTTCAAACTTTCCATTGCGCAGTTTCATGAGTTCCATTGCTCCTTGTCCAAAAACATCACTGAATAAGATAACACAACATGGTAGATATTGTACTCCCGCTTCCAAAACTCGCGTACAGTTCAGGTTCTCGCCAATTCCTTCAGTTGAAGTCATGTTAAACAACAATTTCCTCTATGCAATAACTCGGTCTCTAGCCACGTTGAGTTCTAACCTATGTATTCAGCACCTAAATTCACCATATCAGTTATAGGAACATTTTTGTTGTATCTGTATTGTCTTGTGATCTCCTATCCTGATGCGGGCACATCATGATCGCTAACGAGATTCCGAGATGAAGTTACTGAAGATATGGCATTTCTCATAGTTTCCTTACCAGATCCTTGCCATTCTGTACCAAACCACGGAAGAGAAATGGTGACTTGTTCAGTCATTCCCTCCATGGTTATAAAGATGAGAAAAGTTTTCATATGACGATGAACAAGGAAATTAAGCAATAAAGTTAAGAAGGAAATATTCCTTTTGCAAAATCTTAAAAAAAATGCTAAAATGTAAAATTTCTCAATCTAACAAGATACATCTTTTGTATCTATAATAAGTTCGTACTAGCTTAAATATGTTTCAAAAGATGATAAAGGATGGTCCTTTAATTTTATTAGAGGTTAAAATTCTATCACAGTGTGAATCTTATTTGAAAGGCACAATGACTTAGCAGCCATTTGGGTCTAACTGCAATTGGTTGAGCGAGTCCTACAATTAGTACAGTGATGTTTATGGTCAAGACTGTATTGGCATGCGAATGGTACAAGTATTTCATCATATTTATTGACGAGTACTCTAGTTTTGGTGTGTGTGCCTAATGCACCGTAAGAGTGAAGCCTTTAACATGTCTAGAGAGTTTTGTGTGAAAATATAGAAGCAATTGGGTACATTCATAAAAGTCACTTGATCAAATAAAGGTAGAGAATATTCGTCCGATAAGTTCTCAGGATACTTGTCAGAGAATGAGATCTTGTCCCATTTGATTGCACTTAGAACTTCACGACAAATGATGTAGTAGAGAGAAAAAGAGGACTTTATTCGATATGATATGACATTCAGTAAACTCATTGCAACATTATCCTTCACTAACGTAATAAAAGGCTCATAAATATAAAAATTAATTAGATAATTCTAAATTTCTGGTTAGTTGATGTTATTTTGTAATGTTTAAAAATTTTTAAAAATAATTAAATAAAATCTTGGATATTATATTTTTTAAGGCTTTGAAACTTTTAAATAAATATTTAACTTTTAATTTGTTATAAAAAAAAGTGAATTGAGAATTATGATTTATTATTGAGGTTTGTTTAGCAAATATTAAGTGTAATAACATAAGTTATTGTTAAAAAACAGCCCTTAATATGTATCTTAAATTCTACTGCTGCTAGGCTAAAGTATACTTTACCAAACCCTCCAACCTGATGTAGATACTTATAAAAACTAAAAGCAGTCTTTAAAAAATAATGCCAATGTGCTTTCAAATCGTCTGGTGCCATTTCCTACGTAACTTTACTACCAACATATTCACTGTGATTAGGATGATGGGCTCAGAGCGCAACTACAAGGCTTTCAAAGAATATGTTTATCAATTTTCTAAGGAGTCCCTTGCTGATGCCCTCCTTTTCTAGACCTTTTTTTTTTACATTATTAATTAAATAGAGCAACACAACATAACTAATAAAAAGTTGAACAAGTGAAAGAAAATTCCAAAGATTTTCCTCCTATGACTTTTCTCCCTCTCATAGAATAATCAAAAGTGGTTATAGCCAAAGTGAGCATTTTACGTACAAACTCTTTGGTATCGCAGAAGGTTAAACAACCACTGTACCCTTGGCTTAGCTAGACCCTTACACATCATCATGATCACCACCGTACAACATTGATGATACAAAACAAAGCCCTATTCCCTCCCTAGACGACACTCAAAAGAAGTCGTACTTCGATTCCCAACACACATTCATTGCTGATTCTTTTTCCCCACCTCTCACCGAATTTACCCTCTTCCCTTCATCTGATCTCTCTGCACACTCGACAGCATAACGAGTGCGTTTCATGGCAAAAAGACAGACTAAACCAGGGATTGGAAACGGCGACTCCGAGCAGAAGCTTTGCTCGTGTTGTGTATGTGTGACTATTGTGATATGAAGGATATTATTTTGGTACCTATAGTGTAGAAAATTGATAAGATGTTACTTCTATGCTGGAGAAATTTCATTTGAGTACTTTGTTACTCAAAACATCATCATTCACGTAACTTGAACCTTTTTTGAGACATGAATAAAGCCTTTCAATCTAGGGTCTGTTTGATAAATGAATTCGAATTAGTGATTTAATTTGAGTTAATGTGATTTGAATTAAGATTTGAGTTAGTGGTTTGAATTGTTATTCGAATTGACTTTTGGATGTGTATTTAAGTTTTAATATGAGTATGAAATAAAATTGAGTATTTGGAGAGGTAGTGAAGATGGTTTTTTATCTATCAATAAATCTAACAAAATCTTAATATTAATGTTCTTAAAAAATATACAATATGAATATTGATTTATTCCTCTCTTCATTAGGAACACAGTGAAAAAAGAATCATCTCAATTGGATATCAAATAAAGAAGTTATGATTTTTTTTACTCAAATATAAGAGAGATAATTTTAGATTTTACTTTAGTAAAAATATCCGAGTATCAAAAGTTGGGTGAGAACTCTGAAAACTTAGATTTTTGATACTTAAATGATGATTTTGGGGAAACAAATACGTATTCGAATGATTCTTGATACTCAAATCTAAATTTAAGCCTATTGAGTTCAAAGAATGTATGAAACAAACATACCCCTAGTTTTCTAAGAATTTTATGTATTATACTTAGGAATTTTATTTTTTTTGGTCGAAAGGGTAAAACTGTTATTTAATATCTCATAAACAAACTCAGAGTACTTAAATCGCATTTTTTAAAAAATAGCATACTCTGAATAAATTTAGATCTATTGTGTTATTTTTCTGTTCTAATGGTTATTCTTAATACCATCTTGATAACTCATTTAATTACTTAACTATTTTCAATATATGGTATTTAGTATGTGATCAAATTCTTAAATTTAGATAATATGATAAAATAGTAACGGAGGACATCAAATGAAACAGGAATTAAGTTCAAATTAATGTTTCAAATATGAAGAATGGATAAATTATAAAAAGTGAATTTTTAGGAATGTATAGAAATACGATTCAAACTAAAAGTACTTTGAGCTGAAAATAAAGTATTAATTCAAATTTTCGTAATAGAAAATACTCTAACAAAATTAATTGGAATCATAATTTTTTGTTAGAATCGTTGTTGTCAAGCACCCTCCTATGTTTTTCTTTATGTGAAAAGGAGAAATTTCATTAAAACTTGATAATGTGTTACAAGCACACCAAATCATGTAAAAAAACCTTGTAATACATGAGAATAGTGGCGGAGCCATATGGAGCTGAGTGGGGGTGGCCGCCTTCATTGGCTCAAGTGACTCCTTTATGATTTAAGTGTAATATTAAACTTTTTTTGACACTTTTTTTCTTATTTAGCCCCCACCGAAGCTTATTCTTAATAATATTTATTTTAAAACTTTTTAAAAGATTTCAACTATACCCTGAATTTTATTTTTAAATTTTTTTGGATGTTTAGAAACTTTAGTTTAAACTGTTAGTTTGAACCAGAAACATGTAATAATTTAAATTTTATAAGTAAAACACTATAACAACCGTAGTTTGAACTAAAAGGTTTGATTTAAACTAAGATTTTCAAACAACCTATTATAATTCAATTTTAAAATATGAAATAAACAACAACTCAATCATAATATTATATGAATTTATAATTTTAAAAATTGTAAATTTCAAAAATTGAATTAAAATTTTTTAAAATAATAATAATATGTTTTAGTTAAAAAATTTGATTTAATTTATGCTCCTACTGAAATAATTTCTTGGCTCCTCCATTGCATGAGACCACAATCTATGATACAAATAGGTCCCTTTATAAAATTTGATGATGTTACTAAAGGCTCAACGAAGAGAAAGTACTGGAGAGCACAAGTAAGGCTCAAATATGAGTATTAAACCGTTTAAAAAATTAATCCAAGATGTAAAAGTGAAAAAATTAATCCAACATGTAAAAGTGTTTTCACTGTAGATAATTCTTTTGTTGCAAAGTTAATCTAACAATTAAACAATAGAAGAGATTTTACTGCTTTTTTTTTGTCACAGTAAAAAATATCAGCCCCCGTTTGTTTTTTTTCTTAAAATTTTTGAAAATATTTTCTTATATTTTTTAAGCCAAAATTTTTAAAACACATTTAACATAATTTTTAAAAAATAAAATTTTTATTTCTTAAAATAAAAATATTTTTATCTATTTTAAAAATAATACCAAACAAACCACCTTTATAATTATAAGTTGTTAATCACGGTGCAATTCACGTAAACTGGAGAGTAGGATGATAATACATAACGGGAAGGAAAATTGGGGGTAAAGAAGGTAAAGTGGAAGAGGCAGCTTTTATCATTTCTTTCATTTATATGCACACAGCCCCGTGATAGCCTTCTGACGAATAGCCTACTTCTACGTGTCAGGCATCAGCCCTGGTCAGTGGGTGTACTGCAAATTTTCAGAGCTCGCGTGCGCCAACTTGGGCTAAGACGCCAAGCATTCGCAGTCTTTGAAGTCACCTCAACGTTGTTCAAACACAAACAAGACCACAAAGTAGAGAGAAAGGACCAATAACATTATGCACGCAACCATAATATAACCGCTGGTTCAGGCTTATTACCGTGGTCATCAGTTAATGTTCATCATATTCTTCAGCTGAAAAAGTTTGCCCTTTATTCACTTGTTTCGTTTTCTAATTATCTCTCTCTCTCTCATTAAATTGTGTTCAAAGATTGTGACAAGTGAATAGTAAATGGAAGTAGTGCCATGGAAGTGATCATGTCCTGCAGTACTACTGAAAGCTCAAGTTTGTCTCTCTGAGCATTTTGACCGGATTTGTATATTTGGACTATTGTATTTTAAAGAACGTTGTTCGCATGGAATACTTTGGCATATGTTTTTACTTAGAGAGGTTAAGTTGGAACTACAATTTAGACTCATCATTATACAATCTCCGTAGAATTATGGCTTGTAGTTTATGTAAATCTTATATTCAATTAATGAATAATGAAAAAGAACTAATGTTAAGAACATCAATTATTTTAGTACTTTAAACTATTATCAATTTATTAATTGTTGTAATTTATTAATATGACAATCTTTTAAACATTTCTCATTTAAAGCTTGACAACTTAGGAGCAAGTATTAAATTTAAGATTAAGGCATTTTTCATGAAGAAAACAATGCAAGTAGTAAAAACAACAGAACTTTTTAAAGATAAACAACCTTTTCTGTTTGTTCTTTGTTTGATTGGATCTTTATTAGATTATCAATGTTCATAACTGGTAGATATTCTCTATAGTAAAAAAAATTCCTAATTTAAAACTGCGGTAGAGCCTCCACTCAAATTTTTAAAACTTAAATTTTAATCCTTTAATATTTATAAAGTATCAAATGTGCTCTAGCTAAAATTATTAAAAATTGTTTTTAGCACTAAATTCTTATAAAATATCAATTGTGCCCTATTCAAATTTTAAAAATTTGAGTTTTATAAAATTCTCCTAAGATATCACTGGTGCCTTCATTATATAGGAAAATTCAGAGAAAATACAAAAAGTATCCTTTGTGTTTTAACTAAATACAACATTTTGTGTTTGGATTTTTTAACATTCAAAAATTTTCCCATAAGGTTTTCAAACCATCCAAAAACTATCCTTTTTCCTGACTTTCAATGAAAAACATCATCTAAAAAGACAATTATACCCTTATAAATCCAAAATGGGGATCTTGATGAAACTACAACCAAACACCCAATATTTGGAGAGTGGAAAGGTAAACCAACTTGTGATCAATTCTATATTACCTAATATTTTTTATATATACTTGTGATATTAAAATTCTATTAGAAAATAATAATGCATTTTGTATGGTAAAGTAAAACCAACTTGTTAAAAACATCCAATACAACTAACATGACCATATTATGCATGGCAAAATAAAACCAACTTATTGGAAATACCCAATATAACTAACGTGACGAAATGATACGAAGTTTTCATTCTTTTATTTTGAATATAGGTTATACTTTTTTCTTCAAATAAATAAAACTTATATCCTTCAAAAATATTCATATAGTTTTTAAAAATTTCATTCACGTTGATGTTAAATCTAAAAGGGGTTTTGGAAGCTAGCATAACACCACATATCTTAGATTGTGTTTGTATTTCAAGGACTGTTTAGTCATTTTAAAAAATAAACTAGAAAAGTTAGAAGAATGAATGGTTTTTAAATGATTTGAAAAACATAATGGATATTTTTTGTATTTTAAAAGATTTAAGGGTAAATGTATTTAACTAAAACTGAAATGGTACTTTTTTTTTTTGGAAAATTGATTTTTGTGCTCCTCCTAAAAATAGAAATATATATTATACCTAAATTTAGTAAAAGTTCATCTAATTTTTTTATATAGTATCTAAAAAAATTTCCTGCCTTCCGATTTTAAATCCAATCCAACAAAAAGACAAGCCGATCGTCGTCATTAGGTGGATGCGTAACTGAGTATATAAATCACTATCTTACATGTATGAGGTGCAATCTATTTTTCTTCCATATCTCTTGGAGCACATTATTCACATGAATACCGTATTGACTTCACATTAAAGAATAAGATAAAATATGTCAAATATCTAACCTTTATTTCTTTATTTATTCGTGGGAAACTAATATCCAACGTGACGAATACAATATGTACAACAATTAGAGTCTAGACTATATAAATATAAATATAAATATAAGAAGAATATTCAAAAGCTTATGTCATTCATAATGTAATACAACGGAGATTCTGGAGAACATTCTTGAGAGCTTGAGCCTTGATCAGATTCGTACTGCAGCTATATAGCTAAGCTAACAAGGATCAACATGAACTTCATCTCCTTAATGATCAAATTTATCCTATCAACCCGCAAACAAATTTACACATACCTATTAACACAAATAATAAACGGACAGCGTACGACAAAGAAGATGGGTTTAAGCCTACATGAAACGACGAAGAAAAAGCTATATCAGGTTCCATGATCCTGTCTACTCGAAGCCGTAAAAGTGGGAATATGCTATGTATTAGGAGTTTGAAAGCTTTATACATGGTTCAGTCTAGTCTCGCAAAGCCTAGTCTTTCTGATTTCCATGATTGTATTTGCAACCCTCTTTCTCTCTCCTCTCTCTCCTCTTTCTACTTCTATATCTTGTTCTTTCTTTCCCTGCGCGAATTGCGTCGTATTCATGCTTTGCTTTGGGGATATCAAATAAAGCCCCTTCCCGAGGCTCCTGACATCCCCCACCCCACCACAAACCAACAACCAACAGTATCCTCAACCCAACGGTCTTAATGCACTCCAAACCCTGTCGCTTTCTTAGAAGAAAACACAAACACAAATACAAAAACCTTTTTTCATATCCAACAAAAACAGCCACTTGTCTCAAAAAAAAAAAAAAAAAAGAAAAAGAAAAAGAAAAAGAGTTACACAATACAACTACGTAAAGAATCGATGAGAGAAGAGATAAATTAATATCACCATACGATAATGAACTGAGGCAGTACTAGCAGAAGACAAAAGAGTTGTGACAATTAGCTAATCAGACGATGTTTGTCAAAAGTCCTCAATAATAATCAACCCTAGCTAGTTAAACTAGTTTAGCTAAAAATATATATCCCAATAAAACTACGTACCAAAAGGGTCGGATAGACTAAGCCTAATGTGAATATTTCGCAAGCTTAATTTATCACACTAAGATGACAACTAAATACAAGCGAGACATTAAAGATTTGAAAACTAACAATAATATTCTTAATCAATAACAATACTTGCAGAGAGCTAGACAAATGGAAATGGGTGTAGTAGTAGACTTATAGAATGAGGATCATATGATTGGAATGTGTGAACATCTTCATCTTTGTCTTCTTGTTGTCGTTGTCGTTGTTGTTAATAAGGAGAACGAGCGGAGTGGCCCCAGCTAGGAATGACGTGATCGGGAGAAGAGAGCTGGCAATTGATCGGCGTCGGACTCACCACATGAGTATTAGTGGTAGTAGTACTAGTACTAGTGTAAGCGGCAGCCTCGTGATTCCCGCCAACGATAGAAGGCTTTGTCTCCTGATGATCATGATTATGACTTTCAACATCTGGATTATTGTCTGCAGGGAGTCTATGAAACGACGGGTTCACGAACGTCGTTGCCACAACCACAACACCGCTCGCCGCGACAACCTTCCCTCCAACAATCCCACCAAACACCTGCCCCTGCGCCCCCGCCAGGCATATTCCGAACGACGGCTTCGACGATGTCGTTGAAGGAGAAGACGAAGACGACGTCGTTTCAGCAGGAGAGGACGAGGTGGTGGTGGTGGTGGGGCCCACGACGGAGCCGGAGAGGGAGAGGAGAGTGAAGGGGCCGTGGAGGGAGAGTGCGGGCGCGTGCGACATCGGGTGGCGGAGGGTGACGTTGGAGATGGAGCCGGAGCCGCTGAGGATCGTGACGCCCACGCGCCGTCGCCTGGCGAACTGGACAACCGACTCTATAACGTCGGATCCGGAGGAGATCTCGAGGACGACGGGCTTCATGGCGGAGTCGGAGTCCTTGGTGATGACCATGGGGGGCTTCGGCTTGTTCTTGGAGCCTGGGGGCCGGCCTCTTGGCTTCTTCTGCGGCTCCGTCGAGGCCGACAGAGGCGATGAGGAGGAGGAGTGGGGGAGCATTAATGACCTGCGGTGCTTGGACGACGTCGTTGCGGGGAGGCTGCGGGGGCTATGGTCGGAGTCATTGTTTTGGTCGTCGGAGGTCGGAGACAGGTCTCTCCCGCCGCCGCCTTGCGAGAGGGACATGGCAGCGCTGGCGTATTCAGCCATTTTTAGAATGTTGGCTAGTGAGAGAAAGTTAGAGAGAGAGTGAGTGCAGCGGAGGACTGCATGTTAAGCTTTGCTTTATAGCGAGGAGGAGGATCGAGAGAGGCTGGTTGGCTTGAGACTTAATGGCTGTGAAGGACCCACAAAAGTGGGACCCAGGGTGCTGGGTTTAAGTCGACTAAAGAGTAAAGAGATCGTTGGGATTTTGTCCCCTAGATGGAAGGAGAGAGATTTGAAGAGAAAGAATGCGAATTTATTTCTTATAGTTTCCTTTTGTCCTGTTTCCAGAGGAGAAGACCGTCTTGATTGACCGGAGACCGGAGAGCTATGACACCAACTGGGGGGGGCCACAAACTTTAAGGTGGGCCCAGAGTTTCTTGCCCTTCTTTTTACTTTTCAAAAGAAAAAATAAAATAATATATTTATACTAAAACTTAATAAATAACACTATATATTTTTAAAATAATATAATTTATAATACATTACAAGAAATTGAATAATATTTTACGAGAAATTAAAAACAAAAACTTCAAAATACTCATACTTTTTTATCCTCTATCTTCTCTTGAGATGTTATTATTGACAGCTAAAAAATATAATATTTATTCAAAAATACCATATTTATCATATAAATATACTACGACTTTGTTGGATTATCGGCGGTCAAAAAATATAATATTTATTAAGAAATATTGTATTTACTATGTGATAAAAAAACTCATCGGCGATTTCGTTGGACCACCGACGATTAAGAAATACAATATTTATAAAAAAAAAATACTATATTTATAGAGTAAATACAAAAATCACTGACAACTTTAGCAGGCCGTCGACGGCCAAAAAATATAATATTTACCAAAAAATCTTGTATTTACCATATAAATACACAAATTTATCGAGACAGTCAAGAAATACACTATTTACTGGGAAATACTTATTTATCGTGTCAACAAAACAACTTCGTTGGATCGCCAACAGTCAAAAAATACAATATTTACCAAGAAATACCATATTATAATATAAATATAAAAATTCACTGACGACTTAGCCGGACTACCCGCGATCAGAAAATATAATATTTATTAGGAAATACCGTATTTATAATGTAAATACAAAAAAATCAACGACTTTGCCGAACCGTCAATGGCTAAAAAATACAATATTTATAGGGAAATATTGTTTTTAATGTGCAAACACAAACATTCACTAATGATTTCGCTGGACCGACAACTAAAAAATATAATATTAACCGTGTAATACCGTATTTATTAGCCAACTCCCCAAAAAATCAAATATTTATCTTTCTTTTTTTATTTATTTTTTTCAGATTTGGTTTTACCACCCCTCTCTCTCCACTAATTCTATTGGACAAACAAAAAATCAAATACTCCACATGAAAACAAAAATAAAAAATAATAATCAAACTTATCCCTTGTTATTTTCTTTTTACTAGACATACAACTTGATCGGCAACTGTATAATCAGTTTCAATGTTTCGTTTTTGAAGCTATTATTATCATTGATTCATAGACTAACTAAAAGAGTCATGAGCGGAAAAACAAAAACAAAAAAACAAAACAAAGCAAAACAAAAAATCAGATTCGTTTTTTTTTTTTTCAGATTTTATCTCCATCGTTGGACCACCGCGCCATCCCGGACTACCGTGCCATCATCGGATCCGTCGTTGATGTACGAATTGAGACATCGTCAATCTTTCACAGTCGCGATCTGTCGATCCGAAAACCCAGCCGTCGCCTAGCTTCGTCGCCACGATCTACCATCAATCCGTGTCGTCGTGAGCTTCTTCGTTGCAGTTTGCCATCGGGACTTCAGTTGGCCGCCTTAATCTAGTTCATCTCCTTCATTCTTGACTCCGAAGTCCACCATTGACAGTGCAATTCTGGAGCTGCCCCGTCGAAGACGACGTAGATAGAAAGAGAAGACGAAGTCGTGAGTTATGGCGGCAGAGCCATGAAGGATGGCGGTATGTAGCTCCAAGGTCTACAAGCTCCGTCTTCGATAGCGTTGATCGCTCATTGCAAGTTGGTCGATAATTAGCGAGAGAGCTCTGTCGTCGGCATTGTCGAAATCCTGCTTAGCAGACTCTGTCGACGGTGAGGGAGGAGAGATGTCAACTGAGAGAGAGAGCAAGAGATGGAGAGACAATTATAAACCCACACGAGGATGAGAAAGGAAACTAGGAGGAGAAGATATTAGGTGAGGGCATTTTAGACATTATGAAAAATTTATGTAGGTGTTGTGTTCAATTATGCTGTTCTTTTAGTAAATTCTGAAGACATAACATTATTCAAACATGTTATTTCATATAATTTCTCCTCATTTTTTGTGGGAATTGTCCTATGAAAATCCTACGTATAGTGTACATTTTAAAATTTTTAAATCTAATTGATTTTTTTTTTACAAATTCAACAGCTGAAAATAAATGCCTACTAACGAGTATTTTTTTCATTTCTCATAAAAAAATTCTTTTTTTTTTATTTTATAGGGTGTTTAGCCTGGTTCCAATCAACAAACAGTGAAAAACTCTCACATATTAAAGTAAAAACAAAAAGTTGCTATTCAAGAAAGCTTACATATACTACAATATTTTTAATTAAAATTGGTTTCAGCTATTAGTTCTTACCATAGTTCTCAAACATCACCTTAATTTGAAAGAACTAAAAGAGTAGGAATATTTTTCTTTAACAATAGCAAGTTTTGAACGTAACTAACTATTTAACCTTCAATTTATAATTGAAAATAGTTTTACGTTGTGCATATAAATTTTTAATATGCACTATATAGAGTAGACTTTAAAAATCCAATAAGGCAAAAAAAAAAATACCTACCATATTTGAACCCATAAATTTTTCTTATCTTTTTTGGTTTTATAATAAAACAGTTTTTGAAACATTAGGGGTGTTTGGTATTATTTTCAAAAAAAATTTCTCATTTTTTAAAACACTAAAAATAAAAATGGTTTAAAAATAGGTTTGGTGAAAAATTTTAGTCTAAAATATTTCAAAAAAAATTTGAAAAACCTACAAAAAACCTGTAAAATTAAGAAAAAAAAAACTTGTTTCTAATTTTTCCAAAACAGACTAATCTAACCAAAACAGCAAAGTTCCAGCACCTAACCCCCACAGTCCCCCTCCCACTACCTATACTCTCTCTAGCGAACTCCATCGACAGCTATCGACCCTAACCACACCGGAGACCCTTGCATCGTCGAAGCCCAGCCTCATCAGAGTGCACCCACCATAGGCCATTGATACCAACCCTTTCCCAACACCGGTGAACTACAAAACTGAAAGAGAAGCTCATGAAGCTCCGATGATCATGTGTTTAGGTGGCAAATTTAAAAAATGGGCATCGATCGCTGGTGGCGCCATCGATTGAGTGAGGGCCTTTGATCTCCACGCCGTGTAGGCCATCGATCTCTACAAGAGGGCCATCCAGCGAAGCCGTAGGGCATGGGGCTATCGCCGTCATCATCGCCATCGCGTAGGGCTCACTCTGTCGTGGTCGTTGTCGCGTGGGACTCACTTTATTGTTGTCATCACATGGGCCGTCACCGGAAACCCTGGCCTAACCATAGCATAAGAAGAGGAAGAGGAATTCCTCTTCAATTTGTTCTTTTTTTTTTTTTTGAAAAGACCTCTTCGATTTGTTAATATGAAAAAATTAAAATTTTAATGATAAGTTTTTTTAAATTAAATTTGAAGTTTTATTTATATTAATAATTTTTTATTAAAAATATTTGTTTTAAAAAAAATATACCACCATATACAACTAAACACAATTTCAAAAACAATCCCAACCCATTTCACAAAATATTTTCATTTTCAATTGTTTTTAAAAACAAAAACTAAAATATAATCACTACCAAACAGACCTATTATTTTATAGATCTATGCATTGTCTTCTCTACGGATGTAAGCATAACCACCCTTTTTTTTATTTTTATTTTTTGCTTTATTAGATATTAGATCGTATAGGCATAAGGTTGAATCATTATCATACAAATCTTTTGTCATATTTGTTCCAACTTTATATTTCACCCGCACGTATTGGCGTGTATGCTACCAAGCAAGAACTATCGAACACATTCATTCCTTTAGTTTGCCTGATGTGCGAGGTATATGGACGAGCCGATGCATTTGTTCATTTGACCGCGCTTTCGCTATTACCATTTGGTTTGAAGTGGTGGTTTTGTTGGGTTTGGTGTCCTAAAAGCTGTGACATTGTACATATTATTAATAAATAAATAAAATGACATTTATTATTATTTTGGTTGATTATATGTATTATGAATACATTTATAAACATCAAGAAAATTCCATGATTATTTATGTGACTATAAATTTAGCATATAAGTGTTATTTGCTTAGGGATAAAATTTATAGATAATAATCTAAATAGTCCGTAATAATTAATTAAAGTTTGGGATCTTTAATTAAAAATTACAAGTACGGTCCAATCTCATCTAAAATGAAATAGTCATTATCCGGACTATTAATGTAGAGACATTGGATTGGAGGTACTTTATATAATGAGATTATATAGGACTGGACCAGATAAATTATAAATCTCTAATAATCATCCGTTACAAATAGAGTATTCAAATTTATCACTATGATGATCATATATTTGACAGTCTTAATCCTGAGTATTTATTAGACTCCTATTTATTACATTATGTTTTTTGACTTGCATGGTAAGATTTGTCTAAGCACAGATTATAACTTAGCATCTTGGAAACATAAAGTAATAAATGGCTGGGAATAATATTATACAGATATGGAATCCATTCCTTCCCTATGGAAGTTAGAAAAATAGTTCTCTTGAGTGATAATTCAAGGTTTAAACAATAGAGCGCTCGTTCATAATAAGATTATGAATTAATTGTTCATTAGAGAATTATTGGAACTCAAGGATAAAGATGTAATAAGAGAGGTGAACGGAAATTGAACCTAGCTCTTATTATGAACTATTTATGGAGGACTGACTTATATGTAATGATTATATCAATGGACTACTCGTTAATTTTCTTTGAGTAATTTCACTGTAATCTCAAGAGTTCAGTTTCAAGTTTTTAGTGGAGTAACACTGAAACTAATAAATTTGGCACATTAATTAAAGAGTTTGATTAAATGTCAAATTTATTGGAGCTTGGGTTATAGGTCCATAGGTCCCCAATACCACCTCTGTAACACTATATTGGATTTTTGCATAAAATGAATTATACATGTTTAATTCAGAATTTTTGAATTCTGAATTAATTTTTTTTTCACACTTGAATTATTAACGTAACACAGAAAAATGTTCTCTATGACACATAATGTAATGTGATAAATGTTATCACATTTAACTGAGCATTAGTTAATTAATTGATTATTGTTAAAATCTATTTTTAAATAAATGTGATTTTTTTTTTGAATTAAGATTTATATATGTATATGGTTTTGAACCAAATCTTTTTATATATATATAAGATTTTATAATATATTAATATATATATATATATATTAATATAATATTATAAAAAAAAGGGGTGCAGGCGTGAAACTTTCACGTTTCACTTACTATATATATATATATATATATATATATATATAAACCGAATCACATGTTGTGATTCCGTCAAAGTCAAAAAAAAAACTTTATGTAAACTTACGAATAAGGATTCGAAAAACAAAACAAAAAGAAAAGAAGAAAAAGGAAAGGAAAAGAAAAGGGAAGCAAAATTACTAATGGCTCAGTTATAAAAAGGAAGAGATAACAGTTATCTCAGTAATTTTTATTCACATAATTTTTAGAGAGAAAAACTGAGAGTTCTTCTCTAAAGAAAAAGGTCTGTTATCTCATGTGTTGAGTACATAGCAGATTCAAAAAAGTGTGAGGATAATTCATTCTTGCAGTTTGACGCCCACTCATCTTTCCATTGGTGTGGAGGCCTGGTTTGGAAGATCGTGGTGTCAAAGAGAAAAGCTAGGATACCCTGATAGTCTTCAAAAGGTTAGTAAAAATTCCTAAAGCTTTCTGTAATTAAAATTATATATCTATTCCCGATGAACAAAGTTTTCAGAAAATTTTTGTTTGTCAACGATCCATTCCTTCCACTGCATTTCATGTTTTAATTCCAACAGGTTTTAGGTAGAATGGTGGTACGGTGGTGTTGGAGGTCATATGAGCTGCTAAAACTGAGGCCTCCCATGCCGGTGGCACTCCGGGCCGAATGGCTGCTATTCTCAATTCAGCATAAGATAGATGAGTTTAAAATCCTCTATAGTCATCCGCTTGGGGATGATTGGTGAGGGAGCATGAGCTTGTGCCACCATGAGAACTATCAAAAGTTCAATTTATGCTTTTTTTGGTTCTAATTTTGCAAGGTTAGGCGCGGGGGCGAGGATAGCAATGGAGTAGTTGTTGGTGTATGTGGCACAAGCGTATTCAGCTGGTTGTCGTGGTTTGGGGCAGCCTTTGGTGGCCTTTGTTAAGAGTTGAAGTTGCGGTCGATTGAAAGGTGATGACAATATGGTCGTGGAGGCTTTGTATAAAGGAAGCTAAAAGTTGGAAGGTGGATTTTGTTAAATTGTTAAGGATTGAGTGGTTTGTGGCTTTAGATTTTGTCATCTCATTCGGTTAGATAAAAGGACCAACAATGTCGCTAATTATACAGCTTTGAGTCATTGACTCTTTATTATTCTTCTTCTTTCTACCTTTCCTATGCAAGGAATTTCTTTTTTTTTTTAATTTATTTTGCTAATGAATGTCTTTCTAATAAAAATAGTATTGATTTCATATGTAGAAGTAGTAACAAACTCTAGATAGATTATGGCTTGTGATATGAATCAATATGACAAGTTGCCCAAAATATCTTGGAAAAATAATGCCATCATGCATGCCACATTTTATCTTTAATTATACTAGTGTATGTGTTGTGTCAGAGTTGTGTCTTGTTGTGCTTATTTTTGCATTGTGTCAATTTTTTTTAATTCTAATTTTGGCCATCGAAATTTGCATCCCCCGATTTTTCAAAATTACAAATTGCAATCCTTCCATCACAAAATCGTTAAAATTCAATGAAATCATCCATTTGGCCACACATGTCTTGTTACTAATCAGTACATCTAAATATATATTCTTTTTAAAAAAGGGTGAAATTGTACTCTCTTTATAGTAGCTTGTCAAAGCTAGATATAGTTAATTCTATTTTATAGGCATGATTTATCTAATCTATTATTCATTAATTAACATGTAAAGGTCACGTGGCGGAATTTATTGAGTTTTTTTTTTTTTAATAACAATTTTGTGATAGAAGGGCCAAACATATGACTTTTTCATATATTTATGCGATATGTTTGACAAATTCGGGGCATAATGGACCAATAAGTATAGCTCGCGTCAAAAATAAAATTTGCCTACACATATACATATATATATATATATATATATATTATCGTGCTCATTCTAATATAATAATTATTTGGACATCGAACACAATTACAGCGTTATTTGATATCAAATTAAGTGTTCGGTTATATATAATTTCCAAATATAACATTGGTTTTCAGTTCAATATATCTGACTAATATTACTTGTCTTGTCTACAAATAGTGTTCTCTCTCTCTCCTCCCCTCCCTCTGAGAGCATCAACACACTTGTTATTCTGAAGTATTTAAAGCTTAAGGAAGTAGGCCTGGCAACAGTGTGCGTGCGATAATAATTATACGAAAATGATGAGTTATTATAGAAGCAAAATCGATTCAAAGACAAACAAAAAGTTCATACGTACTTTCATATATGTATGTTGATGAGTACTAATAATTGCTTTAGGTACATTAAACTATAGCAAAAGAAGGAAACCGCGTCGCCCGTTTCACGTTGATCAATACGTTTGACTGACGTGGAACATATTTAATGTTAGTTTTCAAACAAGTGACATTAGAAGGGTCCTTAACGTTGGTTAGGCATTGACCGTAGTAAGCTTTGACGTCGGTAAAAAACTGACATCAAATCCAGTTACTTATGTCGTCACTAAAATTGACGTTGGTCCTCAACCACAACCCTTTTAAAGGGTCATGAAAGACCATTAGTGTTGTAGTTGCTACTTGCTCATAGGTTGTGAATAGTTATAAACATTTTTGGAATGGCATATATTTGATAAATAAGTGCAGACTCATGAGTTTAATTAAAGTGTAAACAGTATAAAGCTCAAATAATATAGTGTAAAGATCTCATGTGTTAAAGTATTTGTATTCAAACTTATGACTTTAAACTCATTTGCCGAAGGGGTTTTATATTGAAATTTTTAGTTTGATTAGAAATTCCAAATAGTACAAATTTTATTTTTGAACAGAACTTTGAGTGGGAAAAATTCTAGCCTTACCTTTTTTTTTTTTTTTTAAATTGAGCTCTAAATTAAATGAATCGTTGCAACGTACTTCAATTAAAAAAGGGAGGTGGGAGCAAATCTCTTGTACATCAAATTTGAGGAGTTTTTTTATTTTAAAAAGAAGAAACTTTTAAACTTCCTCAATCACTTGCTTAAACATGTCTTCTGTTAGAGTGCAAGCCCTAATTTTCTTTCCTTAGGTATCTCAATTTCGCACAAAAATTCTTCAGAAATTTTCCTTGGCAAAATGGCTCACCATCTTCCCCTTGATCCATCATCTTTTGCACCAAATGTTGTAACAAGTTCTGCAACAGGTACTTTTGCACAAATGTTCAAGTTTCAACAGAGTCTCCAGCGCAGCCAAATGCACAAGGCTCACCCTCTTCAACCTCGAACAATACTGCTTGGGTATGCTTTGATCATTTTTTTGACAAAAAAACGGAGTATAGTTTGTTTTTATTCTAGTTGTTTTCATTCTGTGTCTTGGATGAATGATTCAGGGGGAGTTGCTTGAGTTGCTTTACTCTCTTTTTTTTTTTTTTTCTTTTCTTCTAGTTTGGTTGATTTTTAGCTTAGTTGTTGGAAGATTATTGGGATTTTTGGATTGGCTTTATTTTCTTTATTGCAGGATATGATTGTGATTTGGTTTTTGACTAATTTGCTACAGGAATTTATCTTGGAAAGTCCCAGTTTTGGCTGAAACTTGCTCTTATTCTTGTTTCCTGAGTTAAAATTATACTCATTTTTAGAAACTTTGATCGATCTGTTTTTGATACGTAATAAGGAATTATTATGGAGAGTTTTTGTGTTTATGGAAACTGCTTCATAACAACCAATTTGATTGATTTGTTTAAAGATTTTTATTAGTTTTGGAAGTTGAAATATGTTGAGTTACTTGATTTGCAAAAGATGATTTGTTCTACTCAATAGCATGTGTAGGTTGATGAAGATTTTACTAGAGACGTGTTGCATTAATTGGAAGTTTTCATGAATCAATCAAGAATTGATTTTGTACTAGATTCTGTAGATTTGTTGCCTTATTTGTTCAACAAAATGAGCAACAAGTTGCTGACAGTGGATTGCATTGAAGAATATGATAGCTGGTATTTTTGGCTATTTAAATAAAGCCTCACAATATTCTTATTATGCCTAGCTAGCCTAGAATTTTAAAGAGATTATTTCTCAGCGCTTTATTTCTTTTATTTCTTTGTTGAAGGATTTAACTACGCTTGTTCATTAGGTAGTTATAAGTCATGAGCGTCATACTTAGAAAAGGAATCTCGGAATAAACAAGTCAAATTGAATTGCATTTTTTATTACTTAATGAACTGTTTTTACGTCTAGGTATGACCACACGGATGTAAGTGGTTAACAAGCCATGATACCAATCTATAACAGATTTAAACACAAACTTAGCAAAAAAAAAACCAGCACTTCCACTTTTCACTTGATATTGTATCTTTTTCGTTTCCTATCTAATATTTTCTTCATGAACATTAGTAATTTTCTCCCTCTCTCATGCTTCCGCTATTTGTCTACTTTTAAGTTTTTTGTTTATGATTTTCGCTGAATATTCTGTTTATGATTTAATTGCAGGTCTGGGTTAGAAGGTCGTCATCGGAACCAACGGCACCTAATTATTTCCCTTACATTTTCATTCCTGTAACAACGTAACCCATCTTCCTATTTCCTGTCTAGAGTGCTTCTCATGTGTAAATCTACATCTACAACAAATACCACTTCTCAAGGTTTTTTTGTCTAGCTTTTCTAAATTAGTTAAAAAGAAGAGAAAAAAAATTAAAAAAAACGAACAATAAAATGTAAAAAGACATAACCTCTCATTAGAGCACCTACTACTGCTTCATCCACCTTGTTTCATGACTACCTGAAGACTGAACCCCTAAAAATTTTGATGTCATAGTTACTTGTTTCATCCAATTATTCAAAAGAAACTTTATAAATATATAAATTTTGATGTCATGGTTACTTCAAAAAGTCTTGTTGACTTGTTTTGTTTTTAGAATCTTCTTATTCATTTTTGCATTTCCTTTGCTCTCAATGTTTTCTTTCAGGCTTCTAACACTGTCCTTTTATCTTTAGTTTGGTGCATTGTCCCTTTTTACCTTATATTTTTGGATATGGAATTTTTTTGAATGTTCTTGAAATAATCTACCAGATCGCTGGTTTTGGTTTTGTTCGAATTGTGTTCAATCAATTTCGTTTTGATCTAAAAAGATAATCGGTGGGTTCCGCGATAGAATCTAGCAGGTTTTAAGACAGAACCTAACGGGCTCTAGAACAGATCTTATTGGCACCTGGTGGAATTCGTGATAGAACCTACCTGGTTTTTGCTCCGAAACCTACCATGTTACACTCAGACACCCCGCATGGGCAACCGGAGGCGGTTGACACTTCTATTTTTCAAAGAAAATATGTTAAAATCTGATAGATTTTAGTTTTGGTACTTAGCAGGTTATGCTTTGGTACCCTGCGTCGGTGACTGAAAGTGGTTGGCATTTCTTTGTTTTAAAGAAAATATGTTGGAACCTAATAGGTTCCACCTTTGGAATCTACTAGGTTTCGCTCCAGCAACTGGAGCTGATTGGTATTTCTTTGTTTCAAAGAAAATATATTTGTAACGCCCCTATATGGGGGTTAACAGTTTTTAATGAGATAAAATAAAAATAAATAATAAAAGTAAAACCTTAAAAATAAAATTTACCCGGGACTTAAATGAAAACTCTCAACTCAAAAATAAAAATATAAATGATAAATAAACCACAGTTTTAATGTTGCACCTTAAATTTAATAATATAAACTGTTGTCATCATCATTTTAACCCTCAACACATTGTAATACAGTCACAGAAAGTAACAATTGATGCTTACATTATCATGAAGAACATTCTCAACGATTGAAGCAGTCCCAATGTAATATAGCTACATCATTTCTTCAACTATATTTCTCGTAGCCACCTCACACTTAGTGAGTCCTAAAAAGATATAAACAAAAGGGAATGAGCAACACTATGCTCAGTAGAGAAAGCCATTACTCACCTTTAGGTTTTTATCATTACCACATTAAAATCTGCATGGTTAGTAAGTCACATCATATTCCAGATTATGAGGTTTATTATGATCACATCTTATGGATACCGTAGTTAATCATTACCAAGTGTCATAATTACACATTTATACAAATATTACCAATCATCATTGTTCCTAGGTATCCATGTTAAATTGAGTATCACTCAACTCATCGAGACCCAAATGGGCGCACTTGATCACCCTATAAACATTCCAAGGGTGTTCCGGTGAGGGGACATCAAGCCCCGAGTCCTCACCAAATCAATTCCTGTACAGTGTGTTCTGGGACTTTCAACCCAAGGAAGCGTCATCACCTTCCCCCTATTTTACCTTTTAGGGTATTCATGCCCAAGGACGTAACCGTCGCCCTTTTCATGTCTCACAATTTCTCTATATTAAATCATTATTAATAGAGTTAATTTTCCTAACCATGCTTCTCAATTTATAACATGTGTCAATTCATTATGTTCCTCGCCGTACAATACAAGACGAGTCCATGTCATAGTTTCATATGTGATAATCATATAATATCAGTTCAACATAGATATATATATATTGCGGCAAAACAATCAATTTTAATTCTATAAAAACCTCACAAAAGATGAGTAATAGAATCCCTACCTTTCAAGCTTATCAACAGTCTCTTAATCCTGGAATCAATTAACGTTAGCTCCATACTCCCTTGATCTTGAACTCCAAGCAAAACAGATCCAGTTGTATCTCGCTGTATCTACGAAGCATCCTCTGTAGTGCTCCTCGAGCGACTATGAATGGCTAGGAATGCTTTCTGGAGATCATACATTCTTGAAAACGTCATTCTGGACTCCGATACTGCTGTTTGAATCGCCTCGATTCGCGTGCAGTCGGTACCGGATGATTTTCATCGGAGTGGAATTTGCTCAAACGGAGGTCACCATTGCATCCAGAGCATCGAAACGAGTCGGGAGGCGGTCTCGGATCTTCGATCGGAGGTCCGGATCACAAAATCCCATTTTGGCCTTTGACTGGCCGTTGACCGGCGTTGACCACCGTTGACCGGCCGTTGACCGGCGGCGGTTGGCTCCGTTGAGGGCTGAGCTCGAGCCTACCCCCCCTAATTCGACCCTTCTGAGTCCAATGGCGGGGTCAATTTCACCCAATTCGGCCTCCAACATAGCAAATCGAAGATGGAATTCTCGGCTAACACCGGCGGCTCCGATCTCCTATCTCCGGCGGAGATACCGTGAAATTGAGGCGGGGGAATTGTTCCCCGACCTCCTCTGAGTGTTTCCCCTACGATGGGGCAGCTCAACATCACGTGGAACGGCGGCTCCACCTCCTCACGGCGGCGCTCCACGGTGGATCTTGGTTCTCCGCCTTCTCGCGGTGTTTCCCCAAAATTGAGGTGTTGGAAAGCTTCCTCTCGGTCCTCTGAAGGTGTTTGTGCCTTCAATTTGGCACAAAACGGCCTAAAATGGCCAACCCAACCTCACCCACGGCGACGGTGGCGGGCGTCTTCGTTCTCCGGCGAGGGGCGGCGGAATGGAGCAATTGACCGAGGGGTCTTGCTCGCCGTCGCACTCTGATCATTTTGGCACCGGCGGTGTGCCACACCGCTGCCATATGCGGCGGCTCCGACGACGGCTCCACGGCGGCGACGGGGCAGCTCCGACGAAGCTGTTCCAGCCAGAATTGAGCTGGGAAATTGGTACCATCTTGTTCCTCTCCTCACACTGAGTCCATAGACACCAAAATCACGTAAATTGGTGGTCGGACGGCAGAGAAACGACGTCGGGAAAATATGGGTTTCACCGCCACTTTGGGCGGCGCGTGAGCCCTCCTCCGGCGGTGTTTTGGGTGGCACGACACCTCGTTGGACTCAGCTCAACGAGAGCTTCCCACTGGTATGGGAGGTGTCGAAAAATAACGCCGGAATCTCAAACGAGATTTGAGGAGAAAGAGAGAAAATTCTAGAGAGAGAAAGTCTCGAGTTTCTCTCAATTTTCTGATTTTTTTTTTTAATATATATATATACTAAAAATTAATCTAATTACCTTAATACCCTTAGGGGAATAACGGGTGTCACAATATTAGAATCCAGTAGGTTCTATTTTTAGAACCTATCAGAATACAATCTAACACTTCATGTCGGCGACTGGAGGCAGTTGGTGTTTTTGTATTTCAAAAAAATATATTGAAACATGGTATATTCTAGCTTTAAAACCTACAAGATTACACTTTGACATCCTGGGTCGATTGGTGCTTTTTTATTTCAAAGAAAACATGTTGGAATGGGTAGAAAAGATAATTTGCACTTTTAATAAATTTTTTTAATTTAATGAATGATAACTTGTACTTTTATTAATTACCTTTTTAAATTATACATATAGTTTTTAAAAGAGTCTTTTTAAGAGGGCATTTTTGAGAAAGTACTCCTTGAGGGTACATTCTTGTATGCCAATAGCATGTTACAATTTTTACGCATTTTTGAATTTTTATTATCTTTAAATTTATACCGCAATTTTGGACTTATGACCACCTTACTTCTTTGATGGTCAATTTGTAGTACAATACCACAATTTTGGACTTATGATCACCTTACTTTTTTGATGGTCAATTTGTAGTACAAAACTAAAAACTCTAATATTAATGGTGTAAATTGAAAGATGGTTTATTTATGACCTTCCTCAAAACTACACTTTTATTTGGTTCATGGTTGATGCCGAATTCCTAGAAATAAATCTACGAACATCTATTTGTTTTTAAACTGCTTAAAATATTTTTTTCTTTTTATTTATTTTTTGTTCAAAAAAGTGGGGAATGAATTTAAACACAAATCTAAATTCAAAAAATATATCTCTGTTTTTAAAATAAAAATATCAATTGAGTTATGAAAAGTTAGACTAAAATGTACATCTACGTAATCAACCCTTTTAAATAATTAATCAATATGAACTCAAATTCAAACTGAAATTAGTTTGAGGCACATGTTATAAGGAAACTCTAATAATAGTCTACGTTTTTAAGTTGTTAGATCTTGTCAAAGTTTTTTTTTTTTTCTTTTGATCTAATAGCTAAATATGAATACTTTTTGATAGACTACATTCTCAATAGATATCACCTTATATTATGTGTTTGTGAGCCGCCTTATTAGCAGGGTAAAAGCATGTTGGAGGAAGTCATGAAGACCGTAGTAGCGGCGCGGTGTTGGCTAATCCAGGTGCGTACTTCTCATTGATCATTACTTTCGAACCCATGCTTCAAATGTCTTCATGAGCGTATGAAAAAGGAGCAGGCCGCGGGGTCGTGTAGTCCTCGCTCAAATGCACTATCACATGACGTGACCAACTACATGTAATGCGTCAAGATTGAATTTAGCACGGGCCCAATGGGACCACTAGAAATAAGAGGGCTTGTCTTGAGGCGTACAAGTCGTTACTTGTTTTTTGGGGTCTTGGTTCCTCAGTGTGTCAATTTTTGTCACACGTACGACGACAACCTATGTTGAAGGAAACAACAGATGAAACAAATTTCTTTATCCTTCTGCCATCACCTACACATCCATTTTGGCTCAAATTCTCTCTCAATTTACTCTACCACGGGTGGCGGTCACATAATGGTTTAAGGGACACTAGTTAAGGTTTTCATGTATCAAATATTTCCATCTATATCGATGGATACGATATTTTTGTTCCGACAATGTGATGTAAAATGAAAATGGGTGCGAGAAGGGGGCTTTCATTTTTCATTTATAGTCTCCTATTATTAGTATTAGATTTGAATTTAATATTGTATTGAATTATTGAATTTCCAAATTGGAAATTTTTGAAAAGAAAATAAAAGAGTAAACTATAGTGCTCCTAACACAAGCTTATTTTTTGTTTGTCTCATTTGTACCTTGGTATATTTGAGAGGTTGGAATTGTGTTTTGGATTCTATTTTATGATCAGAAACCTTTGAGGTCTTTTGTTTAGAAACTTAACGGACCTTTTACCATTTTGCCTGTAGTACGAGTAGATTCTCATAATAGCGTTGGTATGGGACGTAAAGACACTATTGATTTTTTTTTTATTTAGCAAAAAAAAAAAAAACCTCAAAAGCACAAATTACTGCTATCATGAGCTGAGATTAATTGTTTATATAGTTATATGTCCTTTGTAAAAGATACATTTTAAGTGGAATCAATTAAACAATCATTTTCTTCTTTCACATAGTATTTTATTTCTTGTGTCGTGGGATTTGTTTCCTTTAACTCAATTCTTTTCCTTCTTTGACTTTCAAATTGACCTTTATGTTTTTTATTATTTCTTTTTTTGAACTAATTATTATTTCTTCTTATTTTATTTAAGTGTCAGGCTTGGCATGAGATGAGATTTTAGTATATGTACTGTGTTGATAAACTATAATGTAAGTTGCCCTCTCTTTTTATTTTATTCATTAAAAAAAACTTTCATGCATTTCTTAATTTGATTTCATGTTAAATCAATTGTGTAAAAAAGTGATTAACCATGAATGAAATATTATGTTTAAACCATCTGAACTTTCATTCATTTCTTCATTATATAGCAAGAAATATTTTTTCCTTGCACTCTTTTCCTTCTTATTCCCCTTAATCGTCGATCCTCCCTTCTTTGACCGTTAACGTTCACGTGGACTTCCTTTGATGACTTTCCAACTACCATTAACGGACCTCCAAACGCCCCAAATAGATTAAAATAAATCAACTCCCTTTAATGTTCTTTTTTTTTTCCGACATTTTTCGGCCAATTCTATGCAGCCAAGACATTTCCTGTCCGGTTTTCACTTATTTCATCACCATACATTCTCTTTTCACTACAAAAAAATTAGACTGTTAGTCACAACAAATTTTAGTAAAATTTTTAGTCACAATATTTGTGTCTAAAACTTTTAGCTACAACAAAAAATTCAATTAAAATTTTGACTAACTACATATTAGTCACACATTGTTGTGACTAGACGTTTTGCTATAAATTGTAACGACTAAAATTCTAGCTTTTGGAAGGTTTCTTTCTCCTCCATTTCCACCCAATAATATCAGAGTGGTTTTTGTACCCTCAAAAATCCATGTAATTAAGTGGCAATATTCATTGCCCACACCTCCACCAAGCCTCCACAATCCAAATATGTATACTTCCTAACTTATTGCATTTTTTGGCCTAAGAGAAAAACGCAAGAAGAATAGAATATTCATGTGGTTGGCAGAGGCTACAAGACTAATTGTGTTTTTTCAGTAATAAGATAAGATATATGTGTGTGGGAAAAAAGGAAAAAAAAAAAACTATTTCTTTGTAAATGTGAAGTGTGTGGATTGTATGAGATCACAGGGTTTGGAAAGCTTCTACTCCTACATTATGTGGTATCGAACAGGGTGTGTGTCTCCCTATGTATACATACATAAATATTTTATATATGAATAAGTTTTTCATAGTTATGTTTATATTGATAGTTACCGATCTAATTATACTAATAAATAAATATTTTAATATTATTTGATGATGTGGTGTTTTTGTGACTTATTATAACCAGTTAAGCAACCTATTAACCTTATGCGTGAATAAAAAAATTCCTTTTTTTTTCTCTCTCTTAATTTTTAATAACCAATGAGTGTCAATAATTGATGTTAAAAAAATAATTGGGTCAAAATGAGTTGAAAAAGCATTCAGAAAAGTCGAAAGAACAGAGGCAACATGAAATTTAACACCTATATATATGTTTTTCTATTTCTCGTTACTCTTCATATACCCTTTGATTTATTTATTTTTTTTGGGACTGGGAACAGTCTGAGAAGGCATTGGTATTATGCATATGAAATTTATCGTTTGTTCCTAATTAAAGGGAGAAAAAGAATAGGTTGATGTGTTTTAAGTTTTAAAAATTAGAAATTTAAGGACCAAATAATAGGGTAAGGCACGTTTTAAATGTAGTTAGTGAAACAGTTTAGTTTATTGTAAGTCTTTTTATTTAACCAAAAAGTCAAAAAAAAGACATTTGTTTTGCTAGAATATTAAAAGTGTTTGAAAAAATTATAGGAACTAACGGTTAGAACTACTTTTATTATAGCATGTGAAAGCTTTATATTATAATTATTTTTTATTGTTATTATAACATGTAAAAATTTTACATTATTTATAATTAAATTTATGATAAAAATTATAATTTTTTACTATTTAAACAAACAGTCACTAGTTGAATTTTTAGTTGTGTTCTGTATGTCACCAGAGGACTTTTTTTATTTGTTTTTGAAAGTATCACCCATCTTTAGCGTTTTTCCATAATCAATTATATATTCGCTTGTCATAGCCCAGCGGCACAACCAGATCTATCTTGCATTTTAAATCTGAAAGTTTTTCTTTTTGTGTTGTGTTCAAAGTTCCAAGAGAAAAAGGCTAATGATGGCTATAGAAAAGGTCAAAAATAACCTAAATGATTCATAGCAAAAAAAAAAAAAAATTCATAAGAATTGTTTTGTATTTGAATCTTTAAGCAAAATAATGAGTTTAGAAATTTTGGCCTCTGTAAATGGGTGACTTGGGCGTGCGAAGAGAAAGAAGAGATGAGAAGAAGATGAAAACGATTTTTTTTTTTTAACAGCTATTAGTTGGTCCCACCGTAGCTTAAACCACACGTAGGTTGCCACGTAACATTAACTAGCCAAGGCTGTCAGAAATTTTAGAGTTTGTTTTCTTCTTGTGGTCACTGATCTGTACAATTTTGAACACTTGAAAATCCCGTTTAAACCCTTTCAAGAAAAGAAAAACTTGAGGATATGGTTAAAAAGAAACGAATTCGAAATTCGAAAAAAGCAATTTCAAAATAATTCAAAGCAAGATTTGGTGGCCTTTTTGGGGTTAGATATGACTTTCACTCACAACAGGAATTCTAAAAGGAAGAAAAAAAAAAAAAAGGAAAGAAAAGCCTAGACCTAGAGAGGGGAGATTGAAAAAAAAAAAAAAATCACTTTTTTACTTTTCTTAGCCACCAGTTCGTTTTCTTGGCAGAGAGAGAGAGGAGATGAAGGGGGCTGGTGGAAGAAAGAGAAAATTCAATAAAGAAGAAAGAGAAAGCGTCGTGATCAAAATAACTTTAATTTTTATTAAATAATGTGGGTCCCATCAGAGAAAAAAAAATACAGTAGGTTCCAATTGGGCAGCAGTAATTGCGCTTGTAATGCAACCTTGTCGCAAGTAAGGGTGTTTTTTGGTTTAGTTATCGTCGGTTTTGGTTCAAATCGTAACTTTTGGCTTTTAAAATTGTAAAATTGAAACCACATCGTATATTAAGAGTATTCGGTCAATTAACCAACTGTTTATTGTCGGTTTCTATTATCGGTTCGGTTCGATTTTTAACAGATAGTAATCTAATGTATACAAGAAACATACTATCTGTTTATCACATTTATTTTATTTTTTTATTAAAAAATTGTTAAAATAGTACAATGTATTGTATATTATTTAGGTTCTTTTTAAAATGGTATTAAAAAATACTATAATCAAACTGAAATAGGCTAAAAAGAATATTATTTAGCTTTAAAATAAAATAGGCATTCGGTTCAGTTCGGTTATAATAGGCATTCGGTTCGGTTCGGTTTATAATCGAACCGAAATATTCAAACTGAAACCGAACCGTCCACTACCGGATGGTTCGGTTAACCGAACCGAACTTGTTCAGTTTTTATGAAACTGATTTTTTTGGTCTTTTCTCGTGCGGTTCTTCAGACGGTTTTGGTCGGTTTCAGTTTTTTGACTTTTTTGTACAGTCCTAGTCGCAAATACACTAAGAAGAAGATATGGTTGAGCTTCTCTGTGGAGTCTGACCATTTAGAGATTCTTTCTGCAGATCACAATTGCGATGAACCATGAATATTAGTGACCTACAATTCACTCTACAAGCAACATTCCATACTCAGATAATGGGCGTTTTCACTATTCATCATGTTTTGACCTAACTAACGATTTCTCTTGAACATGTCCACCTTCATTATATTCCACCTTTAAGTTTCGCCCAAAAAAATGACCATGATTATCACTTAGAAGCAGTATTTTGTTCTCTTTTGTTCTAGTACCAAAATGTAGGTTCGTGTTTCTAGTTTTTGTACAATGAACCTCAACTACTAAGTCAGAAACATATTTTTAAAAATTTCAATATGTTCTTCCCTGCTCTTACATGTTCAACAATCGAATAAATACATATAAATCAAAAGTTACATTGGGTTTTAATGGTTGTTATTTCTAATAACATTTTGTTAAACGCTCTTTCACCAAAAATGGTCCATGTAAATACTGAAACAAAATAGGGCTCCACTTTATGATTTAATTACAAGTTCACCCAGTCATCCAAATAAAGAGACAGATTGGCCTTGTTTGATTCCATTCTCAAAATTTTTAAAAATATTTTTACATATTTTTCAAAATAAAAATTTTAAAAACATTTTTAATATAATTTTTAAAAATTTTAATTTTTTTTAAAATTAAAATATTTTTATTTATTTTAAAAATAATACCAAATTACACTTCATTTGATCAACATTGGACCTACCCACGTGGAGCAGTTAACGGTACAACCATCTACTTATGTCACTCATAGCACACCACGTGGCAAGATGAATAAATCCCATGGAGAGACTAAGGGCGTTTGGTTCGAGTATTTAAATAGAATATTTGAACGAAGATTTAAATTTTTGTGAGAAAAAATACTGTAGCAAAATGATTTAAATTATGATTCGAGTATCGAAACAAATGAGTTAAGTAAAGTCCTATATATGTAAATATATATATATATATATATATCATATCAAGCATATTCCACATATTCTGTGTATGCAAGTATGTCACAAGACTTGCAAGAATCAGGATTCGCCACCCCTTACATACTTTCTTTGTGCAAATTACTGCTTTTCATTGAATGGTCAAACTCTCTCTCTCTCTCTCGGTTTTTTTTTTTTCTTTTTCCTAATTTCTCTTTTGCATTTTAAAAGCGCATGGATGTCAGCTTTTATTTTTTTTTCTCCTAAAACTTTTTCTTTTCTTTCTTCAATAATATCTCAGAGTGCAGGACATGGTATACGAAAAAAATTTCTATGTAAGTTTTCTTCTCTTTTCTTTTTCGGAAACATTTTCTATTAAAGTTTTTTTGTGACCCATTAACCGTTGTTTGGTCGTTGGTGGGAGAGAAACGTGAGTAGGGAGGTAGAGAGAGGGATGAGGAATTTAATAGAAAGATTTGGTACTCGTGATTATATGGTAGAATACATAAAATGAGAGAGCGCATTTGGTAATTCAAATCCTCCAAATCAATTCCCTAATTTATTCTCGTCAAATATATGGAAAGATTGAAGAAGAGAATCCATGTCAAACACAATAAAAGGAAGATTATTCATTTTCTCTCTTTTTTTCTTATCTAAATACGTCTTTATATTTCCTTTTTATTTGTTTTCCTCCTTACCAAACATAACTTGGTCTATGAGATTTTTGTTATAAGATATTGTACTCATTGTCTCATAAGCTGTTTTACAGAATGGTTAAAACCATCAATTATAATTGTAAACAATATAAAGTTTATGCTTTTATATACTGTATTAAAAAGCAAAAAATTGCCACAATATAAAGCTCTCACGTGCTACAGTTTATAAACCAAAATTATTAGTTTCAACTATTTTTTTAAACGGCCTATTAAATCAACCCTTTTCGCCAAAGGGATATATCAGTAAATCTTTTATTAGGGTATATCTGTATGTATTTGTTCATGAGTTATTTCATTAATACACTTAGAAGGAGCAAAGAGGCGTGATGCAATTGAAAACTAGACATGCGCCAGTATACTACTACCGCCGGGTAACTGCAGGTCCGAAAAGACCAATGCCGAAAAGCTTCGGTGCAAAAAGACATCAGCCATTGCAAGATTATAAAACCAATATTTTAATTTAAAATACTATAATATATAAAAATTTTATATTAATTATAAATCAAATTAATATTTTAACTCAAAAACTTATAAAAGCTTTATATTAATTATAAATCAAAAAATTAATTCTAATCATATACTTTTGTAATGATAAGATAGAATATTTAAAGCTGACGTTGAGTGGAGACATGAGATGGCATAAAATAAATATGCAATATTGTACATATTTGTTATATACTAATTAATGGTGGTATTTTCTTTCTTTTTTTTCCATAAAAAAAATAGTGATTATTGACTGATTATTGACATCCAATAAAATAAAAAAAAAAGGTCTTACATTTCAAGTAGTTGGTAATCTTAAGAAAACAAAAAGTACATTGTTTTAGAACGAAACTGTGTTTAACAATAGTGGTAAGAGGGTATCAATTGTGCTCCAGCTAAGATCATCTTTTCCGCCAAGACCTAGCCTGAATCAATTCTAAATTTCAACGATAAATCAAACGGACCACTTAAGTCATTACCTGCTAAAAGTCACAAAGATTTTACCAAACATCAATTATGTAATTTTGGGGAGCAACATTCTTCACTTTTAATAATGATAATGAAGAACAAGAACAAGGACAAGACTAAAAATTATCAACCAAGCAAAAGGCATGAACAAAATTATTTCAAGAAGAAAGAAAACAAAAAATGGCAAAGCCCCTATTCCCACTTCCTCCATTATTTTCAGATCAGAGAAACAAGACAGACCATATATATGGCCGCTTGTACAAACCTAATACCAAATTTAACTAAGTTGAAAGAAACAAAAACAAAGGCAAAACAAAACAAGGATAGGGGTCTTGGACATGATCAATCTCCATCAACTTCAAGCTCAGGCAGATCTCCCGGCTGGCGGTTTCTTTGCCTGCACCGGCGAGTTGGCGGCGGAGACTTCTTGGGGGACTTTTGGTGGGTTCGCCGTTGACATGCTCTCAGTGACGCTAGTACTAGTAGTACTAGAAGCAGTGCCGCCACTTGAAACGACGACGTCGCCCAAGTCATAGGCCCTCGGCGGCTCGTTGCCGGCAATGAGCTCCGGTGGAAGGACTAGAGAAGCCTGCCGGCGGTGACGAGACATTGATTTCTAGATATTCTAGAGAGAGAGAGAGAGAGAGATGTGAAGAGGAGGCAGTGAAAACAAAAGAAAACAAAACAAAAAACAACAACGTTTGTGTTGTGATGTGATGAATTTATGGGAGGGGTTTGGCGTGTGTAGGGTTGTGAGAGGAGTGTAAACAAATCCCACGCGCAATGAATGGGGCGTGGCTTATACGCCTATGAGGCATGTATTATAGTAGGGTTAGATTTGTTATGGTATACTTTTCTACCGGTCAATGCTTGGCTCACTGCTAGAAATTTGTAACGCATGCCAAGAATGTGTTCCAATTTTTAATCTCTCTTTTCTCTTTTGTTTGTAGAGGCACTAGTCAGTGAGTGTGAGCTATGTCCTATGCGTAGTCTCTGGGCCACTTATTTGCAGTTTCTCTTACCACATTGCAGAGTGTTTATCGGTCAGAGAAGGTGCGAATTTCGTGCGCTCGTGTGGCTTTTCATGTTTGCTTTTACTAAACGGATGTGTTTAATTTGTTTATACCCTTCCAAAGACCACTCCATGTCGAGCTCTAAAGACTAACGTCCTTAATGACATTAATTTGGTATCCGATAAGCTCGATGTGGTTCTGGTTGCTATATTTAAAATAAAAAACGTTGTAACCACTTTTTAGTTAAAATTTTAATTCAATTATATTATGTATAGAATTTTTGTGAAAGTTAATAGTTTTGTTGATTAATGAATTCAAGGTTTTCCTTAAAAAAAAAGAAAAAGAAAAATAAGAACCCTTGTAAGGTAGAGTTATTTATCATAGGAAGTGTGAGTTTTCAAAAGCAATTTATATTAGGCAAGAAAAGGCTTTGGTCCATAGATAGATAACCAGGGAGCGGTAGGGAGTGGCATGGTATTCGTTGCATATAATAACGACTTTAAAAGTGTATAAACAAAAAGTTTACTAATCCTACAGGAGTGTCAAAATCCTTTAATTTTATTGTTACATAAAGTAAATATCATAGCATGTTTCTTCATGATTGTAGGAAAAATCCTCTGTAAAAGAAACTATAATAAAAACTCACATGAAGAATGCACAGATTTTAAGAGAATCGTTACTGTTTAAAAACATTAACTATCATCACTAAAGCATACTTTGTTACGTTAAAAAGTAACTTTACCTGGCATCATCAAACTGGCCGCCTCCACTGTCTCACAATAAGTGGGCTCCATTGCTACATCGATTAAGTAAGGCTCGGTTTAGAGTGAACTATTAATCGATGTTGATAGAGTGCTTTAAACTATTATTTAGATTTGAGAATTATAAGATGTAAAAGTTTATTATTGTAGATTTTTATTATATCATATAAGAGTTTTATACTATTTATAGTTTTAATTATTTAAACTACTTGTTCAAACAGCTGTTTAAAGTTCCATATTACCTTAAAACATTTTCTATATATGCTAAATTCATAAAATTTTTAGAGTTATTAACACCGATGACCTCTAAATTTTGAAGTCTCTCTCATTTTGCTCTTGAACTTAAAAATCACCACTTTGTACTTTAGACTTTTAAAACTTCTTACTTTACCCCTTAAACTTTTAAAATCACCATGTTGTCTCTGAATTTCTAAAGCTCCTTACTTTGCCTTCTAAACATTCGATTTTCTGTTTAAACAGATGGGGCCCATGTGATAAGCATGTGAGCAACTGTAAGGGTAAAAATAAGATTTTATCTCTCCCAATTGTGAATACATGGGCTTAATTCTGTTTATTTAAATAAAAAATTAGAAGTTTAAAGGGTAAAATGATGAGCTTTGAAAGTTTATGGGATAAAGTGATGATTTTTAAAGTTAAAAGAGTAAAATGAAGAGATGAAAGTTTAGGGGGGTAAAATAGTAGTTTTTATTAAACTACAGTGGACGAAGTTGGAGAGACCTTAAAATATTAGACCCAAATTATTTTATATATATATATATATATGTATTTATTTTTTTTTTTGGCCTATAGTTATAATAACTACTTTGACAATATAGACCTCAAATCTCAAGAAAGTAAATTATAAGCTAACTATAAGAAATATTTTTTTTTTCTTCTGTGGCCGGATTGTGGAAATTTGTATTTCAGTATTTATATGTTTGAAGGTTGGGAAGATTAGGCGGCCTTACAATCAAAATTAAGGATTTTCAATCCTATGTGTCCTTGTAGATTAGTAGGGATGTCAATGGAGCAAGAAGGTTGGCCAAGGAATGCTTTCCATCCCTATCCTTACCCCTAGAACAAAGGCCAAGGAATGCTTTCCATCCCTATCCTTACCCCTAGAACAAACCTCATCTCTTCCTCAATTCCTACTCAACGAGAGGCAGACACAATATAGAGAATCCCTGTTGGGGGGAGAGGGTGTGGCCTTTCCATTCCAGTTGGGCTGGGAGTGTTATCCATGTCCCTCCCCCGCTCCAGATTCAGAGACTTTAAATTCGAATAGTACTAAATTACTATTTTATCCTAGATTCAGTTCCAAAATATAGAAAAAGAAAAAAAAAATTATTTCATTGCAACCTAATATTTATTTTTAAATTATCAAATATTGCAATAATTTCATTTTTTTATTGGAATATAATAATGTATTTAAACTTTTGACACTTCATTTCTTTATTCAAAAAGTAATTACACCAGTTACATTTATATATTTATTTTTGTTGTCCTAACATTGTCATAAATGTTTTGATTAACTTTAATATAACAAGTATACAATTTATATATTTTTGTAACTTCAAATCACAAAATTTACATCAATTGATTTTGATTCTGAATTTAAGTAAAGACAGAAAATGGGATTCTTAGAGCCCGTTTGGTTCGAGTATTTGAACAGAGTATTTGAATGAAGATTTAAATTTTTGTGAGAGAAAATACTGTAACAAAATGATTCAAACCGTGATTTGAACCACGAAACAAACGGGCCCTTACATTAATAACTCGGATTATGAATATTGTAAGTAAACAATGCATTACACTTTAAATTTTGCCAACTTCGAATCTTGCTCATTTTGATTCATGCTTATTCCGATTATGCATGAGTAATTACATGCCATAATACTTCAATTATCAATGCAACCATTTTTTTTAATACATGTGTGTGTACGTAGTCTTCACTATCGGAAAAAAAAAAGAGAAAAATGCAACTATAATGGATAATTGCTAGAAAAATAATAATATATGACTTGAAATCCAACGTAGATTAATTATTGATAAAAGGATTTGCGGGGGAAGGTGCTATGTTGCTTAACCGAGTTTCATTTTATGAGGACTTGCACACGCTTCTTTTCTTATTCTTTTAAAATAAAAGTCAAACAAAGTGATTTCAAACTCAATTATTAGGGAAAAACATGTTCTATATCATTATGTTTTGAGCAATATTGTGCTAGAAAAATGCAACTCGTCTCAACAATTACTACTTGCTATTTTCAGGGAAAATCCAAATTACTAAGCTCACACGAGGGATTTTGATAAAAGGCCTCCGGTTAAAATTTTTTTTGGTAAATAGACTCTTTTTTTTAGGACAGTTTTTGACATCAAAAAAAAGGTTTTTTAGACATCAAAATGGTTTCAATTTTTTTTTCCTGTTGAGGTTTCTTATTATGTTACAGTCATTTTCTTTATTTTTTTGAAAAAAACTAAGACAGCTTATTTACATAAAAAAATATATTTTTTTGCTTTAAAAAAAAGAGACTATTTACCCAATTAAAATTTTCTTTCCGCGCTTTTATCAAAATCTTCCGGCCCAGCTCGAGCTCGAGCTCCACATATCAAGACTAAAAGACAAGAGAAAGCATGCCTCATTTTGGGAATGCATGGCAATTTGGGGTTTAATTTTAATCTAGAACGTCAATTCATAAGGGTCTAAGTTCAACCCTTGGATCAAGATTATTATCATGTTATATTTCTTTATGAGTTTTGTCTAACAAAGTCGAACTCGGGCAAATATAAAATGATAATCTCCGCACTGAAAAAAAAAAAAAAAAAACTTTCAGTGATAGGATCTCTCTTTGTTGATATTTTATGTTTTTAAACTTTAAATTTGTTCGAATTCAAGTTAAAATAAAATTATATGCAGCAAAAAATGGAGCGTGATGTGCAAGTGCTTCTTCCGTGCTTTGCTGACAAGACACGTAACTGTTGACAAGTTCCCATTTAGTAACGTGGCGAGCGTAGGACCATATATTATATGGGGGACCAAAAGAGAAAATATATTAATTTATAAGGGGAAAAAAATCTTGGGCTGAAATATTTAGGTCACCAGCCAAACCAACAAAATATGGAATCGAAGCATGGAACATTGGGATTCTCTGCTTCCAAAGAAAACGTACGTGTTCATCTTTCCCTTTCCCTATTTGAGTAGACATTTTCTGTCTTCTAGTGGATTTTTTTTTACCTTTTTTTTTCCTCTCTTTTTCCCTCTAAACTTATATCTGCATTCATTATTCGTATATAATTGGATTCTCATACAATACGTCTTCTTGCTAAAAATAACTAGAGGTTAAAATGAAACTTAATTAATGCCCAAAAACCGATAATTGCATGTAATAGTTGTTACGAATTTTATCAATAAACTAATGAGACCCTAGAATCAAACACTCTATTCAAAAATAACAAACATAATTATTTTTGATAAATTATAGTTTAAATTATTTTATTATAGTATTTTTTTTATAAAAATTTAAATTTTTATTTAAATACTTAAAACAAACAAACAGGCCTTAAGTCTTCAATATTGCTCCGTCGTTTTATTGACGGGTTTATATCAATAGTATTATAGGGTGTGTTTGTTTCGATTTTTCGAATCACAGTTTAAATCATTTTGTTATAGTATTTTTTTTTACAAAAATTTAAATCTTTATTTAAATACTCTACTCAAATATTCGAATCAAACGCACCCATAATTTTTTTTTTTCTCAAAACATTTGCATGATCTACATTTTGTTGCTGGCGTGGAACTTAGGGCACTTTGTCCAAAATAAATCGCTAAACGACATATCGCCACGTCGAGAAGCAGCCCCCTCACGTCTTGGAGCAGAGATCAATTACGTGTTCCTGAGGAGAAGAGGATTAATGTACGGCCCCATTTCGAAAACGACAACGTAGTAGACACGTGGTGCACATGCAGGTGCGCAGGCCAGGGACTCATCTGCAGTTTGTCTTCTTCCATCTTGTCCTTTTATTTTCTTTGGCCGAATTGTCCCTCCTGTCCTTATCGCATTATTGACATGTATTATTTTGGTGATTATCGTTGCCTTGTACATCTTATCCAATATGTTTAAGTGAACAGATTTCTGTGGGGCAAGAACTGTTATTGACCACGACTTTAGATTTGAGGAATCCCATTAATCACCCCATAGCTTTGGAACTTGAAGAAGAAAAAGGCCACGAAAATAAATGGTTTATTTTGATTTTTTACCTTATATTTTGAGAGTATCATGCAAATATACGTAAATTTCTTGACAAAATAAATAAATAAATAAATAAAGCCGTTGATTAGGGGTATTTATTTAAGAATATTAAATTATATTGAAATTTTTTAAGATAACCAGACCAATTATGTATTTTTTCTTAAAAAATAAAAATAAAAAATAAATCTACTGCCATCTGTTCAAAAAAACTGCCACATTATTTTTTTTTAACTCAATTGCAATGTCATTAAAAACATGATAAAATATTTTAGAATAATAATAATAATAAATGTAAAAACAAAAAAAAAACATATATTGAAAAAGAAAAAAAATGAAACGTTATTTTATTTTTCTGATATCTCTATGTTATGCTTTTCTGTTCTTCCTCACATAACATCGCTTCAATTCCTCAAAATAAAAATCTCTTCTCTCTGAAAAAAAAAAAATAAAATCACAAGACTATAATTGTTATTCTCTTGTCAACAAAATCTCCAAGTTATATCTTTCTTACTCATTTCTTATTCACTTACTAATTATTGCTTTTAAAGTTCTATAATTGCTATTTTTTGTCCGTTATTGTTCTTTTATGTTGTGTTAATTTGATTTTCATATGTACACGAATAAAGAATAGATATGTCTGATGCAAAATATGCACGGGTTATGACAAACAGTTGAAAAAGAGGAAAGTAGAAGAGTTGATTCAATCCCAAAAAAGAGCTCTTGAAAATTTTTTTCACAGGTAGTAAGAGAGGTGAAATTAAGTCACATGAAAAAACGATTGAAAAGAAAAATTTAAATGAATTAGGGGATGAGGAAATAATGGTAGAAAAAACTATAGTAAATAAGAATGATAAAAAAAGTGATTATGAAGTGATTGATGAAGAAGGTCAAGAAACAAAAAAAAAAATGATGAATTTGGAATGGAAAGATAATAATTTAAGTGACGTGTCTATAAAAAATTATGATCCAGGAACATGGGAAAATATTGACAACAAATTGAGAGATTTATTAATGGAAAAAGGTCCAATTAGAGAAAGTGATATAAATTTTCCAAAAGATAGAAGTTCTAGGCATTTCTCTACTTTTTATTACATGAGAAAACTATCAAATGGAGACAAACATGATAGAAGAATTACGCAATGAAGGAACTGATGATTGGTGAAATTTAGGTGCCAAACTTGAAAGTCATGGGTGCGTTTATTTCATAGTTTGAATCATGATTCGAATAATTTTACTACAGTATTTTCTCTCATAAAAATTTAAATCTTTATTCAAATACTCAATTTAAATACTCAAATCAAACAGGCTCGAAACAAGTAATGAGCACATAATTAACATGAATGATTGATTTGATTTAGAGTTGAGGAAAAATAGTACAATTGATAGACATGTCCAAAAAGAATCAATAAAGACAAAGAGCATATTGGAGAAATTGTTTAGTCAGAATAAGTGATATTGTTAAAAATCTAGTTAAGAACACTATGGTATTCCGTAAAAATAATGAGAAGATTTATCAGGAATATAATAATATTTTTTGTCTAATTGAGATGACTATCAAATTTGATCCAATAATACAAGAACATGTACAGCGTATTACAATGGTGAGATTCATAATCATTACTTGGAACATAATATTCAAAATAAGTTGATATAAAAGTTAATACTTGAAATCAAGAGTATAGTTTTGAAGAAAATTAAAGATGCAAAATATTTTTCCATTATATTGATTGTACCCCCGATTCAAGTCATTAATAACAAATCTATTTGATATTGAGATGTGTGGGTATGACAACAAATCTAATAAGGATTGATGAATATTTTTTGAGATTTTTAAAAGTGGATGAAACTTCTAGAAGAGGTCTTTTTAATGCACTTTTAGGAAAAATTGAAAATTTAAAACTTGACATAAACAAAATAAGAGAGGCCAAGAATATAACAACGGATCTAGCATGAAAGGAAAGCATCACGGTGCACAAAAAAGGTCATTGGAAATAAATCCTAGAGCATTTATACACCTTGTAGTTGTCATAATCTGAATTTACTACTTTGTGATGTCGCAACCTCCTATCTCCAAGTAGTGTCATTTTTTGGAGTTTTACAACGCATATACTCTTATTCTCATCTTCACCCAAGCGATGGAAAATATTACAGATAACATATATAATTTGACTGTTAAATTATTGTCACAAACTCGTTAGGAAAGTCATATCGAAAGTGTGGAGGCAATTAGATTGAAGCTTCAACAATAAGAGATGCTTTGTTTGAACTTGCAGAAACCAGTGATAATTCTAAAATAAAGAATGAAGCTAAATGTCTAGCGGTGTATGAATTAGAGAATTTTGGATTTTTACTAAGCATGGTTATTTGGTTCGGTATCTTGTTTACTGTTTATTCGGTCGGTAAATTAAAAGCTTGCAAAGTGAAGATATGTATATTGACATTGTTATAGATCAATTAAAAAGTCTTCTTTCTTTTTTTGAGAATTATAGATAATAGGGATTCACATTTGCCATGATTTCAGCTAAAGAGATTGCGAATGAGATGAAAATAGAATCTAAATTTCGTGAAAAATGTGTGATTTGTAGGAAGAAACAATCCAATACAATGTTGTTTGTGATAAAATAAATCTGCTGAAGAATCGTTTCGAATTGATTATTTTCTTTACATGGTTGACTAAGTTATTTCTTTACTTAGAGTTAGATTTAAGCAGTTTCAAGCATATGAAAACATTTTTGGTTTTTTTATTCAATTTTTTTTTAAAAAAATTAAAGTCATTGGATGAAGATGTTTTGAAAAAGTGTTCTTTGAATCTTGAAAATGTTCTAAAATGTAATTGTTTTTCTCATATTGATGGTCTACATTTGTTTTCATAATTGAAAGTGTTGAGAGACTGAAACACTTGATTACATAAAAAGAGTAGTTTTTTTTTTTCAAAGTGTTTGCATTGCTTATAGAATATTGTTTAACAACTTCAGTGACTGTTGCTTCTGCTAAGAGGATTTTTTCAAAGTTGAAACTGATTATATCATATTCAAGATCAACTATGTCATAGGAACGGTTAAGTGGATTGGCTATGTTCTTTATTGAAAAAGATTTATTAGATAAGCTTGATACAAAGATCTAATTAATACTTTTGCTTCCGAAAGGAATGAAAAATAAATTTTAGAATAGATGTTTCATTTTTATGTTTTTTTGGTATGTTTTGTTATCTTCTCAAAATCTATAAATTGAACAAAACTCAACATTGGTTGCCCATATTGATTAAGTGTAGAACTTGTTAATATATATATATATATATATATATATATAGATATATATATTGTGAGAAACTTATTTATTGACTTTGATGTAATTTTATTTTAGTTTTTTTGCGTTCACTAAACATAATTGGTTGCTTGGTTATTAAATGATATTAGAGATTATTTTTTTCCCTTTATTTTAGGTTTTAATGTAGAATATCTCATTAAAAAAAATCTTTTGAAAGGGTTAATTTTAAAAAGTTAGCTTAGGGTCCTAAACTTTGTTGAGCCGGCCTTGTTAGACAGTATATTCATGCTTCATGTATTCCTCGTCTCTGTTAACAACAAATTTTAACAAAAAAAGCCCATTAATGCAGATATTACCCCTTAGCGCCCATAAGCATACATACACTTGTAACCAAACAATCCAAAAGGGGTGTTTAATGGTCAGTTTTGACTAGTTTTTAGTCGGTTTCGATCGACAACTGTCAATTTTAAAATATACAAACTGAGCACCGACTGTCTATAAGAGAAGTTTGGTTAATTTTTTGTCTCGACTTGTTTAGGTGTACCTGTAACAAGAAGAAAGATGCTTTGAAGGTAAAAAGGGAGACACTGATGAGGTATCGGACAAAGGCTCTCCGATGCTCAAGGCAAGTGCTGCTCGGTAGAGAACAGGAGCTAGTTAGTTCGGAAGGAGCACATTCACCTCGAGTTGCAGTAAATGTACTCTATTTATAGGCTACCACTTGAACCAAAAGTTAGGTGAATTTTATCCACAACCCGTGTGTCACATCAAGGCCTGTCAAAAGGCAGGTGACATGTGTCATGATTCCCGTCGGTGGATTAGCCTCCATTTGACGACAAGAATGTTGCCATCTGTTGGCTTCTTGTGGTAAGTGGTCGTTTACATGCAGGCTCTGACAACTCGACCCGAGCACGCATTCATCCGAGGAGGTGGCAACATGCGCCACGGCCAACAAGGGCCCTATAAAGCACTCAGATGTTCAGGCTGAGCTCCTGAGGTTGACATCATGCTTCCCAGAGCATCTATCGAGCACATTTGCCAAGCTGCCAAGATCGGCTCCTCGGATGACAGCATATAGCACACCCCCAAAAGATGGCTTAAAAAACCCAATATTTTGAAAATAATGATGTATTAGGCAGACAATAAAAACTTGTTGAAAACTAAAAAAAAAATTAATTTAATAATAAAGTTCAAAATCTTGGAGTTTAAACTTGAAGTTGAGTTTAATATATGGCACATTATTATAGTTTATATTCATATTGAGGAGAAATTATTTCCAGTAATCAAACCGTCGGTTTTCTTACCTAATTGGTCAATTTTGTTATTGTGTGTTTGTGACTGATTTTTACAAATTTTTCGGTCGGTTTGACGGTCGGTTTTGAATTTTTTATTTTTTATTTATTTTTATTTATTTATTTATTTTTATTTTTTTTTTATAACATCCTTAAAGAATCACATCCTCCGCCTCTAAATGAGGTGTATACAATATATCTATATATATATATTTTTTCCTCTCGTTTTCATTCCCCCATGCACTATCTTTTAATGTACAAATTTCGCAATAAAACATATCCAAAACCTCAATGGCAGTTCAAAATAAGCACAAACATAAATTTGCAAAATACGAAGCTTTTACAACTAAAACAACAGTTTCAAAACCTCAATGACCATGGATCACACGTCTCGTAGGTTCATCATTTCACAAACAAAAGACCAAAAAAAGCATTGAAACAAGGCATGAAAAGCCAACGTGTTCACATTGAAGGGCCTGCAATGCCCTACTGCCTCGTTCAATCCTTACAAGTTGCAGCTTTAACCCTTTCACAGACAAACAAATATACTATTAGCCAGGCAAACACAAAGTAATTTAAGAAAAAAAGGTCTTCTCAACATACGTAAGAAACCAAAAAATTATACCTAACACCTAAACCAACAAATCGAAAGCAAAAACTCCATAAATGGTATGTCTACGACATAAATACCTAAAAAAGTGTCAAACACCTAACACAAAAACAAAAAATAAAGAAAAAAAAATTTCCTTAAATCAGGAGAAATGACACTAGAAATAGACTAATAGGTTAACTAAGAACCAGAAAATTATATACAGTTTTATATACCAGTAAACAAAGGAGTTTCCACGTCCGTTAGAAACAGACGTCATAAGTCTACAACGTTAGTCACAAAACCGTCGTCAAGTCTGGCGACGTCGTAAGTCACTGGATCTAACGTCGTTTAAAAATCGCCAAATCTTATAACGTATGCCAAATTAAGATCGACGTCAAAAGTAATAAAAAAATTTAAAAAAATGAACAATTTTGCTAATCACCATGGCTCAGATCTTGAAATCAAGATTAATATGATTGCTTTTTAAATTCTAGAATCCGTATTCATCCCATATTATTTGAGATCATAATCCAAACCCAAAAAGATACTTTTCTTTTTTTACAGTAATCAGGGTAAAAAGTAAAAATCATGTTAGAAAGAAACATAGGCCAACCACCAGACTGTTTGATGCCAGTCATAGATCTACTCTCCACTGATACAGCCATGGATTATTTGAAAACCCAATAGACTACTAGATGAACGGCCTCACCATTGATTAGATCTTAAAATTGAAAAGAACGTTTTGCCTTCCAAATTCTAGAACCCATATTTCAACCCTGAACAAAGAGAAAATTCAACAATCGTAAACCCAGCAAGAAATAGACAAAATCCAAACCCAAATAGCTACTCTCTTTTTTTTGACAATAAAAAAAAAAACTAATCATTCTCGGCAAACATGCATGGAATTTAGAACAAAGAAAGATAGCCCAAACACCAGATCGTACAACACCAGCTATGGATCTGATCTCCATTGATACTATCGACTAGATCGGACAACGCAAGGCATGGATTTAGGAATCGTTTGCCTAGATTTTGGCTCACCAAATCTCTGCCAAATAAACTTCGATACTCGCCGTGGAGATCTCTTTTGTAGCATCACTGAAATTAGCGTGGAACAAAGCTTAAAAGAAAGGATCTGGATAACAAGAAGAACAAGGGAGAGATGATGAGAGAAGAAGACGAGAGAGAGGGTTTCCCAACTTTTAATATTTTTCTAGAAGGTAAAGTAAAGCGAAGTAAAATAACTAGTAGCATTTTGCAATAAAGTAAGACCAATTAAGTGTTTGGTATTGCAGTGAAAACTACTAGTAACAATTATTTTGCAGTGCAATAAAAAAATATTAGTAGCAAAGTTTTAGAGGGCCAAAAGACCAAGTCTTGGAAAGGAAATATCTCTTTACCACATTTTTTTCCTTTCCTTTTTTTTTTCGTCATTCAATTTCTTTGAAAAAAATAATAAAATGAAATAATTTTGTTTGTTGATAGGAATAGGTGCTAAACACTAATTTTTTTAAATTTTATAGCTCAAAATCTATTGTCGAACAACACAAGATATAGATTGAGCATAAATTTGTAATCTAAAAGTGTAACTATAACCCTTAAAAAAACTATAACTATGAAACAATCTAAAATAAAGGGTATACTTTTTTGATAACTTCAAATATCAAAATAATAAAAAAAAAAAACCCAAGATTGCCGATGACCCTAAAGCTCAAGAGTGAGTAAAGAAAAAAGAGAAGAGTTTGAATAGAGCGGGATGGCCTGAGTTTTGGGACTATCTTTGGTCGTTTCATCTAGCTCCCGACTTTGAAGTTTGATCTCTAAATTTGTCGAATAGTGGATTTTTGTGGTAGAGGCATTGTGCAATGTAGATCTTTTGTTGGAATAGATCGGATTTGGGATGGAGGTTAGTGGCTATTGGTTTGTAAAGTTGTTATTAGTGCATCTAAATCCAATGGTTAAAATCCTTCAAGAATTCAATGAACGCAGTGGTGGGATTACAGTGGTCGTGGTTGTGAAGTCTTCTATTGATGACAATAGTGGGACCTGGGGCATGGGACGTGGGTCTTATGTGCCACGGCTTGTGCCACACTTTGACTACATTGTGCCACTCGGGTTAAACTGTTTTCACTAGTGGGTGTTTTGTCGATAAACTAATTGTTGAAGGTCTTATTGGGGGTTTTTCTTTTACTTTTCTTTGTGTTATGGCTTATAATACTAGTTGTTTTTATCCCTGTTTGGTAGTATGTTTGTCTTTCCTTTTTAGTATTAGATTATGTTTTTAGTCTAGTACATTTGTTTTCTAGTAGTGTTTTGTGTGGCCTTAGTGCTTTAGGTTTATCGATTTTGATTTATCAGATTTTTTTCATTAATTGTAGCGGTTTTGTCAAAGACCCATGTGCATGCTTGATTATTCGTATACCTATTTAGGTTTGTGTTTTTAGGACTTGATGCACGTCCACTCCTTTTGTTCATTTTATTTGAGTTCATTGGTAGAACCAAATGCCTACCATAGTCGTAATTTCCTATAGTTTTAAAGGCATATGAGTTCGTACTAGGTTTTATATTTTCTTGATTTGAAATATATTATTCTTTTCAACTAAAAATAAATTAACTACAATAAAATACAAGATTAATTTAAAAAAATCCCACAACTATAGTCCTTGTAACGTGGTTGTACACTTCATAACATTTTTCTATACATGATTTCATCTTAGGGTGGAGAGCTCAAAGTTCTCTGCATCCAATTAAAAAAAAACCTATGGCTCTTATAGTAATGTACTCTTTGATTTTCAAAATATCATTTGTTCCCCCATATCCATAAAATATAAATGGAAAAAAAAAATGCCTCCATTAGAATTTTTTTAAAAAAATATTTAGATGTGTGATACAAATAATAAGGGTCATCGAATAATTTAGTGTATAATTACTCTAATAGCTCATCCTCATGCACTCACATAGAAGAGATAAGACAACTTGCTATTTTTATTTTAATTTTTTTGAAATTTATTTAGTATTATATTTTCCTTGATAATTAGAATTTTAAAATTAATTCACTTTAAAGTTCACAAATATTTCATAGATCCAGAAAACAAATATTACTTTTTGAAAATCGTAAGCATATTGTTATTACAAGGGCCTTTATTGAAGAAGAATTTGTATAATTACTTTTAAAATATAATGTGAAATGAATTATGTATTGTATAAGTTCAACATAATTTACATGCATAAGTTCTATGTAAAATTGTGTATTTCAAGAAGATTGATTTCAGAATGGCCATCATCTTTATTTTTGCATAGTCATTCTTGAATTAACAAACTACATTTTTGGATTGTTTAAGTAAAAATAAAACTCATGGTCGTGTAGAAATAAATATTCTTGAAATAAACAATTTTAATAGAACATAAGCATGTAAATTATATTGCATGTAGAAAATATATAATTCATTTCATATTATATTTTAAAATTAATTATAGAAGATAGGTTGAGAAGGCCGAGAAGGTCAATCCGAGAAGGCCAATTCAAGAAGGCCACCGAATAGGCCGAGAAGATCAATCCCAGAAGGTAGACCAAGAACGCCAAAATGGTAGGCCAAGAATGCTAATTTGAGAAGGCCACTAAATAGGCCGAGAAGATCAACTCGAGAAGGTCGAGAAGGTAGGCCGAGAATGCCAAGCTGAAAAGGCTACCAAATAGGCTAAGAAGGCCAATTGGAAAGGATCCAAACATAGGCCTAACCAAAGACCACATGCCTGATTAGGATTCGACCATTGGTCCAACCAAAGGTCTGACTAGGATTTTACAACATGCCTAACTAAGATCTGGCAAGGATCCGACAACTAATCTAACCAAGACCAACTAGGATAGCCTGACCAGGACGCTACCCAACTGGGGTCAATACTTACCCTTTAGGGAGTATTCCATCAGTAGGATCTTAACACTTGCCACTAAGCTCAATGGCTTTGTACACCTGTGCAACTGAGTCACAGGCCAAACCCAATCCATATCCAGATCTAAGCTAAACTCTTTAAATATGAGTATCAATTCCATCACTAAGGTATGAGCATTCTTTATTGTCTACTCTGTGTTTCCTCTTACTTTTCCTGATCAGTTTGTTGACTTAAGCGTTGGAGTGTTATTGGTAGACATCACACTAGCGTCCCCTACTACACACACTCTAAGGCCTTATCTTTCTTGCAGATGTGACTAGATCTGCATAGCCAGCAGAATAGGAAACTCGACCACCATGCACCCTTGCACATGGTCTTGTGTCAATTTTAGACGTCAACAATATGGTGATAGAAGGAGGGCATCGCACCTTTCTGGCAACTTTACCTATCCCCCTAGCCATTTTCGAGAAGGTCAAAAGATAAGAAGACTAAAAATGTTATAAGACTAAGAGTCGGACTAGGTCTACCAGGTTTGACAAAGAGTCTGACCAAGTCTAATTAGGATTCCAACAAGGTATGACCAAAGGTCGAATAGATCCAATGAAGAATCTGACCAAGTACAACCACAAGTCTAATCAGGTCGACTAGGTTCGACTTAGAGCTGACTAGGTCTAATAACAAATCTGATTAGGTCCACCAAGAGTCTAACCAAGAGTTTAACCTTAGATCTGATCAAGTCCACCAGAGTCTGACAAAGTCCAGTTAAGATTTCGACCACAAGTCAAACTAAGAGTTTGACCAGGTCCACCAAGTTAAACGAAGAGTCCCACTGGTCCACCATGTTCGATCATAAGTATGACTGGCTCTACTAGAATAAGACCAGGTCCAAGATTAAGATTTCACAAAGGTTATGGCCAACCAAGAAACCTTAGGGTATGAAAGGCTAAGGCCTTCAAAGAGACTTAAGGGTCCAAGAAGGCTTTGACCTACCAAAGAAGACTAGGTTCCTAGCTTCAGCCAATTAGGTTTAGGACCAAGAGTTCAAAGAGGCTACAACCAACTAAGAAACCTCAAAGTTTGAAAGGCTAAGGCTTGCAAAGAGACTTAAGGGTCTAAAAAGGCTTTGGCTGATCATAGAAGACTAGGCTCTTGGCTACAGGCGACCAAGTCCAAGACTAAGAGTCCAAAAAGACTACTGCCAACAAGAAACCTCAAGGTTTGAAAGGCTAATAAGGCCTTCAAAGCGACCTAAGGGTCCAAGAAGGCTCCAGCTAACCAGAGAAAACCAAGATCCTGGTTACAAACAACCAGGTCCAGGACTAAGAGTCTAAAAAGTCTACCCAACTAAGAAACCTAAAGGTTTGAAAAGCTATGGCCTACAAAGAGACCTAATAGTCTAAGAATGCTCTATTGACCAAAGAAAACCAGGTTCCCGGCTACAACTGACCATGTCTAGGACCAAGGGTCCAGATAGGCTATGGCCAACCGGGAAACCTAATGGTTATAAACTGTTGTGGCCAACTAGGCCTAAGACTGACTGTTTGGAAAGGACCACAAACATTATATGTCCCAACTGTTGGATAGGTGCTTTTAAAGCATGTCGTTCTAATTGGACATTAAGAAAAAAAAAATAAAGTGTTTCTATTTTAATTAATATTATTCCTTGATGTTCTCCATGTATATGTCTACAAATATTATGAAGGTTTCAATGCTTAAAAAAGTCTATAATCATGGATACGAAGTGTTCATAATAGAGAGAATATGATTATGTGTACTTAGTATAAATTTTTGATTTACAACTAGTATATAAAGGTGGACACTTTATCTTGCCTAAGATTGTGATGTTGTCTATTCCCAAGTTGGTAGCATGATCTTTATTCAAATTATAGTAATGTTGAGAATACTAAATAGAGGTAAGAATTCATATAGGCCTCAACTCTCCTAGAAAACAAGGAAAGAAAAACAGAAAAATAAGGAACACTCACAAACTCTAATATTCGAATTTGTTTAAAATTCAAATCTTATTATTTCCCTAACTAACCAACTAATTCTCCCACACAAGCCTAATATGAAAGTGAGGATAAATCCTTTCAAAAAAAGTGAGGAGAAATAGGCTTTTACTTCAAGTTTTATTCTGCCATATGGTGTTAAATCAAACAATTTTATTAAGAGTATTATAAATCAATCCACACTTAAGAAGAGTGGCCTGCAGCATATGAACTTCTTTTGAATTGCTATATGGCACGGCGATTTGGGCCTTTGCTCAGCCTGGTGGTTTGCTCGTTGCGACAACTTTGCATTAACTTTAGAAATAGGAGTTGTGTTAAGGCTGTTGTTGCTGCTTCTCAACTTCAACAAATTTATATATTTTGTCGCAGTAAAAGAGAAATTATTTTTGTTCTCATTGATATAAAATAATGGAAACGGTGTACGACCACTGTGAGAACCACTCAAACCTTAGATATTCAGATAAATTAAGTTCCAAAACTTTTGGAACTGATCAGTTAAATAGTGCTTCTAATTCAATAAAGGGTATATTTTCCTTCTATTTTACACCAAATATAGGTAACGTTATTTGTCAAGAAAGAGACGGCGAGAGACCATAATTTGTCGTCATTTATAAGGTGTTTGGTCAAATAGTTTGAACTCATTATAGCATGTAAAAGATTGACATTATAAACTATTCGAACTCGTAAGTTTAAATTTATTTTCCAAACTCAAAGTTATTTATTTATTATTTTTGTCGATCGTTGATGTAGTAGTTTAATAAAAAACTGAATCTTACACCATATATATATATATATATGTGTATATATATTCTTTTTTTTGGTTAAAGAAACTAAATTTTATACTTGTTTCAATTACTTAAACCTCTCAGATCACCCAAACGCTACCAAACAAATTACAACCATAATTATGACCTTTAGCAACACTGAAAGAAGCTTCGTTAGCATTCTACTATGTTGGTTCAACATCCCTCTCTACCCTGACATCGGAATTTCCAGCTCAAATACTCCATCGCTGTAAGATGTTGATCTTCCTCCATTCCAAAAGAACAAAAAATAACATAAAATAAAAATAAAACCATACATAACCAATAACCAACTCTTCCCCTAATTAAAATATAATACTTGTATCATTGATTACTTGAGATTTTAATTGCAAAATACATATCTATATTAAGAACGACATTTTCTTCTAACTTAGTCTTTTTAAAGACCAATTGGGTTCCTCTACCACATCACCTGATCAATAGATTAGACGCAAGTGTATTTGTATGTGTTTTTCTTTTTTCTTTTTTTTTGGGGGGTTATTACTATTTCTTTTGCTCTGATCTTCTTCTTCTTCTTTTTTACTTATTAGTTGAAGATGTAGCATATAAATTGCAATATAAATTGTGATGAACCAATTATATTGCTTAAAGATTCGTGAGTGGCTAATATACAGATGAAAGTGTGAAAATTGAAAACCCAAAGTCCCTCTTAGATAACCAAACACTGCCAAACATTCAATATCTTGATTAACATGAAAGCACTAAAAATCTCCTTTTTACAATCTTCTTGGTTTGGTCTAACCTCCAATTCTCAACATGTACATTATTTCAAACTCTGCTCCATAATAACCTTCTCTGCCCAAAATTTGTGTCCAAAAGTATCACTAAAAAACACAAACATGGCAGTTTGTTTTCAGCAGCAGCAACCAAGCAATGAAGATGACTTCTCTGTCATATTCTTCTCACCCTCAGATTCCCATGAAGAGTTCACCACTAGTCTTTCCTCATTTTATTGCTCTCCACCATCCCAATATCATACCAAAACCACTTACAAACTCACAGTCAGAAATCTTTCCTCCACCAATTATCCAAATAGCTCAATACCCTTTTCTTTTGTTCCCTTCCTTCACAAGCCTAAGCCCAATTGCATACTCAAATCCGTCTCTTTCACCGCAAAAAGCTCAGAAATTCTTGCCATTGTTGGCCCTAGTGGCACCGGAAAATCCACTCTCCTCGGCGTGATCTCGGGAAGAATAAACAACAAGCACTTTCATCCCAAGACTATTTCAATCAATGATCATTTCATAAGTGATCCTGCCCAATTGAGAAAGATTTGTGGATTTGTTGCACAAGAGGATAATCTTCTCCCTCTGCTTACGGTAAAAGAAACATTTATGTTCGGTGCCAAGTTTAGGCTTAGAGGAATGAGCACCAAAGAGAAAGAAGCAAGAGTTGAGAGGCTGATGATAGAGCTTGGCCTTCTGAATGTGGCTGACACTTTTGTTGGTGACGAAGAGAATAGGGGAATATCTGGCGGGGAGCGAAAGAGGGTTTCAATAGGCGTGGAAATGATTCAGGATCCTCCGATTTTGCTCCTTGATGAGCCAACTTCAGGCCTAGATAGTACTTCAGCTTTGCAAGTTATTGAGCTTCTATCGATGGTGGCTAGAACAAAGCAAAGAACTATCATTCTTTCCATCCACCAACCAAGCTATAGAATCATTCAATATGTCTCAAACTTCTTAATCCTCTCCAGAGGCTCGGTTGTTCATAATGGTAACCTTGAATCTCTTGAGGACACCATAACCAAACTTGGAATGCAGATTCCAATTCAACTAAACACTCTTGAGTTTGCCATGGAAATAATCCAAACACTAGAAGATCATTCCTATTCGAAAACTTACCAATCTGATGTTGAATTACTTGGTGAGTCATTCTCACACCCCTTGTGGCCAGAACAAGAAAAACGTTATAATTTTCAACAACAAAACAGAACCCAAAAGATGGGTGCTTCTTGTTTCTCGAACTTGCTCGAGATCATGTATCTTTGCTCGAGATTTTGGAAGATAATTTACAGAACAAAACAGTTGTTTCTTGCTAGAACTATGCAAGCCCTTGTTGGGGGATTTGGGTTGGGAAGTGTGTACACAAAAGTGAGGAAAGATGAGGGAGGAATATCTGAAAGATTAGGCCTTTTTGCATTTAGTCTCAGCTTTCTTCTCTCCTCAACAGTTGAGGCACTTCCAATATATCTCCAAGAAAGAAGAGTCCTTATGAAAGAAGCCTCGAGAGGAGCCTACAGAATCTCTTCCTACATGATTGCCAACACCATTGTTTTCTTGCCCTTCTTGTTTGCTGTGGCAATTCTCTTTGCTGTTCCTGTTTATTGGATTGTGGGACTAAATCCCTCCTTTTATGCTTTTGCATTCTTCACTTTTGTGGTTTGGCTCATCGTCTTGATGGCTAGTTCACTAGTCCTCTTCCTAAGCGCTGTTTCGCCCGATTTCATATCCGGGAATTCTCTCATCTGCACGGTTCTCGGAGCTTTCTTTCTCTTCTCTGGTTACTTCATCCCCAAGGAAAGCATACCAAAGTATTGGCTTTTCATGTACTATGTTTCCCTCTATAGGTATCCACTTGACACCTTGCTCACAAATGAGTATTGGACTGTGAGAAATGAGTGTTTCTCTTGGCATGTGATTGGTGCAAATCAGCCACCAGAGTGCTTGCTCACTGGAAATGATGTGTTGAAGAGTAAAGGATTGGAAAATGATCCTAGATGGATCAATGTTGCGATCATGTTTGGATTCTTTGTGTTTTATCGTGTACTTTGTTGGATAATTCTCTCTAGGAGGGCTTCAAAAACGACATTATAATTTGTATGTAATGATGATGTTACAGGATCTAAGATTAGCAGCTATAAAGTGTGCTTCTAGAGATAGTATAGTGAAAGTAACACTACTACTAGCAGTCAATTGTTACCAAAGGCAAGTAAAATGAGATATTCTTGACGTTTAGTTTGGAAATGCTATTGACAGCCATCTATTTATTTTATAGAGTTAATCGTATAATTATACCTTTTAATTTTTATTATTTTTTAATTTATTTTTTTTAAAAAAATTATGAAGGTATTTTTTAAATTTGAAAAATTTGTTTCAATTTTATCTTTTGTAGGCTTTTTTGATTTAACAAAATAGAGATAAGATAAAAAAAACCATTGACTAAACCTAATTTGTTTATGATAAAAATATTATTGACTAAACTTAATATGTTTTTCTTAAGAAAAATTTAAAAATATATATTTAAAATTTAAAAAGTCATAAAGCTTAGCTTTTTTTGAAATTTGGTGTTTTATTTTAGGGTTTTTTATGTTTTTAATATATAAAATATTTATCGAAAGTGTTTAAGGGTAATCACGTTGTTTTGCCCAATATTTTATACATGAGATGAAATTGAAATAAGTTTTTAAAATTGTAAAGATCCTTTTGTAGTTTTTAAGAACAAAAGGATAAATTAAGAAATAAGTATAAGGTACAATTATGTTAAATAAATGCTACCTTTCTTTCATTTTGTTTTATATATACATTTTCATAGAAGTTTCCTGGTTTGCTTTGAGAAATTATTTGGTGAATTTCCACCATGTAAATCAACGTATTTAAAACTATGCCTACTATAGACTAATTTTAATTGATGAACTCGTTTCTTCTTCCTATGTTTATGTGGCATTTGGTATGAGAGTTATTTTTTTCAGTATAGTTTCAATCAAAATTGTTACAATTTTTTTTCTCATAAAATTTAAGCTAAAATATAATTAAAATAGTAAAATATAGTTCCAATCGCGTTTTCAAACCCGTTAAATTGTTTGTCTATAATTGAAGTTTTAAAATGTGTTTTATTTATTTCTTTAAGAAATAATGCCCAAGTAATTCATACCAAAGCACTGTCATTTTAGGGCCCATTTCCATCAAATGGAGACTCTACAATGCAATCAAAGACATCAAATCCATGGAAATAACAACTGCAACTAAAGAGTTTTGCTTTTGATGCTCAGGACTTAAAGTGAATATTTGAAGCTTATAGCTTTTAAATGAACTTACAACGCTTATGGCTTTTTTTTTTTCCTTTTGTTTAACTGAATCACTCATCTACATGAATATTAAGTACATCCCTTGTTCCAAGGTGAATGGTTGATCTTTGCTTCTCTCTCTTGTAAAATTTGGGAAAATGATTGACATCGGAGACGCTTGCACCCTTACCGAAGGCACTTCCCCCACTCTACTTTCAACCTTTTTATGTAACATATATAACAGGATAATTTTTACCCTATCCGTAGAGCATTAAGGGAAAAGTTAGGGTTTTATTCATTAATTTATATATATTTTTTTAAAAAGAAATAATAAATTTTTAAAACTTTTTAAAGTAAATAATAGGTTTTAAAAATATTTATAGTAAATAGTAAAATTTTACGATATAAATAATTTATTTATTGTATAAATAAGAATTACACTATAAACAAAGATAAAGAAGTTATTTATACCTTAAACAAAGATATAAAATTATTTTTACTATAAATTTACTATTTACTATAATTAGTTTTGTAAAAATGATATTTACTCTATTTTATCTTTTTTTTTTTTTTTTTTTGTAGCTAATCCTCTTGATTAGGCTTGGGGGTAGGCTTCTCCTAGTGAAATATTATTAAGATGTTTGGAAGAGTAGTTTAAATCATTAGTTTAGATTTAAGAACTATAACATGTAAAAGTTTTAAATAATTGCTTTTTACTATTGAATATGAGAGTTTTACATTATCACATTTCAAACCATTGATTTGAACTATTCTTTCAAACACTCTATAAAAATTGTTTATTACCAATGATATATATTTTCTTGGCAAAACTAACAAACGTTATTTTATAATTTAAAAGAAAGAAGGTTTTTTAATGTCAAAATATGTTTTTTTTTATAAACAAAAATTTCAGTAACAGAAAAAAAAATCTTACAAGTCTAATTAAAAAAATTCATAAAAAGCAACATACGAAATGCAAACATGATGAAAATAAAAAAGAAAGCTTCAAAAGATGTAGATAACTTGATTATTTATTCAGTATAAATCCGTTCTCATTATGAGTTTTAAGTTTATAAGACTTTTTCTTTTTGAGAGGAGGAGGTAAATAGGAATACAAATAAATGGCAGTTTTTTTTTTCGGCAAGTTAGTAAATAAAAGTAAATTTAAAATTTATCCCATTTATGTCATGATCAAATTTGAAAAAATCTGGGATTAAATTAATTTAGGATTTGTCGGATTTTACATGTAACAGATTTGATAATTTAGTTTTACCACAATTAAATGTAATAAATTTAACATAACCAATTTGGTAAACTCGGATTTACCACTATCACATTTGATAAATATAAAATTTATTGAATTTAATATCATGAAGCCTATGCCTAAATATATATATATATATATATATATATATCTTTTTTTATCTACATCTACTTTATATAATAAAATATTTATTGAATTTAATCTCATGAAGCCTACGATTATATATATATATATATATATATATATATCTTTTTTTTTTCAATATCTACTTTATATATTTAATATTTTTATTCACATAATATTCACTAATTATTTAATTAACAAACAGATATGCTATTTACTAATTTTTAATTAGTAAATTTATTTTTACCCAAACAATTTTCTTTTAAAATTAAAAGTAATCTTTATCAACAATTGAGTAAATAAGTTACTTACTACCATAAAGGTTGAAAACAAGGTTAATTAATATTTTGCTCTTCATAATAGCGTCCATGATTGCAGGGATAATTTAGAAGTGAATATTGCATCTTAAAGTATGCTGTTCGAATTCCGCACCTTAAATATGGTAAAAAAAAAAAAAAATCAAAATTTTCTAATTTGTTCCAAGAATGCATGCTACGATCCCCGTATCTTTTTGAGTAATTGTACAATTGGGGATTATCAATGACTTGTTGGCTTCAAAACTTCGATCTTTAAAGACTACACACACACATGTATATATAACATCCGAGAATTTCAGGTGCTACCTCTTCAGTTCCGGCCTACTAGATATGCTTATTAACCGGCCTGTCGAAAATGCTAATTGGCCTATGGGTGAAGTGTGATTGACCTATCAAAAGCCCTGCTTCAACCTGTCAATAAAATGTTTTAAGAGGTAGAATTTTATTCGTCTTAGACGGCCTGTCGAACTCACAGAATTGGCCTGCCATCTTCCCCAATCGGCCTGTCGATCAAATGACTGTATGGCGTATTTTAGGAAAAAAAACTCTATTAAGGTGAAAATGAGATTTTTAAAATTAAAATCATGCCATAATCTAAAAACAAGAAAGAAATTATAAGAAAAATAAGTTAGAAAGCTTAATTATTGCAAAACTTATTGCAACAAATTTTATGATAAAAATACAATATGAAAATTATACAGCATGAGAAAAATACAATATAAGGATTACACTGATAAAGTTATACAGTCTAAAAATTATACATATAAAGTTAAGTAGTATAGGAACTATATTGCATTAGGTTAAGCAGTATAGAAATTATGCTACATAAAGTAATGTAGTATAGCAATTAGACTGTATAAAATTAAGTAATATAAGAATTACACTATGTGTATGATATAGAAGCTTGTGGACCATGAAATACAGTGTAGAAAAGAATGCTAGTAGTATAGGACTTATACCGACAATATAGAAAAAATACTGTCGGTATAAATTTAGACTGTTAAAAAGTTATAAATTTGGATTGTTAAAAAGTTAAGACTCATTTGGTGCCACTCTTAAGGTGGATCAAAGGCCACCTAACTCCTCTAAATTGCTTCTGTTTTGAAAGAGAAAAAGGGACCAAAGTTGGTCTCCATTATGCAAAATCATGAAATGGAAAGAAAAGAAAAGAAAAAGAAAGGAAAAAGAAAGAAAAAGAAAAAAAGAAAGCTCTTCCTTTTCTCTTCATCAAAAACCGACCACCCCTCTCATGGTTCCCTCAATTATTTTTCAAAGTCCAAGCCTCCAAATCATGCAAGGAAGCTAGAACAAGTATAGAAAGATGAAGATTAAAGAGTTTTCAAGGGCTTTGAGAAGGTTTTCAAGCAACTCAAAGGAGGACCTAAGCTTGAAAATCTTTAGGACATAGAAGCCAACTAATAGAAGAAAAGAAAAAGGAATGGAATAGGAATGTTGGAGTATAATTCAGGTAAGTTTCAAACCTCACATATAGCACAAAGAATATAATTTTTAAATACTTTCTGCATGTTAAAAGTATGTTTTTATTTGTTATACAAATCGTTTTAAAAGTTTAAGTTATGATTTGCAATGTATGTGTAATAATTAAGTTTTAAAGTATATTTGCATTTGTTATGCATAAAATTTTAAAGATCAAGTAAAGGTTTGCACTGTATTTGCAATTGTTATGTTTAAAGGATGTTTGCATTTGTTATGCATAAAGTTTTAAAGATCAAGTTATGATTTGCAATATGGTTGCATATGCTATGTTTGATGTTTTAATGCTAGGTTATAGCATAGAGTATCTTAGCATTTGTTATGCGCACAAGAGTTAATAAGAGGTAAAATAAAGTTGATAAGGAAAAACAAATATAATAAGTAAGTGTCGTATCAGCCTCCTTGATGTGAGGTATACAAGTAAAATAAAAGTTATGACCGCCATGTTCAATAGATTTAAGTCTTCCACAAATCTCATGATTGTTGATGTTGGTACAAACACTCATGTCCATAATATGATGATAAGAAGATAAAGTAAGTCATGAATGATAATAAGATGCTCATAATTGAGTATAACTAGAAACATGCACTGTGTATTGCTTGTATTCTTTTTACGATATGTTTATGAGATATGTTATAAAAAAAATATTTTGAGAAACGTCTTATGAGAAAAATTCATGAAGAACATTCTATAGATATTATTTTCAAGAAAAGGATTATGAAAAACGTTTTATGGAAACATTTAAAGAAAAGTTTTATGAGAAACGTTTATGAAAACATATTACAAAAAAGGTATTTTAGAGAAGAGTTTAATGAAAGAAAGTTTAAAATGATTTGTGTGATAATGTTTGAATTTACCGAGCCTTAGCTCATTACAAGTTCCTTTATACTGTAAGTAGTCCTATGAGAGACTGGTCAGACTAGTTAAAGAGCTCAGTGCTGCTGAGAGACAGATGCCGCTCAAAGAAAATATTTTCTACTACAATAGTATGGATACAACAACAGTATATTTCTTCTGTTCAAAGAAAATATTTTCTACTATTTGATATAGTGTTTACAAAGTTTTAAGAAAGTTAATGTTTAAGGAAATATTTTTTAAGAAATGTTTTACAAAAAACATTTTAAAAGATACATTTACGAAATGTTTTAAACAATTATATAGTTAAGTTTTAAGTTATACTTCAATTTAAGTTGCAACGAATGTTGCAACATATTCAAGTATGTTTAAAAGTATGTTAAACGAAAAAGAATTTTACTCACAATTTTTTTAGTAGTATGTAAATTAAAATAATAACATTTACAAAAAATAAGTGATTATTTAAAAAAGCTAAGCGTTATAATATATCTATATATAGGGAAAGATTATATATTGTTAATGTCTTTTTATAGCCCTCCAAAACTATCGTCACATCCCTCTTGGAACGACCATTTTGTTAATAAATTAGTCAAAATTTATACTTTTCATCCGAAACCTACGTCAGTTTTTCATTCTATTTTAAAATCCTAAAAAGCTACTTGGATCTTGTCTGGTGACACATAATCGTCCACCAAGCCACAAGTTACCAGGTCCGTTTGTTTCGTGGTTTAAATCACGGTTTGAATCCTTTTGCTACAGTATTTTCTCTTGTAAAAATTTAAATTTTTATTCAAATACTCAAACTAAACGGTCCTAGATAAATTGATAAAATATAATGCACTTTTTTTTTCTCTCTCTCTCATCTCTAGTTATAAATTTTTAATTCTTCTAAGGTCCTTTATATTTTTGTAATTAATAATTTTTGGATATTGACTCCGTATTGTGCACATTAATAAAACATCATTTACTCGAATTTTCTTTTAAATTTCGTGTCGGACACTGCAAATTGTTTTTTAATTCAAGCTTCTTTATGCCGTGTTTTTCAAAGCTCCGCGTCTTCGTTCAAGGCTCAGACTCGGACTCTCTGTTCTCTCTCTCTCTCTCTCTCTCTCTCTAAAAGTCTTTGCAGTTTTTTCTGGTTAGTTCTCTCTGGTTCTGCCATTTTTCTTTTACTGTGAAAATTTTCTCCTCTTTCAGTTCATAAAGTGCCAGCTACTACCAAAGAATATAAGATTTCTTGATCTCTCTGTTTCTGTTACTGTTCTTCTTCTTTGTGTCCCATTTTGTTTTTTCAATTATTGTTCCAGATCTGGGAGTGGCAATGCGTTACACTTCTGAATTCTAGTTTATGCACGCATTTTTCTTTCTTATTTTTTTCCTCAATTTCTAGTATAGTTTCACATATTTCTTTTTGGTAGTAATTTCTTTCTTTATTTTTTTTTCGATTTCTTTATTATTATGCTTGGTTCTATTCGGTTTTTGGATTCTAGCTATCCTTATATATATATATATATTGATGAATTGACTCATCAATTTATTTCCTTTATTTTGTAATGCAGAGTAATTATTTCCCATTTATGGGCTTGTAATAAGGCTAAGAGGAAAGTTTAAGGAAGAGGATCTTGTTTTTCTGTTTCGAATTTTGTGTTGAAAATCTGTGTTTGAAGCTTGTTATGGAAAGGTTTGATGGATTGGTATTGAAGAGGTTCTGTGGACAACAAAACTGGGTTGGATTGATATGTTGAGGATTTGTTAATTTGATAAGCTTTTTTTGAGACATAAAAGATGATTGGGAGAAAAAACATGGGGCGTCCATCGCCAATGATGTTGGTTCTCTTGGCGCTAGGGTTTTTCTTTGCGACATATAATCTGTTGACTATCATAATACACAGCAGATCTTCCAACGCTGGGAGTTTGGCTGCTGATGGGTTGGAGTTGCCCGATCCCTTGACTCGTATGGCTGAAGAAACTAGGCAATTGGGGCGTTCCAATTCGAAGTTCCATGTCGCCCTTACGGCGACCGATGCTCCATATAGCCAATGGCAATGTCGGATTATGTATTACTGGTATAAGAAGATGAAAGATATGCCTGGATCAGACATGGGAAAATTTACTCGGGTTTTGCATTCGGGAAGCCCCGACAATTTGATGGAGGAGATTCCGACCTTTGTTGTTGATCCACTTCCACAGGGCTTGGATAGGGTGAGAATTTTCTTCACTGCTGTCATCTTAGTTGTCTCGTCTCATTTGCGAATAAGTACGATTTAAAGAATATTTCTTTGTCTTATTTTTGCGCACTGCTTTTATAACTTCAGAGTTTTACAATTGTAACCAATTCACTGCTGTAAAAGGGAGCGAATATCATTATATGCATATGATATAGAGTTGAGCTACAATGAATACCCCAAATCCACACGTGTCAACGAATATCTTCTTGAGATTACTGAACCCAATCACAAGTCAGCTGAGTCAGAGATGTTTAATTCTTCATTTCTTTTTCTTCTGCAGAATTGATTGGGTTTAGCTGCAATATGTTAATTCTAGCACTGATTCTTATTGCTCTTCCTTTTTGTTATTTTTCATTTTACGCGTCGTTTTTACTGAGTTGCTTATAAACAAGTTTGATAATTTTTTTTTATGTTTGTGAACAGGGTTATATCGTGCTGAATAGACCATGGGCTTTTGTGCAATGGTTAGAGAAAGCCACAATAGAGGAAGAGTTAGTTCTCTATAACTTATGTTACCTTAAATTTTTATTTTTCTACCCGGGTGAAAACTGATATCTGGATATTCTTTTTTAATTCGTTGGTTGCTGCAGATACATTCTAATGGCAGAACCTGACCATGTATTCGCAAAGCCTTTGCCCAATTTGGCAAAAGGAAATCATCCAGCAGCATTTCCATTTTTCTATATTAAACCTGCTGAAAATGAAAAGATAATTAGGAAATTTTATCCCGAGGAAAAAGGTCCGGTGAATGATGTTGATCCCATTGGCAATTCTCCTGTAATTATTAAGAAGGTGAACGCTTTGTATTTCTATCCAGTTTATGAAAGATTCTAGCATCTCATAGAAGTCATAGCCTAGGCATCCCAAACACTCTGTATAGGATAATAATTGTAGAAGAAAATACCTAGAGGCCTACATAAGATGGTTTTTCTCTTAGCTATCTTAGTTACAACTGATCTTTTCTCTTTCTTCCATACTAATATTGACTCAAAATATGGTATTAACCACTCTTCTACTTCAGTCGCTGCTAGAGGACATTGCTCCCACATGGGTGAACATTTCCTTGAGAATGAAAGATGACCCAGAGACTGATAAGGCTTTCGGATGGGTGCTTGAAATGTAAGTAGCATTGGATAAAATCTGACATGGTTTTAGTTTCTCTGTGGACTGTGAACATATCCTAATATGTCATTGATATAATTTTTTCTATCTTGAACCAAGGTATGCATATGCTGTAGCATCTGCCTTGCATGGTGTCCGCCATACTCTTCGGGAAGATTTTATGCTTCAGGTTTGATGATGCCTATCTTCTTTTTGTTTTTGTTTTTGGTTCATGTCGTTTCAAGTCACATTAATGTAAACACTTTGACCTTTCAGCCTCCATGGGATTTGGAAGTTGGTAAGAAGTTTATTATCCACTATACATACGGATGTGACTACAATTTAAAGGTATCTCTCAATCATGCACTTGCAGGCAAGAGTGAGTGTGCACACACTAATACATAGAAGGCTGATGGCTTAATCTTATCATAACACCTGTTCTCTTGCTTATATTTATTTGTAACTATGGCGTGTCGATCCTTGGGAAAAAGCCTATGGTTCCTAAAACCTTTTTTATTTCATATGTGCAACCATGCAGGGTGAACTGACTTATGGAAAAATTGGAGAATGGCGCTTTGACAAAAGATCCTATCTTAGTGGTCCTCCCCCAAGAAACCTTTCGTTACCCCCTCCAGGAGTTCCTGAAAGTGTGGTAAGTCTATTAATTTCCATCTTGTCAGAGCCTATTTGAGAAATTACTTGTTAGAGGTTTATGGTTTAGGAAATTATAATTGGTTTCAAAAGTCATATGCTTCATAGTTTCACTTGTTTTTGCCAATGCACATTGATACAAATTTATGTTAGTTTAAGTTGTTGATCTTGGCTGCTTTATAGTGAATGTTTTAAATGGTATTCTTGTAGACTCATTCTATGGATGCAACAAACAAAATAATTCTTTCTGCTAAAAAAACTAAACAATTCAGCAATGTGACTTCCTGCTCCTGGTAACTGATGTAGTTTGTTGAACACTTTTGGTGCCTTTTGATATTATATGCAAATGATTGTAGCACTGTATTATGGACGATAGTCTGTAACCAAATCTGGTGGTGGAGGTAATGGTTGTGGGTTTATGAATTCATTTGTTTGTTTCAAACCAAAGGAAGAGGACAAGGCATTCTCAAGTATATTTCTAGATTTCTGTTGGCTTTTTATCGGATCAAATGGTATAGAATTAAAAAAAAAAAAAAATTGTTTATTTATTTAGTTGTGTGAACTATGAAAATATTGCCTATTTCTGAACCTCTTTGATTTTTTTTTCTTTGTTAAAAAATCCAGTCGTTGGCTTTAGGAGCCTAAACCGTGGCTAAAGTCATGAATAATAAAGGAAAAAGAGTAAGGGGTTTTGGACCATGAACAAAAGTAATCCAAAAGTCGTAAGAAAAACGAGTAAGGAAGAATAGAAAATCAAAAAAAGAATTTAACAGGTAGAGAGTCTCTTCTCTACAAATTACCAAGCTTTATCAAGAATCTCATCAAACATCCTTTGTAATCAGGGATCTGGTGCTTATTTCCTTTTAAATGAGAATCTTATACATCATATCTACCATGATGTTCTTTATATTGTTATGACGTCCGGTCAAAATTCTGTTTCTTATAAATTTGCAAATTTAAGGGGCACGTATACCATGAAGTTTTATTTTTGTGACCTTGTGATATATGGACCGTCTGATGATGTTGTCGCTTTCAGGTGAGGCTTGTGAAAATGGTAAATGAGGCTACTGCAAATATTCCCGGGTGGGACACCTTAAGTTATTGAGAGAAGTAAGAAGTTTTTACCCATATCTCCCTTTTACTATTTACTCACATAAGAGAGCTTCAAAGTAAGGACGGGTCGATAGCAACTCTGAAACAGAAGAAGTACAGATAAGAGTGTGAATGTCTTGGAAGAAGTCAAACAAGGATCCTTTGTTGTTGACATTGAAATACAAACCATGGAGGTCACAAAATTCTTTTGTATACTGGATTCTTTTTCCCCCTTTTTTGTTCTCTTGGTAAACATTCACTGGAGGGAGCTTATAGGAAGTTTTATAAGTAAATTTTGCTTATAGTAAGTTATGAGCTGTATTGAGTTTTTAGCAGGTCAAGTGTACAGGAAATTCTGCAGGCAAAATTTAAATCTTTTTAATAATTTCATCAATTTGAGAAGAAGCTTGAGAAACAAAGGGTTAGCTCCTCAAACAGAACTATATGATCATCAACCTTTTATTGAGCTTCCACCAACCTTGCCCAAACAATAAGCAAATGGATAACAAAAAATTAAAAATAAAAAATAAAAAGGACCCATTAAGCTACTGATTTTTTTTCAAATATCTATGATCATCATCTTAAAGTAGCTAAATAGGGAAATTTCGGGGGCTGCTTTTAAAATTATCTTAGACATGCTTATTCTAGAAATATAACACTTCTAAAAACACTAGACTGTTGAAATCAGCATGATTTCGTTCCGCTTCTTTTGAATAATTAATGCCTAGGGTCTATTGTCTACATACGTATATAACTATTTATCTACCACCTTTTTTTTGTTCTCATTTATCTCCTCCATATTTAGATTTCATCTTATTATTATGGGTGTTGATTTGGGGTCTTAGAAGATGATCTTGTGGTGAGGGAAGGCCTCATCTGAACAATGTGTTGTTCATCAACGCCCATCCTCTTAGCGTAAAGTCCCGCCTCAAAGAAACGTTTGACTGCATCTTCCATGTATTCTTTCCCCTCCTTGACAGTCATTTCCTTTCCAATCTTTTCCGGGTAACTTGTCAGTATGTTGTCCCCTTTCAGAACTGCCGCAAGCTGCATTAGCTCCTGCTGAAACTCTGAAAGCTTGGCCTCTTCGTTCGCCTCTCCTTTCCTGATCTTCACAGGCGTTGGTAGTTTCTCTGCTCAAAATTTTAGCTATTAGACGTATTTTAAAAAAAAGAAAAAAAGGCTTTTTGATATTAGTTGTGTGCTCTGTATCACTATCCATAATAGGCAGGTCTCACAACTGTATTTTCCACACACGGAACTGTCGTTATAAATAATGGTGTTAGATACCCTTGATGCTCTTTTTTATTTCTTTTAAAAACTATCCGTAGGCATTTGAACAAAGGATAATTAGGGAATATGACCCTTTTAAAAAGAAAAATGCCTGAATTTTTTTTGTTAAAAAATAATCTCTTTTTGAGGATTAAAATAATTAGTAAAATTCATATCTATCAAGTAAATGTTATGTTTGTTGACTACTAAAACAATTAGTAAATTTATATTTTATCCAACTATTTTCTTGATTATAACTAAATCTGGCCATTTATCAAAAAAAAAAAAAAAAAAAGAGTTGTACAGCAATCTCTAATTTTAGACCTCATCACGTAGTAATTTATTCATTTAATCTTCTCTAATTGGTAAAACAATGCTATTAGGCACCATGTTCCTTATCAGAACTTAAAACTGCTACCCACTATTTGGATACATCTTTTATGACAAAATATGACAAGATGACGGTACAATTTTGTCTCGTGAACATGTGGACCGATTAATACTTGTCCAATTCAAGTCATAATATTTGTCATCTTCTGCTGCATAGTATTTTGTTACTATTATTTACTGCATGAGTTTTGATTAAATGTGACTAACCTGGGCAATCGGTTCTGGGTTCTGTTCTCTTTTGGAAAATCCCCTCAAATGTTCCCGCCCATTCATCCCTCTTGGTTAGGAATGGAGAGGACAGGTTGAAGAGTTTCTTCACCGTCGCCGGGATCGAAGAGTGTTCGAATTCAGATGTCGGATATGGTGATCCACTTGGTCCATGGACAACTGCACGAGATCAACTATGGTGATTTAAGGAATGTCGTTTTTTTAGGATAAACGAAAAAAATAAAAAAGGAGCTAAATGGGTGGTAAATTTCAAATTTACTAAATAAAGTTGGTTATTTCTTTATCGATAGTAGATGCAACTATTTATCAAAATAACTATTTTTGCCACAATTTTTCAATCAACCAAGTATATTCTTGCAAACTAATCAATTTATACATTAGACACAATACAAAAAATCCATAAGCTAACTCATAGGTGTTTCATATGAATTTCACAGGATATGTAAAGATAAGACAAAAGTATTAGCTAAATCCAATTGCTTTCAAGTTTCATTTGAACTTCTCACTTTTTGGCAACTTTTTGACATTTACACACATGCTTTTGCACCACTATATATATATATATATATTAGATCTGGAGTCTTCTTTTTATCTTCTCACCTAAGTTTTTATGCCTTGGCGGTGTCCACAATCTGTACTTGGCATATAATTAATGAAGGATCTCAACAAACTTGTTTTAAGTCGTCTGAATCCAGCCTTTTAAAGTGTAAAAAGTAAAGCACAACCAACAAAATGCTAACCTACCCAATAACATCTCATTCACTCCACTACTCATCATCAAATAAGATGTTGGTTAAGAAAACTGACAAAGATGGACTTGTTTTTCATGCCCTCCATTCATACAAGTTGTTGGTAATTAAGCTTGCCAATCAACTATACTTAGCCTTGACAATAGATCAGAAAGCTAACAATGTATATATATACACACACATACATACATACATACATATATATATATATAGATGGCCCTCAACATTATTGGAATATAAGGGACCCCACAAACATGTGTAAATTTTTTCAAAAAAGCAGTGTGAAATAGGAAGCAGCCATGTGTCTTGAGCTTATGAACTGAAAGCGAAAACCACAAAACGTGATTTGCCCGAGGCTTTTTGTTGTGATTTGTGACTTATATGAGAAGGTGAAATAGAATGCCAAGTAAATAAAGTTGATCTTGATATTTGTAGCAATTATTTGATAATGACGGCTAGATGTCGGCTTTAGCTTGTGTAAGAAATATCATATACTATCATGTCTTGCCGCAACTCCAAGCAAAGCCTATATCATTTCAAGATAATCCAATAAGATTGTGTGGGAATGCAAATGGCTCTATTACGGGAAAATGACTGGTAATGTTAGGGGGAAAAAAAAAAGATAAATTGATTATTTTATTTAACAAAAAATTGTTGTTTAATATGCCAGGTAGCAAAAATTAGCTGTACTACCGCGTATCTAACAGATCATGTATTTATTTTTTTCGTGGTGGGGTCACACTAAAAGTGTTGATTGTTTCTAATCCTTAGATTGGATAAAATAATTGTATTTCCTGTCACAAAAGTTCTCATAACATTCATCTGTAATAACCTTTAACATAAATATAAAAAGAATAAGTTTTACACAATACTCTTAAAGCTCAAAAGTTTCTTTCTTCTTTTTTTTTTTTTTAACATGTTTGATACATTTGCGTGTGCCTTTCAACTAGAAGTGACAAAAACACTATCAACTGATTGACAAAAAAAAAAAAAAAAAAAAAACTAAAACAAAACCGCACACAAAAAAAAAAAAGTAATTAGACGGGATGACTTTTTTGATGACTTTTTTAAAATAAATGACCATAACTTTTTTAAATTAGACAAATATGAGTTTATTATTGATAAACCAAGCTATTTAAATAACCTCTTTGAGTTTATAGGTGTTAAACTCAAAAAACTTAAGTTTATTGTTGATAAACTTAACTAAACCGTCGAGTTTATTATTAATAAATGACTATTTATCTTGTTTATGTATTTTAAAAGTACTTTTAGAAACGGGTTTAACCTGTACATTTCATACAAAGGGTAAAAAAATAAATTAGAAAAGGAACGATTTCGAAATGAGGGTTGAAGAATTTACTCACCAGTGCCCTTCTCTATCCATGGCGAGGCCATAATAGTAGGAACCCTAACTCCCAACCGATCAAACCGAAATAAGAATGGCTCGGGCCCCACGATGCCGTCGGGGCTGGGGACACCGCGCACCGGCGTGGGAACGTGGTCATAGAACCCACCATGCTCGTCGTAGGTGATGATGAGCAGGGTCTGGTTCCACTGCGGGCTTGCCCTCAGCGTCTCGTACACCTCCTTCACGAACATCTGCCCTTGGTACACATCGTGCGACGGGTGATCATCATTTGCGGGCGCAATCTTGGTATCCATGTACCGCTGCTCCACCACAGCGTAGCCCGGGAGCTTCCCTTGCCGTGCATGGCTCTTGAAGGACAGGTCGTACGAGTGGAAGTTGCCCCAGTACTTGATCTTCCTTAGGTTTCTGTAGAAGAGTGTGGCCGGGATGTTCTGGTAGTAAATTCCGAAGGCTATTCCGGCATCGTCGAGGTTCTCGAAGATGGTTCTCTGCGGGTAGCCCTTCGCGAGGAGGGCCGGGATGTTGCTCGTCGCACCGGCGGAGGTTCCCGAGTGGACGTAGAGGCGGTTCGGCTGTGTTGACGACGGCACCGACGCGAACCATCTGATCAGTTCATGATTGGCGGAGGACTCGTTAATTGGTGGCTAATGAGGAGGGGTTTTGTTGATAAAAAGAAGGTCTCAGGCTTCATGATCAATAGGTCTCAAAACTCTAGTCTTCTTTAGACTTTGTCATTGAATTTATTTTATAAATATTTTTTTTTTTTCATTTCCGATCCATAATAATAGAAGTGAATTAAGCGGTAAAAAGTACATTTATCTTTATTTTTAATACAAATGTATATCGTAATTATTTAATATCTGTCAAATAGTTTAAGATTTGAAATAATTTTCCATTGAGAAAAGTTATTAAGAATAAGACATGTATAGTAGTACTAGTCACTATAGTAAAATCTCTTAGACTTGTCATTTTAAATGTTTTCTTGTGTGATACGCTGAAGTTCATTATTTTTGGGTCTATATTAAATGTTTATAAGTAATAATTAGTAAGGCGAAAATTTGAGCATTTAAAACTGTGTACTTCAACTTCCAACTTTTTATTATTGTTGTCATTATTGTGACTACAACTGCCAACTAATTTCTCTTTCAAGATTAAAAAGAAAAAAAAAAATTTAAAAGGTGATGCTAATACAATTCCTTTGCCTTGTAGTGAACTTATATGGTATTTGAAAAGGTGGTAGGAATCAGTGATGAGAATTACTTTTATTGTAGCATGTGAGAGTTTTATACTATAGCATATTTTTTTATTGTTACTGTAGCATGTGAGAGTTTTACACTGTTTATAACTGAGATTGTGGTGAAAACTGAGTGGTTCCCACCACTGCCAAACACCCCCTTAAGTATGAAAAGTGATATTAACGCGGTTACTTTAATGTTCAATCTAGCTAGCAAAATCCACGACCACATCTATATTTAAAGAGCATAAAACAGCGTGCATGTATTAACATATGTAAACGTTATTTTCACAAGTTTTGGCTTTATCTTCAAGAGTCACAAAGAGACATTAATTAACAACTCATTCGTTTCTCTAGTTTCTCAACCGTGAAAAGATTGAAAGTAATTTATTTTCTATCAAATTTCTTTCCAAACTCGTAAAAAAAAAAAAAGAAAAAACCACGTAAATTTAATTCCATTGCGATCGCTAACCTCCAAAAAAGAGAAAAAAAAATCAACCAAAAACTACCCGTAGCCGTAGAGAAATTAAGTAGACAATTAAAACTTGAATCTTTCTTATATAATTCGTAAGATCACCTTAAAGGTACCCAAAAATTTCGTGAAGAAAGACCAGACTTGAATTACCACCAAATTAATGTCTTCAAATTATCATATATATTTTCACGGAATGTTTCATCACGTTCAATCTTACATTATGCATCCCCATATTATGATATAATCATCATTAATTTTTTGCCCCCTTTCACTCAATTATACTGATAGTTTTTCAAGATATCTTCTAATTAAAATATAAAATTCAAGACAAACAAAACAAAATTAAATAATTAAAGGCTTATTTTCACCGTTACCCCTTAAATTTGTAGCTTATTTGCAATGTGTCAAATTTTTTTTGACAATTAACTCATTGGGTTATCAGTTTTAAATGAAAGTTGATGTAAATTGTGCATAAAATACGTACCTATCAAAGACAGCAAAGTCAGAAACAAGAGCTTTGTAGACGGGGACCATGTCGGGATCGAAGCCGTTCATGACGGCTTCCGGCACGGCGGAGGAGTTGTCCATGGCGAAGGCCTGCTGTGCGAAGCCGTTCATCGGGGGCGTGTCGGTCGAGACGGCGTCGTCTCCGGGGCGGCCGAATATCTGCTCCCGTATGGCCTGGAAGGAGTGGCCGGGGTCCGGGTCGACGTAGTGGGACTGGTTTCCAAAGTAGAACCGCCGTGAGTTCGGGTCGGACGTCGACAGCCGGTTCCACTCCGATCCGTCGACTCCGTCTATTTCGGGATTGACCCGCTTCATCCAGCCGAGCATGTGGTCGAAGGAGCGGTTCTCCATCACCAAAACGACGACGGTTTTGATGGGGCTGCTGCTAGTAGTACTGCAACAGGGGAGAGAGATGATGAGAGTGGTGGTGATAAGCGTGAGAATGGTGGTGGTCTCCATTGGTTTCATGAGAGAGAAAAGATGAGAAAGAAAGAAAGAGAGAGAGAGAGAGAGAGAGATGGATTTGAGAAGTTGAGGGGGTGCTGATGCTTGGCAGTATTTATATGCTACAATGGTGGGGATGTTACGCTTTCCAAGTTGAAGCCCGTGAGCATCTTCCTGAGGATAGTAGGGACACTTGTTGAACGATGTCGTTGTCAATCACTTTTGTTTTTTTAACTCTTTTACACGCATATAGCACGCTATATATATATATATATATAGATCAGTTAAGGTAGTCTTTTCGTCTGTGTTTAGCGGTTTATAAAGCTAATATTTTCGTGCTTGTTTCATACTTTCATTGGAATTCTTTATCATTCAAAAGATCATCCAAGTAGCATGACCACTTTTATGTCTCATAGGATGGCGATTTTGTCCTTTCAATTAATTTTTTTTAGATTGATCGTTTAAGTATTTTTTAATTAAATATGTTTTTGAACTAAAAGAGTAAAATTTTCAATTTGTATCTGAAAAAAGGACTTAGGCTAGCTAAATAATATAATTTTGTAGTAATACTATCCAATACAATAAGGATGGTGATAATTTGTGAAAGGATGGGATGGCTGACCAGCCAGCCAAGTAAAGGAAGCTATTGCTTGTTGTCAAACCAACTCAAAGAGGGCAGCTCTTTTTTGAATTCAAAAGTGTACTTTATTATATTGATATGGGCGCCTTTACATTATACTTAGCGCACGTCATTTGAATTTTGAAGTGGAAAAAGTGAATTTTAGTATATTCCTAAGCAACATAAATTAATTTTACAAAATTTGATGGATTCTTCTTTTCTTTCCCCCTTTTCTTTAAACCAAATGGCAAATCTCACGTATTATTGCATAGATTTATCAAATACTACCAAAGATTTAAAAGTTTATACAACAGTTAACTCAAACTCCTTCTATAGAGATAGGCCTAGTTTTAGAGTATATAACAAAGGTTATGATTTTTTTACTTTTCAACCCATTCAACTTGGTTCCTATAGAGAACCAATACCGAAAATTGCCTTATTCATGAACTAGGAAGACTTTTTCAACTTAGTTTCTTGGTGATACAAGAAGAAGAGTTACTAAGTAAATTTGTTGAGTATCTAAAAAGAAAGGGAAAAAAAAAAGGAACCCTTATACCGTTAGGTGATTAGTCAATTTTATTAAGGAGCCAACTGAGTTAACTGGGTGTTTGGAAGGATGGTTCCCACGATTTTTTCAATTATAAACAATGTAAGGCTCTCACATGCTACAGCAAAATAAAAAAATTGTTATAGTATAAAGTTCTCATATGCTACAATAAAAGTGGTTCTAACCAACGGTTTCTACCACCTTTCTAAACAGCCTGTAATATTTCAATTTCTAGGGTAATGATGAAAAGTGATGAGTGTATATCTTTCCCTTTTGATCAACAAAGGTTTGATTCACATTGAGGCTACGCTAGTCAATAATTAGGGAAAGAAAATGATTGCAACTTTGAAGCTCATTTTATTTGACAATGATAATACTTTCGGTAAAATTGATAATTAGTAAAATCTCGTTAAATGAACGTTGATAAATTAATAAACTTAATTAAATAATAAAATTTTTCAGTCTCGACTTGAGCCAATGCACTAAATTAGTAATTTTGTGCTTGCTAAATGCATATGATAATAATTTTTTTTTTCCAAATTCATAAGGATCCAATTTAAATATAAGTTAATAATTAATCAAATAAAAAATATTAATAATACATAACATGTAAATTTTATAATATTAAAGAGTTTTTTTTTCCTGACAACTTTGATTTTCATTTTATTCACATACTTACTAACATTTTATGTCTATGTACATACTTATTAACAATAACTTACATTGATCTTTGTGTTTTTATGTACAAGTACATGACATTTATTATATACATGATAACATTCGAAGTTCTATATGTAAACATATTAATTTTGACTACATTCATAATTTTTTATTTATCTTATACATAAATCTTAGTCAAAAAAAGTAGTGTACATGTACCCAGATGGCACAAGTAATTAAAATATAAAACTCTGTTTAAATTAATAAATATTCACTTATCGAGAAATTAAAAAATTATTTATTTATTGATAAATAAATAATCTTGCTAGAATAATTTTTTTGTTAGTCCCAACAATATTACTCCATAGAAGTTTTAGTGTAATATGTAAACGAATTTTTTTTTTTTTTTTTGTGTTATATGGAAAAAGAAAAGAAGAAGGAAAATTTTATAGTATATTTCTGGCGTCCTACTTTATTCCATATACAACTGTGTTGCTAGAAATTATTAAAACCTAAATTTTCTTTTGTTTTGTGAAAATATATTTTGGAGTAGCCTAATTGGCACGGTAAGACTAACACGCAATCTCTTGCTAACTTTAATTTTTTTTAGGTCTCTATTTTAAAAATTCAGATTCTTAGGTCTTTAAATTGTCTCTTAAGACCTTCACTTCTAGTTTAAGAATTTGGACACCTAGGCCTCCAAACTTTCAATTTGTTAACATTGTTAGTCCCTCATTTAAGAATTTGAACATTCAGGTTTCCAAACTCTTTATTTGTCCATTTATTTTGTATCCTATTACATAATTTTAATAGCCTCAATTATATTAAACATCTTTAGCAAAGAAAAAAATATGATCAAATAACTAAAATTGTTGTGTTATGGTTTTTTAGTTACATCATTGTAATTTGGAACCAACTTAGAATAAATATTTAAATTTTTTTATTTTTTTATTTATAAGCAGCCATTTTGTTGTCAATAATTATCATAATTTACTTTATGTTAGAAAATTAAAATATTATTTTTGAACAAAAAATATGTTTTACTTAAAAAAGAAAAAGAGAGAGTTTTGGCAAACCTTGTTGCAAAAAGCAAGGATTTTTAGCATTATGTCCTTCTTATTGTACATTAGCAATTTGTCCCTTATAAACTTTCAATTTTAACAAGTTGCACTTTGAACTTATAATTTGCAGGAAATAACCCCATTAATAACGATGTTAGTTTTTTGAATGAAATTGACATGTGATTTTCACATATGTAGGTCGTTAATTAAGAGTATGAAAGATCTTTTGTTATGAATGTTAACTCAAATTAATACTTAAAATTGAGTTAATTCAAAATTTTCTATTTTGATTGAAACTTAATTAAAGATATCAATTATGATAAAATTTGGTTAAAATATATAGAGATGACCATTCATGTCATTAAAGAACTATTCACGTACAAGTTATATGTCAATTTCAATAAAAAAATAGCATCGTAATCAAAGAGGTTATTTGTTACAAATTTGCAAGTTTAGGCTACAAGGAGGCAAATTGCTAAAGTGTGAAAAGTTTAGGAGGCAAGAGTGATAAAAATCAAAAGATAAATGTTTACATTTTTGGCACCTAAAAACAAAAAAGTCTCAAAATATTTCCATGTATTGTCACTACCCAACTTTTCGAGTCGTTTCTTAATACATTTCTTACTTATTTTGCTATAAAATTAGGAAACATTTATAATATATATATATATATATATATAGACATAAAACTTTTAATTAACATATATTATAAACACATCATTGTTTTCAAAAGAGTTTAAAGCACTTATTTATCATACCTATTATTTTCTTCCAAAGCAACATATCTCAAGATACTTGATACATAGTGAAAACATTTCTGCGGCAGTATCCATCCCCTCAACTACACAACTACTCATTCATCATTGCCAGCTCAATAGTGATTCTATTCCAGCCTCTTGGCTGGATTCCTTACAGCATAAGATAACTAGGTTAACTATTGTTTAGTAAGTCCAAACATAGCTTACAAAATAATTCATTACATGATCCATTTATGCTTGCTTATGAACCTTAATTATTCATTTCCTTAACTTAACTATGGTTCAAGTGTCTATACCAAATGTGTACAAGGGTCTTCATAACACCGAGACCATAACTGAATTTAAAACTCCTCTTGAGTTGAGAGATTGGTACAACACTTTCTTACTTTTATCTAGTGATTGAATTACCAGTTCATTAAGTTATAGTGACATATCATTCATGATGCTTTAATTATTTAAACTAATTACATTGTAAATGCATTTACTTAAATAGAATAAATAGCATTTTTTTGAAAATATTTTTGTGCACATGGTAGGTGGGTTCGAAACTTACATGGAATTGCACTACATTGATCCAATTCCTGATTTCCTTCACTATCTGTTCAAGTTTCCTGCTTGGAAATTTACCTTCATTAGCTGATTTATTTATTATCAAACTATATGTCGGTAACAAGATGTAAACGTTAATTACCAAATCTAGTCATTAATCGATTTCTTAGAAACCCAAGTGTGACGGAACTAATTTCTCTTATTTCACAATGCCTTACTGTCGCTAACAAAATATTAAAAAATTCCCCCAAAGGGAAGTTTTTCTAATTTAGACGTTTCAGGGTCCGTTCGAATCGTTTTGAGAAAAAATAACGTTTTTGCTTTCGATGGGCCTTAGAAAACTTTTCGAGCTTGTTTTTATTAAAAACTTGCATTTTGTTGCTTATTGACAAAATGGCAAGAAAAACAGGACATTGATCTTTTTGCGGTAACCAACAAAACTTTACGATTTTAACCTAATTTATAAAAATTTTGACAGTTTTATCCACGGAATAAAAAATGATCATGTTATACCATTGGGCACTATGTTTCAAGAGGATTAAATTCCTCAAAGGTATCTAGGTCAGAATCTTTTCTTTTATAAATGTTTTTCTATTTTTCAGACTTCACAATTAAAAACTCGTAAAATTTGCAACTCATTAATCGTGTAGAATTTTCACGAGCCATTTGCAAAACTTATCAATTTTGATCAGTTCTACAACTTTCATATTTTAACTTTTCTAAAATTTGGATTGCACAATGGGGTTTTTGGTTGTTTTCCAAAAAATTATAAACTTTTCAATTTAACCCGCATAGAATTTTACTGTAACGACCTACTTACATGGTCATTACTTAACTAAATAATCATATTTTTAATCTTAATTTATCATAAAATACTAAATTTATGGAACAATTTGTTTAAAAAACATAATACTAATTATGTAAGTTAATTTCCTTAAAACAATTCCTTAAATAAAATAAATCTTTTAAAACTTTTCTAAAACTATTCATTACTATGATTAACTTATTTAAACTTTTGATATAGGAATATAACCAAACTGAGATTATGCATGATCAAATTATGCTTCATTATGAACATGTTTTATATATCTAATCTATCTTGCTTAATGGGCCCCTATGTGTACATACCAGTTGTGCACAATCATTAGGAAGTTAGGCTTGGCAAGGTCCCCAACAACCCTAGATCATAAATTGAACTAAATCTGTATACCTCTCTCTAGGTCGAGAGGCCATGAATCTTCTCCGTAATCAGGAGGTTGGTACGACGCTCTTAGCTTAACTTATCTTATCTTATTACACTTGTGTAACGCCCCTATATGGGGGTTAACAGTTTTTAATGAGATAAAATAAAAATAAATAATAAAAGTAAAACCTTAAAAATAAAATTTGCCCGGGACTTAAATGAAAACTCTCAACTCAAAAATAAAAATATAAACGACAAATAAACCACAGTTTTAATGTAGCACCTTAAATTTAATAATATAAACTGTTGTCATCATCATTTTAACCCTCAACACATTGTAATACAGTCACAGAAAGTAACAATTGATGCTTACATTATCATGAAGAACATTCTCAACGATTGAAGCAGTCCCAATGTAATATAGCTACATCACTTCCTCAACTATATTTCTCGTAGCCACCTTACACTTAGTGAGTCCTGAAAAGATATAAACATAAGGGTATGAGCAACACTATGCTCAGTAGAGAAAGCCATTACTCACCTTTAGGTTTTTATCATTACCACATTAAAACCTGCATGGTTAGTAAGTTACATCACATTCCAGATTATGAGGTTTATTATGATCACATCTTATGGATACCGTAGTTAATCGTTACCAAGTGTCATAATTACACATTTATACAAATATTACAAATCATCATTGTTCCTAGGTATCCATGTTAAATTGAGTATCACTCAACTCATCGAAACCCAAATGGACGCACTTGATCACCCTATAAACATTCCAAGGGTGTTCCGGTGAGGGGACATCAAGCCCCGAGTCCTCACCAAATCGATTCCTGTACAGTGTGTTCTGGGACTTTCAACCCAAGGAAGCGTCATCGCCTTCCCCCTACTTTACCTTTTAGGGTATTCATGCCCAAGGACGTAACCGTCGCCCTTTTCATGTCTCACAATTTCTCTATATTAAATCATTATTAATAGAGTTAATTTTCCTAACCTGCTTCTCAATTTATAACATGTGTCAATTCATTATGTTCCTCGCCGTACAATACAAGACGAGTCCATGTCATAGTTTCATATGTGATACACATATAATATCAGTTCAACATAGATATATATATATTGCGGCAAAACAATCAATTTTAATTCTATAAAAACCTCACAAAAGATGAGTAATAGAATCCCTACCTTTTAAGCTTATCAACAGTCTCTTAATCCTGGAATCAATTAACGTTAGCTCCATACTCCCTTGATCCTAAGGCGTGCATAAGGACAATTAAAACTAAAGCACAACATACAACTACATTCATAAAATTTATTTTAATTTAATCTTAGAATTTCAAGAAATAACCACTGCCCATAGAGGTATTATAAAGTTTAACAATATAAATTTTCTGTCTAGGGCATATACACTTAGACTTCATACATATGCTCCAAAATAGCAACAAACATATACTTAGGTTTAAGAACGCAAATTTGAATAATCCTTTAGTATAAAAGAAAATTTATAAATGAAAGACTAAATTTGTTCATAAGATTCTAACCTCGGATTATGGTTAGTTGGAAGCTTGAAATGGCTTCAAAACAGGTTCCTTTACTTCGGTATGACTGAAATTCTTGCTCAAATAGAGGTGATGGTGGCTGATTTTTATGGCTGCCTTGAAGAAGTTCTCTAAGTATTTTGCTTCAGCAAAGAAATGAGAAGAAGAGTGTGGGAACCGTGGAAGAGAAAGGAAGAAAAGATGAAGTCTTTGAAGAGAAGTGATGGAAACAATTATAGAGGAGACATGTTGAAGCATGTCACGGAGGAAATAAAGAAAATGAGGGTCAAGAGTAGTTGGAAAAGATATCCTTATGTCTCATCTAAAGACTTTAACACACATAATGCCAATATGACATTTTTGAGATTTATTAGAAGTTCTAAGGCTTTTTAGTAATCATACTAAATAAATATAGGAGAATTTTAGAAAATTTAAAAATAGATAAAAATAAATATTATAAAATAAATTTAAATGAAGCAATTTTTTTTTTTATACATTAAAAATTAATTTAATTACCTCAATACCCGTTAGAAGAATAACGGGTGTCACAGCTCTACCCCCCTTAAAGAAATTTCGTCCTCGAAATTTCAATTCTAGCAATACTAGTAAAAATTTTAATTCCATTATGATTCCAATTCCGAGTCTAAACCGTTAATGTTGTTTGTCCTCCAAATTTAAGTTATCGTATTTCCACTTATTTACTTGCATAATAAATCTTACTCCTAAATCCCTCAATAAGAGTATTTCTGACAAGTTTTAACTTGTAACACCGTATAATAGTCTAAGAATCTGATCAGGCATACATATTGACCATATCATGATTCCAGTCCTTCATTGTCCATGGACTGTGATTTACAATCACATTTAAGGAGATTGCTAGAGAAATTTTATATACTTCATCTTTAGGTTCCTTTTCTTTTTTGAGTAAGGAAAAGTCAAATATATTTGATTTCATACCTCAACTAATAAACTAGAACATAATCATAAAACATATATCACAAACACTTTTATTCAAAACTATACATTAAACTTACTCATAGAGATATTAAACGGAATCTCAGAGTTGCAAACATACCCGACATATTTTTCATTAAACAGCTATCCTCATGACACAAACATTCAACCCAAATAATATACTCATATTTCATATGGAATATCCCCATAACTGACTCTGGTACTTCCACATAATATTAACAGAATATTACACATTACAAACATGATACGGATACGTTTCGAGAGTACAAGGCACTCCGTATACCAGCTATCCATATCATGCATGCTTAGAGGATACAAAAACATCGATAAACAAAAGATCGGACCTTAAGAAGGATGCGTTTCGAGAGCATCAAGTACTCCGTATCCAGCCATCCCGGCATTAGGCTCAATGAATCTAAAAGATTGAACAACAACGTACCACAAGAAACACAGAATACAAGACAAACGGTTATTCGCAACACACGAAATACGGACACACATGCCTATATGCCAAAGATAAAACAAAAAGATTACAGATGGAGATTCAAATCAATTGGCCGCTCCCGGCTTTCCCTTTCCCATTCAAGCTTGGATGTTGCAGTGTCGGATTCTGGATGTATGATTTGCATTTTATCTATCAATTCCTCAGCTGTTGAAGCAGTAACAAAGATTTGTCTCTCCGATTCTGTAGTGATGTTTTCTTCCACAGCGTAATCTAGAAATTTCAAAAGACCGTCATAAAAACCATTTACATTCAGCAGTCCCAAAGGTTTGGAATAAAAGCCCAACAATTGCCCACAAGCAACTATAAATATTTCCTCAAGAGTACCTAGACCACCAGGTAATGCTATAAAAGCATCAGAATTATAGATTATGTCTTTAAAATTTTTAGGGATACTCCTGACTCCTTCTCCCTTACCTATGGCTTCCTTACAAAGGTTTCCTTCAACTGGAATATGAGGCCAAATTCTTACATCAGTAGCGTCGCTAGACCTAGCTGCTAGTGCCATATTTACCATCATTTTTATACTACCACCCCCATAGATTATGTTAATCTTTTTGCGTGCTAGGACTTGCCCTAAGTGATTTGCAGCTTCTAAATAAGCTTTATCTTTTCCAAAGCTGGAACCACAAAAGACACAGACATTCTTTATTTTCTTCGTGGACTGGGAGGTAGACATATTTGGTTTATAGAAGTGGTTGCTTAATGTCTGCTCCACTTAGACTTCGGGTTCTACATGAGTTTTTAAAGATGAGAAATATACAAAAAGGGCTAAAGAGATAGACGAGTAGGTAATGAAAAGGTAATCCAAAGATTTAAACAAAATCTTGTGCGGATAAGAAAGTAAGATAAGGTGATTGATAGTTTACAGAAAATCTGATTCACTTTTTGAAAAAGATTAGACTCTAATTGTATAACTTTTGACAATTGAGAACAATTCGACAGAAGACCCTCATGACACAACTGTAGACTTTTTGATAAATATACACCAAGTCTAGAAATTTAATATAAACGACAAATACTGTAGAACTTTTGAAATTTGAGACACAAATCTTGAAATATCTGGATAAGCTTTTCAAAATTCAAACATATTACTGTACCGTATGTAACGTGTCTGATAAGATAATATATTTTATTATATATATATTTAAAAAAATCATAAATTAAATAAGATATTAACACTTACTGTATCAATCTAATAATCACAATTATTTCAAACACAAAAGCAAATATTCTGAGTAAAAGAAAAACACAAACTGTTGAACATCAGCTAAAACTGCTTCAAATAAGCAAAGACTAAATAACCTTTATAGTGCGATGACTTATTCCCCATCCAGTTTTCTTATAGCTTGACAAACAGGATCTAGAAATACCATATTCCTGAGGCGTTGTCTTTCTGTATAAAATTTAGGCCAGAGTTTAAAAATAGCTCCTTGAACATATCCACTAGGGTGACCGTGGAGAGGAGGATGGATGCTATCCAAGTTCTCCTTTGAAAGTCCATCCCTACAAAACCTTATTTTATCCTCTCTATTCGTAGACATATAACCAGGTGAAGTACATTTACCGTTACAATTTTGTCTTCCACATTTGTTACAAGTGACCACGATGGCACGAGCTCTTCTTTTCATTGCACTACGACTGGTACCCGTTCCTGGTAAACCGACATCTTGACTAAAGTCACTCGGACGGATTTTCCCCTCTATCAACATTCTCACATCACAAGGGATACCAAAACGCATAAGAATCCACAACCGAGTAATTCTAGCCTTGTATTTCTTTCTGAGAATCTTTTGGGAGAGTGATGGGAAATACTTTCTCAGGTGTTGGTACTTTGGGTCCATGATGAGATGAAAGAAGAGTAAATAGAAATGAAAAATTAAGATAGTAAATTGCAGAATCCTAGAATTCCTTCTTCTTTTATAGGAAAAGAAGAATTTTTAATGAAAAAGAAGAGGATTTGCGATTTAGAGAAAAAAATAACAAATTAAGAGAGAAAAAGTGAACTCGGAGAAATAAGGTCATACGCACAGTAAACGTATATGTAAACAATAATTAAACCACTGTATATGACACGTATAGAGACCACGTGGGAGAGACAGTGTGAATCAAACTGATTTAAGATTTGAACTAGGCCCAAATGTTCTTAGTTGAAAATGGTCAGGTTGTTTCGGGCCTTAACACATTTAGAACAAGTTAAATAACAAACATAAAATTGAAAACCAATTCGTATGAATCTTAAACCCAATTCAAAGCCCACTATAGATAAAGTTAATTATGAACAACAAATCTAATTTAACGACAACAAGGATCTTCCTGAATGATATTTAAAATCATTTCATAACAACACAATCTTCCAGCAACTCAAATGATTTTGTTTTAATCAAAACTTTATTGAACAATACATACACCCATATGTTATTCATAATACTTAACATCTATCAATGGATTCATCACCATTACTACCAAGGGTTTAGAATGCGACTAACCTTGAAATCAATACGATTTACGTCTTCCAACGTAGACCATATAAATGAACAAAGACACTAGATGTTACTACTTAAGAACATCTACAATCCCCACAATTCTACTCATACAATATATAATTTTTTTCATATAACAAAACCTTAGGTAACCAAAAGATTCACTGATACACTTAAATACAATGTACGTAACAAAATATTCCAATTTTGAGATTCATGCATTCTAGACTTTACACAGTCTCAACAGACCAAAAGTCTAACATTTATCTCTCTCAAGATTCAATACCATGATTCCCAACTTATATCATATTCCTCAAATATATAGAACTTTTAAGAAAAGACATTGACACTTATGTGCTCCATCGAATCCACACATAATCATTACTTAGGTTTGAATCAATTACGAAAAATATGCCAAACTTTAAAATCAATAAATCAAGCCTTATATTTCTTATTGTTTTTCACGAGACAAAAGGCTCTTAAATCCTCGTATCTATACGAATTTCTCATCGTTTATACGAATTAGATATGCTTATAGATCCAAATATTATACGAATCTCTCATAAGCATTCTACTTATAAACTCATTCCATATAATTATCATTCCCTCATAACTATTAATACTTTCCTTCTATATAATTATTGTACTCATATAACTATTGATATTTTCATTCTATGGCCTTTCCATGTTACATCCTTCTAGACTGTATAAATCAATGTGAAGGTTCATTTTGATGATGACAATAAAATTTCAGCTTCAAAACCATCTCAAAAATATATTTTTTTTAAAGTGGTGCTACACTCCCTAGGTTAACCGAACCTAGGCTCTGATACCAAAAATTCTGTAACGCCCCTATATGGGGGTTAACAGTTTTTAATGAGATAAAATAAAAATAAATAATAAAAGTAAAACCTTAAAAATAAAATTTGCCCGGGACTTAAATGAAAACTCTCAACTCAAAAATAAAAATATAAACGACAAATAAACCACAGTTTTAATGTAGCACCTTAAATTTAATAATATAAACTGTTGTCATCATCATTTTAACCCTCAACACATTGTAATACAGTCACAGAAAGTAACAATTGATGCTTACATTATCATGAAGAACATTCTCAACGATTGAAGCAGTCCCAATGTAATATAGCTACATCACTTCCTCAACTATATTTCTCGTAGCCACCTTACACTTAGTGAGTCCTGAAAAGATATAAACATAAGGGTATGAGCAACACTATGCTCAGTAGAGAAAGCCATTACTCACCTTTAGGTTTTTATCATTACCACATTAAAACCTGCATGGTTAGTAAGTTACATCACATTCCAGATTATGAGGTTTATTATGATCACATCTTATGGATACCGTAGTTAATCGTTACCAAGTGTCATAATTACACATTTATACAAATATTACAAATCATCATTGTTCCTAGGTATCCATGTTAAATTGAGTATCACTCAACTCATCGAAACCCAAATGGACGCACTTGATCACCCTATAAACATTCCAAGGGTGTTCCGGTGAGGGGACATCAAGCCCCGAGTCCTCACCAAATCGATTCCTGTACAGTGTGTTCTGGGACTTTCAACCCAAGGAAGCGTCATCGCCTTCCCCCTACTTTACCTTTTAGGGTATTCATGCCCAAGGACGTAACCGTCGCCCTTTTCATGTCTCACAATTTCTCTATATTAAATCATTATTAATAGAGTTAATTTTCCTAACCTGCTTCTCAATTTATAACATGTGTCAATTCATTATGTTCCTCGCCGTACAATACAAGACGAGTCCATGTCATAGTTTCATATGTGATACACATATAATATCAGTTCAACATAGATATATATATATTGCGGCAAAACAATCAATTTTAATTCTATAAAAACCTCACAAAAGATGAGTAATAGAATCCCTACCTTTTAAGCTTATCAACAGTCTCTTAATCCTGGAATCAATTAACGTTAGCTCCATACTCCCTTGATCCTAAGGCGTGCATAAGGACAATTAAAACTAAAGCACAACATACAACTACATTCATAAAATTTATTTTAATTTAATCTTAGAATTTCAAGAAATAACCACTGCCCATAGAGGTATTATAAAGTTTAACAATATAAATTTTCTGTCTAGGGCATATACACTTAGACTTCATACATATGCTCCAAAATAGCAACAAACATATACTTAGGTTTAAGAACGCAAATTTGAATAATCCTTTAGTATAAAAGAAAATTTATAAATGAAAGACTAAATTTGTTCATAAGATTCTAACCTCGGATTATGGTTAGTTGGAAGCTTGAAATGGCTTCAAAACAGGTTCCTTTACTTCGGTATGACTGAAATTCTTGCTCAAATAGAGGTGATGGTGGCTGATTTTTATGGCTGCCTTGAAGAAGTTCTCTAAGTATTTTGCTTCAGCAAAGAAATGAGAAGAAGAGTGTGGGAACCGTGGAAGAGAAAGGAAGAAAAGATGAAGTCTTTGAAGAGAAGTGATGGAAACAATTATAGAGGAGACATGTTGAAGCATGTCACGGAGGAAATAAAGAAAATGAGGGTCAAGAGTAGTTGGAAAAGATATCCTTATGTCTCATCTAAAGACTTTAACACACATAATGCCAATATGACATTTTTGAGATTTATTAGAAGTTCTAAGGCTTTTTAGTAATCATACTAAATAAATATAGGAGAATTTTAGAAAATTTAAAAATAGATAAAAATAAATATTATAAAATAAATTTAAATGAAGCAATTTTTTTTTTATACATTAAAAATTAATTTAATTACCTCAATACCCGTTAGAAGAATAACGGGTGTCACAACTTGTCCTATTGTGTATATGCAATATGGTATGATACTACATATCATCACATAACATAAATCATAATTGTTTTTAACAGAAGGTGAATATGCAATATAATTTTATATAGCATACGTCACATTAAATATACTACATAACAATAAGCATGACATGTCCTAAGATATCATAACATGGCATAATTCTAATGATGCATTTTTATGATTTTCATAAAAACATGTAAACACTTTAACTTAAAAACAGTAATTTTCATGCTGCAGGCGAGATTCCTACTTACTTGGTTTCTAGAGCTAGGATATGCTAATTCGCTACGTACTTATCCACTATTCCTAGAGTCTAAGAAAAAATACGCAACAAGAGTGTGAGCTTAACTTGTTTTATGCTAATTAATTTAGCATTTTGTAAAAAAGAAATTATATCTTTTTTCTTAGAAACTTTCCTTTATTATCAAACTGACTATTTAGATGGTTAAAAGGATTAATTAAATTTAAATTCTCATAACATATAATTCTTGTCTAATTTATTTTTCTTAATTGCTTTTAATTAAATCATGCTAACGTTTATAATCAATTAATTACTTTGGTGGTTAATTAATTATTTTCTTATAATTAACTTACTAATCTCTCTCATTACTTATATTGGGCTCATTATTATACTTATAGGTCCATCTTGAATATAAATAGTACTATTGGACCCATAGGCTAATGTCTGGTTACTATTCAATTCATTAGGCCCAATATGGCTCTTTGCAACTAAAAGCGTTCTTATGATATTTAAGCACTAATAGTTAAAAATTTGGATCCGATAATTGGCTTTTAAATGTGTATAGGGGTTGGACCTATAATTGCTATCATAATGTAATGGTCCATAACTTGTATTTTTTACGATTTCTCGTTTCTCTTAAATCCGCTGAAAACTTTATGTGTAAAGTTACATAAAGTTTTTACTGAAAACTATATTTTAAATTGGAGTTTGAATTTTAGTGAAACTATGAATTGTAGACTCTTATAGCTTTTCGAGTGCTACAATCCTTTTGTTAATCGTAAATAGTGATTCTACTACTAAACAAGTGTTTTGATTTCAAACTAGTTTTGAAATGGTAATTTTTAGTTAGTTCTAAAGTCTCCGTAAACAGTATGTCAAAGACAGTTTTAATAAAATTTACTTTACAGAAGTTCCTCATTATGCCGAGGATTAAAACTTTTGTGTTTTCTAAAAATTCATTTTCTATCTTTCACATTACCGTTTGTAGTAATTTAGTAAATTTTACTGATTAAACGATTTTAAAAAATATGTTTAAAGGTTTCTTTTAGAGGCAGAATTTTTCTTCACAAAAGTTCTTTATCTTGTCGATGTCTAAAACTTTCATGTTTTGCAAAAGTCTTGATCCAGACTTTTTAATGGTCTTTTTACCTAAAAATATAAACTGGACTATCAATGACATATAATTATGTCGCAACATCTCCTGTGACATCTAACAGAAACAGCTCTAAAACGACCATGGACTATACTGTAGTTGCAGTGACAACCTTGTAAGAAAGTAAGCTACGCATTTCATCCTTATGAATAAAAAAGAATTGGATAGTTTTGACATTTGTACTATTAATATTGTAACTCATGTTACAACATCACATGTGACACTTAATGAAAAAGCTCCCAAAATCATTATTAATTAAATTACAGTCTTACAGAATCATAGGAAACAATAAATTGGGTAGTTTCAACTCTTAGAAGCATAAACCAAACAATTTATAAATAGAAACCACCCCACACTGCTGATGTCATAATCCATGTTGCAACATCACATGCGACGTCAAGAAAAAGTGGCGATAACGACCACCAATGGCTCTGTTGTTACTACAAGGGTCTTATAAAACAATAAAATGAGGTTTCCAATAGAAAGATAAAATATATAAGCCTTTTATGTTGCTAATGTGCCAACTTAAGTTGCAACATATCTTGCAATATTGCTATGACAACTAATAAAAGATGCTAGAAATATCATTTTAGAGTCGAGATCTCAGTTTTTTATATCTTAAACAAAGTCATTTATGTTGTTGTGACTTAGAAATTCCTAGGTATTAAAAATACATTAAAATCGATTATTAAAGTGTCATTTTCAAAGTCAAAGAGAGCCTAAGTTCCCAGATTTAAAAAATATATTAAAAACTGATCCTTAAGGTGTCATTTTCAAGGTCCAAGAGTAGAAAAACTCTTCAAAAACACAAAACATAACCTAGCTCTAACTTTCTAATACTAACATGCATAAACTAAAACTAATTCATACAAATTTACAAAAACCATAACTTAAGCATAAATAAAACTTACTACATACCAACTTCACTAAAATAAAATCATAAACCATTTCTTAAACTTAAAAAGAGAAGTTTTGATGTATATCCTTAAAGTTCTATTCCTTGAGGGATTCCACCAAAGCTTTCTCCTTGGTTTTGCTTTTGATTAGTGATTTTTCTAGTGGGTGGAAAGAAAATTTTGAGAGAAAGAATAGAGGAAGAAAACCAGTTTTTTTTTTTTTTAGAGAAAATAAGGGAGGAAAAATTTTCTTTCTAAAGAAAAATGCTAAGGGAGGAGGCAAAAATGGCCTCTTGGTGAGGACAAGTTTTTATATGGACTTTGTGCTAATTTGACCTAACTTTCTAATCTTGGTTTTCAAGCCTCTAATTAAGCTTTAAAAATGAAAAAAATCATGCTTAATAGGACTAACGGTTGGCGCCTACACTTAAGGAGGATGGGAGAATTTTTTTTAATCATTAGAAAAAATAATGTCCAAACTTTTATGAATAGTACAAAGTAAGGTCTCATTAGGAAACAATATCCACTCTTTGGGGAGTTTCATTTTTACCTTTTAAAGACTTTGTCTCTAGGTTTTCCCTTAAATAGACTTCTGACAGGACAAAACTAGTTAGCTGGTAGGAAAATCGATTTTGTCAGGTTTGCTTGACATAGTCTAGTACTAAAATCTGTATAAATCAATACCAATATAAAGTTTTAAATCACATTAAATTTAATTGTTTTTTTTATCTTAAATCTATTTTTTAACTACATAAACATAATTTTGACATTTCTACACTCTACCTTGATACGTACATATCTTTGACAATGTCAATTCCCAAATTCAGATAGCATTTTTCACCAAAATAGTAATCGCGTAACTCTGATTTTTAACTAATAAGCAATTAAGAATTTTCTATGCGTTATAGTGTTTCTTGGAACACTATTAACATCATACCACACTTGAAAATTTTTATAATTTAAAATTTCAAGATATTTACATATTGAAATTTCTTCCGCCTTAAATCACGATGGAAATTATTAACCAAATTATTTAATTTCAAAAGTTAATATTGGAATATTTATGTTAATTTCATAAATCCTTCAGTCACCAAATTTACACATGATATTTTCCAAGAAAAATCCTTAACTTAAATATGTAAATCACATCATTTAACTTCTAGGATTTTCTCGGTCATTATACTAATTCCCTTTAAATCATAGAATAGTGGAATTACACAAATCTTTGTATGAAATAAATTGTTCGGGTCTTTCAAGAAAACCCTTGACTCATATTCTTAGATTCTATCGGTATAACAGATCAAATACTTAATGATTATACTAAAATCTATGCTCATAAGCTATAAACTCATGCTTTTATGAACGCAATGGTGTAGATATGGAAAAATCCTTAAATAATTATATTTATTAATTACTTGGATTTTTTCACGTATTACATTTACAAAAAGTTTGTTCTAATAAGTTGTTACTTGAGCTGATCCTATGCTTTTTTTGGAGAATAAACTCATCTCAAATACCACCAAAATCGTCTTTGTTTGAAATTACATCAAAATTTGTTTTATAGAGAAGTTTTCTAAACTTTTAACTTAAAGCATGAAAACCCTAGTTCCTAGCCTTCAAACATCACGACCTTGCATAAAACATACCACATAAACATGCCATAGAGTCCTTCAAATATGCCATAGTGCCAACAAAAATATGGGGACTTGAATGTCTAAATACTTGTCCAATTCAAAAAATTATGAGTTTGGAGACTTAAATGTCTAAATTCTTAATATAGGGACTAATAGTGCCAACAAACTGAAAGTATGAGGATGTGAGTATCCAAATTCTTAAAATAACGATTAAGAGTTTAGGAACATAAGTGTCTAATAGAAACCTAAATATTAGAAGTTACAAAGTTTACAAACCTAGGACGCAAAAATCCTTTTTTTTCATAAAAACATCTTATATAGTCCCACTTTTAACTTGAATTAATTGCGTCTGCAAAAGAATCTTTCCTCTTCGAAATTTTGCAAACAACAGGATGCAAAATCTTGGCGTCTTACAAACATACAGGTGAACGTCCAATTAAAGCACAACACAATGTAAACTCTTGAAATTTGTCCTGTAAAGTTTGTGATACTCAGCATATTGTATTTCGAGTTTGAGCTTGTTAATGTTAGCATTGTCCATGTTTATAAACGTAGGGGCGGAGAGGATTATAGCTCTTCACTCACTAATAAAAGTCAGATATAGATTTACTCTCAGGTTATGCCTGCAACCACATGTTGCTATTGATTATTGAGCGTGAAGATTATAAAATGGACCATTGTAATTGATAGAAAAGCAAGCGTCACTCAATCAATTCTTTAGCTTCTGACACAGGGTGAACATCAGGTGGATTGATAGATTTTAGGGATTCAACCCACCCAATCAAAGTTTGGATGGGTTGATTTTTAATCTGATCCATTCAATGAACCAAAACTTTAAAAGCAACCTACACAACTAAAGTTTGGGTGGATTGAGTAGGTTGAATGGATTGAGCATTCTAAAGAAGAAAAAATTCACTCTAACAATTTATCAAAGTGAGAAATATATAGAAAAAACTAAAATTTATCACATATTTTATGTTTAACAAAGCTCAAATACACAAGTCATACCTAATAAATAAAAGATAATAAAAACTAAAAAAAATTATTTTAGTCAATAAACATCAAGTACAACCAACATGTTGCACAATTGCTAATTTCTAACCACAAGCATCTTCACTGAAACGAATGAAACCAAAGAGAAGTTTCTCTTTTTGGATTTTGAAGTGAAGAAACATATAAGTAGGGTTGTAAACTAAACATACATTGGGTGTGTATAATGGAGTGGAAAGTTGTGAAGTCTTTTTATATTTTATATTTTATATTTTTTAAGGGTTTCTGTAGTTTAGTGTGTAGTATGCATTAGAAAGTAAAAACTAAAAAATTGGAAGTCTAGAATCAAAGAGAAGAAGTCTTTATAAACTTTGTCGCTATAAATAGAGGGTTTTTTTAGTGTAAGATTATATCATAATTAAAATATTTATAGTAAATACTTTATATATATTTTTACATTGAGTGGGTTTGGATTATGTCGAGTTATAAAAAACTCAACCTAAACCCATCCAATAAAAAATTAGACTGGGTGGGTTAATGAAAATTCTTATTCAGATTCATCGGATTCGGATTATCTCGCATTTCATTAGGTATGTTAAATTGGATTTGTCAGATTATCAGATTTTTTGTTCACCCCTAGCTTCCTATTTTTTATTATTTTTTTATAAGTGTAGATATATGACTCCCTCTTATATTAAAAAGAAACGAAACTACCAAAATTAAAATTGTAATGAACATACACTCACACATCCAACCACCTTAACTAGCATCAAGTGGCTTGGCTTCAGCTTTTTAGTTCAATTCTTTCAAAATTTTTCCCCTTAATTTTATTTTATTTTATGTTTTTGATGGATTTGCCTTTTAATTTTGCTTTTAAAATTTGGAGGAAGAAGATTCGCCTTATTGAATTTGTTTTAGCTCTATTATCATTTTTGTTTTAGCTACTATTATCTGGCTGGTATATGATTAGGGATGGTAATGGGATGGGCAAGGCAGGTATGCTTCCTCTGCCCTCATACCCTATTACTCTTTTATTCTCCATACCCAATCTTATACCTGTTTAGTTTAAGGCCAGGGCGGGAGCTAGAATTGGGACGGGGATTCCCCATCGAAAGAGCTATTCTCACACTCTACGCGTTTACCATTTAGCGTTTTAGAATTGTTGCAACATTATTAAACTCGAATCACATTCTATTAAGCAAATTGTTAAATTTAGCAAAATAATCATTTATATCTTATAAAATAAACCACAAACAAAATTCAAACTCCATCAATATGAAAACTAAATTTATAAAATAAACCAAAACATTAAAATACTAAAAACATTATTCTTTTTCTTTGTATATTCTCTTCATAGCTTCATGCCAACTCTATTATTTTACGTCTGCATCCTTTACATACATATATATGTATATACATAAATGCATATTGAAAAATATGCACATAAATATATATATATATAACAAAAATAAAGAAAATATAAGCATGTAGGGGGCGGGGGACCTTCCCCACCACTACCCCGTCCCCGACTCATGGTTTAATATTAACTCTCATACCTGCCCCCACCCTTATATAGTAGGCTGGTACCGACAAGTACTTGTACCCACAAATAAAAATAGCATCCCTTTAAATTTTAAATGATGGCATAATAAATAATTCAGTCTTTCATCTAATACGGCTGAGAATGCAAATATTAAAAAACAAAAAAGAATAAAGAAAGAAAGAAAGAAAGAAAATGAACACATGAATTTTAGAATAGTTCACCCCGAATGGAAGACAACATCAACTGGAGTTTGAGGCGGGGAGCAGAGGTTTTTACTCTTGACTATAATTGGGAAAGGCGCACGCAGACTTAGATACAAGAATCTCAAAGAAAACAAACGTATGTTGTTCCCTTAATTTAAAACATTCCTAATTCCGTACAGCTTGTGATCAATTTTTCCCTTTTCATTTGAACTAGAATGAAAGAAGATCTTGGGAGATATCTCGTGAAACCCAAGATGTCTTTAAATCTTTTCACGTAATCGTCTCAGTCTCTATCATCTCGATGGTGAACTACTTGGGTTAGGCTTAGGCTAAGTGAGCTAAGATAAAGACTTGAGACAGACTATCGTTGGCCGTGATGATTAGCTCAGCGGCGGAACAACACTTTTTTTTTTGTTTTTTGTTTTTGAAGGACGAACAAATCATATAATAATCTTCGACTTCATGTTCGCTAGTGCATAACTTGCATGAGCATAGCAGCCAGCAGGCAAGACATATGTGACTCAAAATCTTGCTTTACATTTCCCTTTCGTTTAGTCGTATGGAAAGTGCTAACTAAAAAGTCTTGTCTTATTTCTTGTCGTTGAAGGAAGATTGTGGCCAGATTTCTATTTTTTAATAAAATTCAAATCCATAAAAAAAAAATGTTTGACGTGGAAAAAATCCATATACGTCGGTAATGATGCATGCAGCTCCATATGAGATAGAAACCATTGCTTTCACTTCTAGACTTCTTTGTTCCCTTTCAATTTTCTAGAGTTGATCATGGGTGTACTCGATATGGCAGCTGCAAAAAGATATGTACTTGAAAAAAATGCCAAGAGTGGCTCATTTCTCACCGTAACCTCAATATATAACAAAGTGTGTTGGAAGTTGCTTTCGGTTTTATAAACCCAAAAATTACTTTTGAAAATGCTTAATAGATCTGTCACAAGAGTTTCAAATTATTTCTTATTATTTATTAAGAAATTTTAAAATTATTCTGGCCTATTAAGCTCTATTTAAAATGTGGTTCTAAACATTTACTGATAGGCTAGTTTTATTTATACCCACTATTTGTCTCTCTTCACAACCTCCTTCTAAATATAGCCTCTTATAACTTTGAAATAATCAAATTTACTCATTTTTCTTTTCACACCTACCATTTTTTCATTATATTAATATTCTCATTTCTCTATATCTCTTAATTTTTTTTTTTTTTGTTTTTTGGTTGAAGCTTTAGGCATAAAATATTTTCATACATAAAGGTATACATTCATACCAAATGATATAAGCAACTTAAAAGATAGGAAAAAAAACAAAAAAACATAAATATATACCATAAATAAAAAAAAGAATACAATGGAAAAAATTTTAAAATTAGTTAGGGTATCCTATTGGTGTCGTAACGTATTCACGTAAAGCAAATAATTCAATGAAATAAAGAACAACTTTATGGGTGACAAAGAATACCAACTTCAAGCAAATTATGACAATCATGACGATGGTTGTATATTAATTTATAAAAAAGAGCAAATTAATAAATAATCATCGTACTGGATTAATTCAACAATTTTGCAACCTTGCTGCTTGCTTTCGACATAACCCATTTTGATCTATTCTCATATTTCTTCAAAAAATTAACCAAAAAAAATAAAGAAATAATTGTGATGAGTAACAAAGAAGATTTAAAATACCTTCATATGATTTTTTGGAATAGTTGATGAATGATGAAAATTAGAATTTTGTTGTTATATAGGTGTGTAGAAAAAATAAAGATATATTGTTAATTTCTTCTTATTACAAAAAATTTAATTATGTAATTAGGTTATTTATAATTGTCTTTTTTTTTGTCATTTCATTAAAAAGTTTTCTGTAATATAAAAATTTATTTGATGTTTTCTGTAATATAAAAATTTATTTGTAAATAATTAAGCGGGGGAGTTAATAGAACCACCCTTGCTGAAAAGCAAGAACTTTTACTTTTCCTCTTCACTTGCTTTAAAGCAAAAGCAGAACATCCGCCATTCCGATCCATTAGAGGCTGTCAGCTCCCATTCCATACTCATTTCTAAAAGGGAAAATACAATATAATGCCACATATGTCATCTTTTTATTATATTTTCTCGTTTACTTTGAATACCGTTATAATTTGAGGAATACACCAATAGGCATTGCTTCAGTCACAACTCGGAAAGCTAAAAAAAAAAAATAAAAGGTTACCACCTTGTTTCTCCGTGCAAGGCATGATGAAAATGACATTTAAGGATGCCACTACCACGACAACAATTCTAGCATTATTTTAAACCAAAAAAAAAAGATAAACAAACAAAACAGCTTTTGTTTTCGTACACGCCTAAATCAACAAGTTCATACCTGTAAGGAATCCAAGAACTTCAATATGTACAAAAGATGAGAGATTTTTTTTTTTTTTTTCGGTTTATTTTCCCCATAGACTGGAAATAGAAGTCAATTGTCGCTTTCCTTCCCTATTATTGTTTGTGTAAATAAACAAAGCCTACGTCTCTGGTATTTTGCAAAATGTCAAATCCAACTGATACTTGTGACAAGAGGATTCAAACAAACAAATTTCAGAAAACACAATCAAAACGAGAATGCCCCAGATTCCAGAAGATACTCAAAATGACCATAATAGTAAAACCGAAATTAAATTTAGTGCAAGACTCGAAAAATTATTTCATAACAGCAAGTTCGAGTGGACCTCGTCTTGAGAGAGGTTGCATACTTGCATTAGCTATCACTAGTAATTAAACTTGAACCAACAACGACAAGAAATCTAAACTAAGACTGGGAGACGACAACCATACACCCACACAAATACTCACCAAATGTACCTTTTCCAGTGTCTTTACCTTACCTCTGCTGCTATTATCATCATTATTATTCTTATTTATCCCATTTCTAGATACCAAGTCCCATTCCCATTAAACCTGCCCAAACTCTAGCTTCCCAAAGTTTTCTGCCACAAAACTGTGAGTAGCCTTTTAATATTACCAGCTGCTGCCACCTGACGACGGCAATAGCAATTTCCACAGCTAACACTGATTCCAGAGTGTAATAGTGCAGTGAGAAACACCATCTTTAATCCACCAAATTGCTGGAGACAACAGCCCCCGAAACCAACGGATGATCATATTATTAAACACGTTCTATCCAACCCAAGTAACCAGACAAGGCGTATACTTCCTAGAAGCTTTGCATCATGAATCACATTTCTGACTTTCTCATCCTCCGCGCAGAAAAGCTCAGGAAAATCTGTACAACACAAAAACAGGATGGCAAAAGAGAGAAAAACTGCATTAGCATAAAACCCTAATACAAATATATTCATAGTATTCCTACAGAGAGTGATATCAAACTCCAAAAAATAAGCGCATTTATTTCCATCGAGAGGGAATGACAGAAAAGCAGCCCAAAGGGGTTGTGGAGCATTATATAAATGACAAGAAAAAAAGAGCACATAAGATTCACCTCTGTACTAGCAAATTCCTGCAAGAAGCCAAGCCACCAACACTCCATCTAAATTCAACATTGATAAGGCTTCAAAGTTGGAGTTTGAACTTGGTAGCAAAGGACGCAGTAAAAACCAGCACGATTCTCAGGACTCTAACAATGTAAATGGGCTTAGTCAGGCAAGCTTAACAATAAAACTTACGATATCAACTAAAACAACATCAACTAAAAATTAGCACAATAAGTAGAAAAGCGGATGTAACCTACCATCTATACCATCACATGGACATCACACCAGATAACGACCCATCCAGCGGGGCTGTCCCTGATGCTGCTCAGGCAGTGGGTTGAAGTGCTGATTACCATTTGGGGCTTGTTGCTGTTGCTGCAGCTGCTGTTCATGCTGTAATGTAAGACCGTCAAGCATTGAGTAATCTTGCCAACCTTTCTGCTTTTCTGATTGAAATTGCATCATTGGGACCTGCTTCCCAGGGAAAGGAAAGTTGATTGTTCCAGACAAGGAATTGCTGTTAGGGACGGGAAGGGGGTTTGAATATGTTGGATAACTAATGGAACTATTGAGCCCAGAACTTTTCGTCCATGACGCAGATGGCACCTGATATCCATCCAACCAGCTATAATCATCCATTATAGGACTGTCGCTTGCAATATCAGGACCAATAATGGATTCATTCACTGGTTTGGTAGGAACACGCCCAAAACCAGGGGGAGGACCAAGGTGCCTGCTGGGTCGCGACGCAGGACTTCTTCGCAAACCTGCAGATGAGGCAGATGACGTCTTGACAGGCAAAGTGTTAGGGATTGCTCCGGAAGATGCAATAGCATCTGGCGCTTTTGTGTGGTTGTAAAACATGCCACTAGTAGCAACATTGACAGACTGCTGAATTGGAACTGAAAACGAAACACGATTATCTTGCACATCAGATTTTACTGTGTGCCCATTCCCCATGAACCTCAAATCTTTCAAGCTGTCAGCGAGAAAGGCTTCTTCTGTGGACCACTTTGAAGCAGGAGGTTGTACTGGGGGCAGATACCGGGGGATGGCACTGCCAACAGTTACAGGTTGTAGGGTACGACCATCAAAAGCAGTTTGACGGTGAATATTGTCAAGAGGAGCTGAAAGGGAGCTAGTGCTATATGTCATATCAACTGAAGAAGCATTTTGATTAGACTTCAGGCCCTCAAAGGTTGCCCAATTCGTACCAAGAATGTCAGACCGCTTCTCAGCCACAACTGGCTTAAAGACGATTACTTCATCCTCCTCGTCCCCTTCCATAACATGCTGCTGGTTTGTCTGCACCATTCCAAAACTTTTTGTTTTCTCAGTAGCTTGATTTTCTTGCATTTCATCTTTATTGGAAATGCCTGAATCTGCAGCTATCATGTCATCCAATTTTTGAAGATCACCAATAACAAATTTCTTTACCCTTGAATCAAAACAAATTGCTTTTTGATCAACCCTGATTATATTGGCTAGAGCCTTGCCTGCTGCTAAAGTCCTTTCAATACGGGCCTTTTTTTCCTTTTGACCATTGCTTCCAAACGAGTGTTTCCTTGAAAAATCTAAAAAGGTTTGTGCTGGAACAAGTGGCACAAATCCTCTCAGTTCAAAGTCCTCCCACAATGCCATACAGTTTTCAGTGTTTCCCTCTTCATACCTAATCATGTTATTAAAGCAAGTCATATCTTCATCATCACCTATGAACATTGACCCAACTGTCAAGAGCTTGTTCAAGAAGGATATAAAGAGGCTCCAAAACCTTGATCTGACAGCAGCCTGTTTCTCATCCACATCACTGCCAGCCGCAACATCCGGACAACACGCCAACCATTCAGCAAAAATTAGAATGCCAGGTAAAAGGAAACTTGAAGAGGGATCACGCAGCTGCACACATCTGTCTAATATGTGGCCCATCAACTCAAAAACTGCAGTGTATGCATTCTTAAGTACAACGTTTCGTTGAAGGATATCTGCATATGTCTGACCTTCAGATTCCCTGTGAATGTGAACTGAGAAAATAAAAATTGTGACAATCCTAACAATAATAAGCCCACTCTCATCAGCATCTGCACCAAACGTTAGCTCCTCTTCTGCCCCAGAAGATAGCAACTTTCGCAAGCCACTGCTTACCAAAGATAGAACTTCCTCAAATATTTCCAGGCTGGACAAAGAAAAAAGTATGAATTTATATAGACTACCATGTTAAAAGTTTTGGACAATGATAGACAAACAATTGAAAAGTGTTCAAAACTAATGACCTTGTGCGTGTGAAAAGAATGCCATTTAGACGAACAAATGGAAGGCAAAAGGCTTTATATCTCTCATGAACGCCACATGCTCCTTCCTTGACAAGGCTGGCTTCAGTATTGGCATCTTTAGAGACAGATTTCCCTTCCCCTTTGCCTCTTGTTTTTCCCGTCAATTTCCCGGGCGACTCCTTAAACCCAGAGGCTTCCCCAGATATTTGAGAGTAGGTAACACGATTCTGCATAAGAATTAAATAATTGCATATAAATTCCCCAGCATCTAAAACATTATGCAGCACAATATGCAACCTAAACAACCTAACTCAGAAACCAACTTTATCAATTCAAAATACTTGAAAGCATTTTAAGCCCTAAACTAGAAGGCAAGATGCTCACAGAACTTGAAATAAAAGTACAACAATAAATTCACAACAACAGTATTACTAAACCAAACATTTAACATAAGATGAAACATTTTCTCCAGGGTCAGATTAGCTGACACACAATTTCTACCAAGTACCAAAAATTAAGACAAGTACAGACACGATTGACTACAGCAAAAGAGGCTACACCTTTTCAAATGCAACAACCAAGTTGTCTCTCGCAGTAAGGAAGGGGCTATCCACTGCCAAACTACGAAAATATCGATAAACAGCCACCAACTCATCTCCCGAATAAGAAGCCAATATAGCGAGCTGGAGTAAGTAGAAGATCAATCAACAGACACTTGAGATTAAAATTGCAATACATTTAAAGCAAAAAATAGATAAATAAATAAATGAAAACAAAATAAAGAACCTGATGATGTGGATTCCCACTTGATGGCCAAAGTGATGCAGCTTGCAAGTAGTAACTTGAAGCTGCAGCAAACTCACGAGTCTTGGAGTCGCCATCCCCATATAATCCTTTGTAGCGTGCCAGGTCACCCAAGTAGATCAAACAACGATGGCATGATATCAAACCTTTCTTTACTTCAGCAAATCTTTTTCCATCTTTCTCCGTGACACTCTGGTTATCTGAACTCTCTGAGAAATAACCCAGAGGAAGCCCGTACTTTGCTCTGATTTTCACTATTAAATCATGGTAAAAACCACTTGCTTCTGAAAGAAAGGTTTTGAACTGCAGTTTTATTTTCGTTAGTCGGTCAGGCCGTGTAAGGCCCTTCACACCCTGAGATGGGTTTGAACCAGAAGAACAGGCAGCATTGAAATGTGCTCTTAGTTCTTCAATCCTCTTGTAATGCAACTGCCACAATGCATATTCAATATTGTGCTGCTCAGAAAAGGCATGATCCTCCAGAATTATTGCCTCATAATTTTCACGAATCTGCTGCCAAGCGTTAGGATCTGATGGAACTCGGGCCTGAGCAGACCTCCGACGCTTATTCTCCAATTCATTTATCTGTACAGAAAAACACATATGAAACCCCAAAAAATACGTAATATTCAAATGGAGGAAAAGAGAAGTCCTATGAAACAAGAAAATTACATAAAGAAATTAAAAAAAAAAATCCAACAAATATAAATTTTCATTTAAAAATTAAAGTACCTTGTCAAACAGCTGTTGAGCACGCTCCCTCGAAGAAGGATCAGACATATTATCTATCTGTACTATCATCATCGATCAAACATCTCTGACAAACGTCCAACTGCATTAAATCTGGAGAAAATACATAGTCTCATCAACAAAAAGTTACTTTTCTAACAGCAGGAGAATGAAAGGACGTAAAGGAGTACAGAGAAATTTAAGCAACTAAACTTTCAAGGTTCTAAACCCACACCAGAACAATCATTTGAAGAAAGCTAAAATACAAATCATTCAAGTATAGTCGCTTCTCGCTCAAATACTTAATCACACAGGCAAACATCCAATCTAAAAGGTTGTAAAGAAAAAGTTTTCACACACCGTGACATGCCGTGTAAAGTCTCATAGGGAGAGGATTAGGCCAAAATGCTAATGTGATTTGTATTTACTATACGATGATGAGATATTCAGCTAGAATAGATGAAAATAGGATCAAGCATTTAAAGCCAAAAAAGTAGAGACGCATATTAGGAAAATAAACAATTTTATGACAATGCAAATTCAGAAGCACAATGAATCATTAATGAAATGGAAACATCATTTACACAAGATTTTTTCCAATCCATGTCAATGCTAAATTAAATTAATAAAACTTGTTTAATATTAAATATGCGATTTCTGATAAGAACATTATACCCTAAAGACCATTCCTCACAGAGAAACAGAAAAGCGTTAACACTCACAGGCGCATAAGCAGAATATTTCAAATAAAAACGGTGTAAAAGGCTAATAATAAATAGCTTCCCTTTTATTGGAGACAATCATCGTGTAACAGAAACATTTTACATAAACATCCACAGACCTTCACACACAAAACCACACATTACGAGACTTAACATACTAATATCTAAGCACTGCACAAACCCATGTCCATGCACAGACGTGTCCTACCATCCTCACCAATTACCTACAATAAGCATCCGCATTAACACCACTCAATACATACTTCAAACCATAACCTAAAAAATAACTATCTTAATTTTCGTCGTAAGCGTGTAATAATAATAATACTAATAGCATTTAATCATTTTAAGCCCGTCAAGCGATTAACTTGTAGACATTCCATTTATTTGAGGAACACTCCATGTTTTAAGTATAGAATCTCCTAAAAAAGAATGTAAACATAAATCAATTTCAAAAACCGGACCAGCAAATCCAAAAGAGTCATAATCTCTGAAGCCCAGAAAATTCCAATCAATTTCAAACAAAGTCAAACAACCCAACTTCCTTTCAACGTAGGATACAGCTTACAAAACATCAGTTATATCAAAAGAAAATACGCATCAATTTGCAGCAGTCCGACAGAAGCAATCAAATCAAAAGGCAAAGAAAATTAAAAAAAATTCAAAATTTTCAGAAACCACCAGCAACCTTCATCCATATTCCATACACAGAACAATAGAGAATATTTTAACACATAAATAGAAAAAAAAAATCTACAAACATTTGAGAGGGAGAGAGAATTGACCGTATTAATAGACAGGAACAAAACAACGAAATAAAGGAAGAAGAATAAACAGAAGAATATCAGATCCATCGAGATCAAAGCGACGCCCTAATCGGATCAATCAGCTCAAATTCACCATGAAAATTTTCACACAACAAACCCTTGAAAAAGGCGAAAGGGAGAGAGAGACATGGAAGATTTGAGAAGAAAGTAAAACGCACCTCTCTTCAAACCCAGATCCGTGAAGATGGTCGTGCAATTAGAACATCCGATTGAGAAATTACAAAGAAAAAGAAGAGAGAAGAAAGGCGTTGGGTTAGGGTTGGGATTTTTGGTGTTTGGGAGCAAGGAAAATGGGGGGAGAGATTTTCAAGGGGGGCGTGGTTTCTTTTCTTTCGTTTTTTCTTTTTCTCTTTTTTGGGTCCAAATTCGAAGGCCTAAACAGGATGAGGCTTTTCTTATTTTATTATTTTTGTTATTGGTTTTTTGTTTTCTCTTCTATTTCTGCCTCCTCCGCCGGCTTTCGTCTTAGTCGGTCCACTCCCTAAACGTCGACGTTTCGTGGTGCTTCGTTGGCTGCCTGAAAGTACACGCAATTAATATTTTAAATTGGGCTAAGGCACCCCTAAACTTTCCATGTTTAGTAATTTGGACCCCCAATTTTTCACTTTGACAAATAAGATCCTAAATTCTAAAATTTGTTGCTGGACAATAATTCATAAACAAAAATTGCTCAAGATATTTTTACACAAATGCACTATAAACTTTACGTTGGTAGACAAATTGGATCTTAAGTTTGTAAATTCATCTTATTGGAGAAAATACTTAAAATACCCTTGTGTTTTGCCTTAATTCCCTTTTGCCCCTTTTGTTATCTAAATACACAAATAACCTCTTATGTCTATAAAATCATACTCAAAATACACGGTACAACAATTAAATTTTTAAAATACCAAGGTTACCCTTCCCACTTTATATTATACGCTATTTTAAATATGACTTGATTAAATACTTTCAAATTTTTTTTAAATGTTTAGATTAATATTTCAATCAAACAAATACGCCAATGTTTTAAGAATTTTTGATTTTTTTAAGATGCACTTTGTTTATTTTTGATTTAATAATATTTTAAACTGTATTTTCATGAGGCTAGGAAGAACAATCTTGTCATTTTAAAAAAATATTATTTCAATAGGTATTTTGAGTCTCATTTAATAAACACAAAAGGTGTTTTGGATATTAATAAAAAGAATACAAAAAAGGGTATTTAGACAAAATATAAGAGGTATTTTATGTATTTTTCTCTTTTTTTTTTTATAATTCATCTCAATTTAAAGATAGTTAAGTTACTTTTATATTTTATTTTTTATGAGTCTTTATCAAACCCTCTCCTCAACCATAAGTCTTTATCCTTCCTCAAGTAAAAGAGAGACAATAAATTGAATAACCTAAGCAAGGGATCAACTAACCAACAACATGAGCTAAGCCAAGGGATGATCTTGGATTGAAATCTAAGGCATGGTCCTATTGAAAGCCTAGGGAATAATTCCCAAAACCCAAAAAAAAAAAAAAAAGATTCCAAGGGAAAATACAAGATGATGAGACTATGCAAGTACAGAGCCTTTATTGTTACTGCACTCTTTATTCTAGTTTTTACTGCTTTTTTACTTTTAATATAGGTAAAGTATGAACCTCAAGTAAATAAAAATGATTTATTTAAATAAAACTTGAGTTATTTATTAGTTCTTATCAACTATTGAAGAAATGGGAGGTGTTCATTCTTTTTCATTGTCATGATATTCTATATTCAAATAGCGGAGATTCACGGAGAAGTAGTACCCTATTTACCAGTGAGTGGTATTCTTGGATTGACCTTTTAGTAGGAAATATTCTTTATTAACTTATTTTCATTCGCCTGGAAAGAAAGAAGGGGAAACTGCTTCCTGGACTTGGCTTGATGAAACCATTTGATTGGGCATTAACGAAGGCTTCGAGCATGGTGGCTGTCTTTTTCCGTAAAAGATTTGTCGAAACATGGGTCTGTGCCTGTGGCAAGTCCACTTCAATAAAAAAATTCGTGATTTGGGGCTGTATGGGATGTATTTTTATTCCCTAAATATTAGCCATTTAAGTTTCTTTTTTTTCCTCTAAAAATGAAGAAAGATTTGTAGAAGCGTTGGGTTTTTCCGTAAAACTAACCGACTGTTTGACAACTGTTATTATCACATAGTTTTCACCACAAATTCAGTTATAAATAGTATAAAGCTCTCACATGCTACAATAAAAGTAGTTCTAACCAACGGTTCTTACCACTTTTTCAAACACCCTTTGCACTTTTTTGTTTGTTCTTTTCATTTGAAGAGCTGAGCTCAACACGCTCTGATTTCTTTCGTTTTCGAGAAAAGTTCGAATTGAATGTGTTAAGCAAAGTGCACATAGAATGTCAGCATGCCTAAGAATAGAAGTAGCAATATGCCGATTTGCTGCTCTTAAAAAGCTAGGCACCTCTACACTCTTATTTATTGTCAGTCTCTTTTAGGTCCTGAACAACCTATTCGATTTCTGTGCTTAAGCTTGCTTTCACTTATCCTTGGCTTGGATCTAAATAATAGATATGGCAAGTCACCTTGGTGAATCAAACCCAGAGATCATTGCCAACAACGCCAGTCGCCGAGGCAAAAGCTGGGAGCCGGCTGAAACTTACGATTCAAAGACCAAGTCATGGACTACTTGAAATCTCGCACAACGACCCTCAATGAGGGCGCTGAGACTACTAAAAGAATGTTTTTTGGCTTAATCAATTACACACCAAAGCATCCTTGCCCGGCCTAGAGTCATGGATAGGATTACTGCCCATGGTTTGATAAATTGCAGAAATGGTTCTGGTCTTTCTTCAATAAGTCTGTTAACATTCGACTTGCTACAAATAACTTTCAATAACGGGCGGATGATGGTTTGCCAAACCCAAGAAAAAGATCTTAATATAGGGTTCGTCATTTGTTGATAGATTTTTATTTAGGGAATAATCTTTCTTAAAATTGGAAGAAAAAGATTGGAATACTGTTCAAAAATTCACCTATATCTTTGAGATTAAAACATAGATTTTCTTATGAATTCTTTATTATTATTTTATTAGCATTAGTTTTATTAATTTACCCCTTAAACTTCTTAAACCAATGCAATGTGACTCAAATTAATCACGTTATTTAATTTATTTTTTAAAAATTTCAATAGAATATTAATTTAAAATGTTTTAATTAAAGAGACACCTCTGTAATTTAAGTAAAACATAAGAGTGTAGTATAAGTCAAAATTCAAATATTTATTTTTCCCCTGAATTGCCCATTAAAGCCATGTTTTGACGCTTCAGATTGGATTAGATTGCAAAGATTGGATTAAATTAGACTATGTACAATCTTATGTTGTGTTTGGGGTCAATTAGATAAATACCCCTTCTAAAGTATTGTTTTTTATTCTTTTTTATGAAAAAAGTTTGAAACATATCAGTTTCAGAAAGTATAAAGACATAATCAATCATGAGTATTTTGATTTAAGGCGGTTAAGCAAACTTGTGTTATTTGAGGGCATTTTGGTATTTTAATTAGAGGAAATAGTATGAACTAAAAGAAGAAAAAAGTGGTAAAACACTAGTGATAGCAAAAAAGCAGTGTACCACTTAGTTTATTTTGTGTTTGATACATCATCTAATTGGACTTTAATAAATTAATTATTAAGAATCAATTTTATAAAATAATTACTAAATTACTGATGACAAGTAGTATATTTATGTGAACAATTATTTTTTCATAACAATAACATAATTATTTTTAAATAGTAAATTCTCTTCACAAAAAAAAAAAATAATAATAATAAGAACAACAACAACTACTCAACCTCTTCCCCATCATCTTGGGTAATAGGGGTGCACAAAAACCGTCCCGCAACCGCCGGCCGCCCGCGCCCGGGCTCGACCCGCCCGAAAAAAGGGAGTCTACGGGTTCAACCCGCCCGCCTATATATGTTGACGGGCGGGTACGGTTTTAAATTTTAGGGGGCGGGTTCAACCCGAACCCGCCTGCCTAATTCTTAAAAAAAAAAAAAATCTTAATATAAACCTTCCCCTGTGACGACCCTCCTTTTCGGACAGTCACTTTACTTTCATAAACATCGTTTCGTAAACAGTAATCTTACTTACTTAGTAAGAAAACTACTGAAATAAATTTTTTTTTAACGTTCTTTAAAACTGATGCGACCTCTGTCGCATTCAAGTTGAGACCTCGCTCAACACTTGTCCTTAAAATCATTTCAAATCGTTTCTTAAAACTTAATAAGAAACAATTATTAAATCATAGTTTAAAACTTTACTTTATAATTACATAAAACAATTTGTAAACTGTATCTTAAAACTTTGAATACAATTCTTAAAACTCTGATTTTCTTAAAACTTCGCAAATACAACATTAAACAATGAAAAACCTTTTCTTTACATAGCGGAAGCATCACATAGCGGAAGCAAACAGTGATGGTATCCATTCCCAAATCTTCGCATCTATCCTCCGCAACACCCAGCTCTTTTAACGGGTCCAACTGGTCACCTTAAATTACCTACAGCATGAAAAACTTTTAATGAGCTTTCGCTCAGTAAGTTTAAACATAAACTCACAAATTATTTAATCATGCTTTAAAACTTTTCTCATAAAAACCTTCCTCTTGAAACATTTTACACAAACGTTTTCCATAAACATTTCTAAAAATGTTTTTCATAAACGTTTTTCATAAAACATTTTACATAAACGTTTTCCATATAACATTTCTGAAACGTTTTGCATAAATGTTCTTCGTAAAACATTTCTTGAATGTTTTTCTTAAAACGTCATTTATAAATCTTTTCTTCAAAACATGAAAATGCTTTTCATAAACATTTAACGTAAAACCTTTCTCAAAATGTCTTTCATAACATAACATATAAATATTTCATAAAAAGGCATTCAAGTAACATCAGAATGCATGACTCCATTTATGCTCAATTATTAACTTCAATTATGAGCATTTTATGAACATTCTATAAACTTAAATATTCCTTTCTTTCTCAACTTTTATTCTTATTCCTTAACTTTCTTTATCTTATAACCTTCCTTTTCCTTACTTTACTTTAGTGTTCGTACCAACTCATTAATCATAAGATCATAAACATGATGCTTCCCTTGTGAAAGACTTGAGACCATCAAACATTGAGGTCTTGTACCTCACCTTTAGGAGGTCAAACTTTAATTTTACTTTTATTACCTCATAACATAGAGGCTGGTACGACACTTTTTTTTTATCTTTACGCTACCCTCTTATTAACTTTAGTGAGCATTTCAAATACAATCACATCATATGCAAACACACTTGCAATTCATAGCTTGTGCTATAAAATTTATTGCATAACAAATGCAACATATTGCTTAATAAATTCATCATAAAACGCAAACACATTTTTAATCATAATTTGTATTCTAACACTTATTGCATAACAAATGCAACATGTTGCTTAATAAATACATCATAAAATGCAAACACATTTTACAAATTATAACTTTTATTCTAAAACTTATTGCACAACAAATGCAACTTATTACATAACTAATGCATCATATAACTTATAACTTAAATTATAAAACATTTTGCATTATCATAATGCAAAACATACTTTCAATACTTTGAAAATCATAACTTAAACTTTTAAAAAACGTTATGCATATCAATATGCAAATAAACCTTTAGCATAACGATTGCAAATTCATTGCAAATCTTTTTCTTGAACTTTAAAACTTTTTGCATAATAAATGCAAACATACTTTAAAAGAAACTTGCATAATAATTGCAAACTCATTTGCAAATTATATAAATAAGCATTTAAAAATCATTTATTTCATGCTATAGGTGAGGTTTGAAACTTACCCGAACTATGCTCTAGCGTTCTCTATTCCGTTCCTTTCTCATTCCTTTTCCTTCCATTGGTCGGCTTTTGTGTCCTGATCATACGACAGCTGACTCATCAATTAGCTTTCTTTATTATCAATCCACTCGATTGATAATAAAACGTTAACATTGACCATTCATTCATTTTTCATAACTTGGTATACTATCGGTCTACCGTTCTCTTTACTCAACCTTATGAACCATCAGTTTACCTTTCCTTCAATTAGCCTTGTAACCCACCGGGGTTACATTTCCTTTTAACTCTGTAACCCATCGATTACCTCTCGTTTACTTAAGCATCCCTTGTTAAATCTCTAATCTCATATGACTGTTACGTTACTTAACGTATTACGGAACATTTTTTGTCTAATAACGTTATGCTAAATCGGAGTGTTCGACTCCGTTCTAGCCGTTCCTTGATAATGATGATTTTACCCTTAACGGGTTTTTCGTCACCTTGTAACGTTATAAAACTCATTCTCACATAAAATAGTGCAACAATTACTGATCATGCATTTCATAAATTTCTATGAAAGCATCTAAAACAATTTATTCTAAAACAATTCATGTTGTAAGCGAGATTCTTACTTACTTGAACTCCAAGCTAAGCCGATCCAGTTGTATCTCGCTGCATCCTGCAGTATGTGAAGCATCCTCTGCAGTGCTTCTCGAGCGACCATGAATGGCTAGGAATGCTTCATGGAGATCATACATTCTTGAAACTGTCATTCTGGACTCCGATACTGCTGTTTGAATCACCTCGATCCGCGTGCAGTCGGTACCAGATGATTTTCACCAGAGTGGAATTAGTTCGAACGGAGGTCACCATTGCGTTTAGAGCATCGAAACGAGTCAGGAGGCGGTCTCGGATCTTCGATCGGAGGTCCGGATCACAAAGTCCCAATTTGGCGTTGACCGCCGTTGACCAACTTTGACCGGCGTTGACCGGTGTCAATCGGGGTCTGTTAGCAGCTAGGCTCGAGCCTACCCCCCCTAAATTGACCCTTCTGAGTCCAATGACGGTGTCAATTTTTCCTAATTCTGCCTCTAACATAGCAGGTCAGAGCTCAACATTGATGGCAAAAATGGAGGCTCCAATGATGGCTTTTTGGCGATGGAAACCTGAAATTGGCTGAGGGCTTTTGTTACCCATCCTCCTATGAGCATTTCCGCTCACTCAATTTGAAGAAATGTGGTTGGGAATAGTCAAAACGGAGGCTCCCGCGGCAATTGACGGCGGCATTGGCCGTTCTCTGGCGAAACGGGCTCCTTCCATGCAATTGGTCGAGGGGTTTTACTCCCATTGATCCTCTGAACCCATTGCAATGGGTGGTGTTGGCCACCTCCTTCGGCAAGGAGGAGTTCCACTGTGGGGGCGGCGGCGCACGGCGACGATAGGCTGGCGGAGCAATCCGGCCGTTGTTGAGTTACCACCAAGAGTGGGTTTTGTTCCTCTCATCATGGTGCTCGTGTAGGAACAAGAATCACGTCGATCGGACGTCGGACGACGAAGATATCTCGTCGAAAAAAAATGGGTTTCGCTGCCACTTGGACGGCGCGTGCAGCCTCCTCCGGTGGCGTTTTGGGCGGCACGGCACCTCGTTGGACTCAGATCGTCTAGAGCTTTCCATTAGCGCGGGAGGTGTCAAAAACGGACGCTGGAATCTCGAACGAGATTTGAGGAGAGAGAGAGAAAGTAGAGAGAGAAAGAGCTGAATTTTCTTTGAATTTTTTGATTTTTTTCCCTTTTTTTCTTTTTTTCTTTTCTTTTATAAAAGTATAAAAAGAAATTATGGCCCACACAATCCAATTCTTATACTGCATTGCTCTAATACTGTATAATTTTCCATCTTATTATACAGTATTTTTCATTAAACTGTACTTTTCATCTTAATATAATCATCAACTTAATGCATTTTTAATGCATTAAAAATCTCGGGTGTTACACCCCCACTTCTCACTCTTTAAAAAGAAAAAGAACACTTGACTTTGTTCATTATTTCATCTGTAGTATCCTATTATTTTCGAACCCAATGAACAGGTTTTATGGAAGAACAAAAATTCTTGACTTTGTTCATCACTTCATCTGTAGTTGATGTTTCTTGTTGCAATGAATGATTATGTTTCTTAATTTGTTGTGAATATGGTCATTGTCTTTAGGCGTCAAACTTGGTTGTTGTTGGGAATGCTTCATACATTATCATCTTATATATTCTACAAATTTTCTTTACTTTTTTTTAATAAAAAAGAGCTCAAAAAATTATATTATACATTAGTGTAGACTCAACGCACCCGCACCGCCCGCACCCGCCCGCCCCTAAATCGAAACCGCCTGCCATTCTACGGGCGGTTTGTGGGTTGGTTAATCATCAACCCGCCATTTAAAAAAACCGACCCGCACCTGCCCAAAAACCGTCAAACCGCCCGTTGTTCACCCCTATTGGATAATTTGAGAAAAACAACTTCTATGGTATTGTTTTAAAATCTTATCACTTATGCTCCGTTTGGTAAGAAGAATAGAAAACAAGAGGGAAGAGAAAATTATGAAGAAAAAAAACTATAGGGCAAGGAAAGATTTTAATTTTCTATTTACTTGTTTGGTATGTAAAAGTGGAAAAATAATAATTTTATCTTCTCTTATTTGGTATTATCAAAAAAACCAAAGGAATGAAAAAACTATCATTAATACAATTATCATTTTGCTTAAATATTATTTAGCTATTTCCCTAATTTGACACCTAAATTTTTTGTTGGAATTTTGATGCAAAAAAAAAAAAAAGAGAAGACAAATTGATAATTTTACATTCTTTGCATTATTGTCAAACTTTTCCTTCATAAAATCTACCCATATTTAAAGAGATCAATTTTAGTAGGACCCACATGCCATTTTTTCTACCCACTTTTCCTCTTCATTCTAATTTCTTTTTTACCAAACGCCACATCATATTAATTTTTATCTCAAAATCCTTCTATTGTTTTTTTCTCTTCACTTTTCACTCGTACTTATCAGAGCATTAAAGTTTAAAACATTATTGCTCTCTGAAAGATATATAAGCCATTAGTGTTTGAGTGTTCATGATTATTTTAGGTTCCGAGCTTTGAAAAACATTTCTTTTTTAAACACTCATATTCATACATACTTTAATATATATATATATATATATATGTATGTGCACATGTACTTTATATTCAACCATATTTACAGAGAAGGATTAATGCCATATAGATTGGCAATCAAATAGAAAAGCTTCATAGATATAATAATCTTTTACAAATCCAACCTCACTGGCAATATATATATATATATATATATATATATATGTATGTATGTATGTATGTAACAAAAAGTGATTTATGAGAAGATTTTGAAAACCAAATAAATATATGTTAATAAGAAGATAGCCTTACCTTCAAAATCGTTAAAGAAGTGTACTTGACTTATGCAAACCGAGAGGCTTAAGAAACATGAGGAATACAATAGAATTAAATAGGAGGAAGGTTTTCTGCATAGTGGAATATTCACACAAGCTGAAGCGTAAAGAGACTTGTATAAATAAAGCAAAAACTCAAATAACCGACCCACATATGTTGGCTTATTTTATTATATTTTATATGTATGTAAATTCTTACAAACAAAATAATTATTTATTAATAAATGTTATACTTGTATGATAATTATAATAACAAAACTAAAAATAACTATCGTGTACTTTTTTAGTTATAAATAGGGTAAAGTTCATACATGTTACAGTAAAAACAGTTCTCGCTACCCTCCTAAACACCCTAATATATATATATATATATATATTAATAGAAAGAATGGACAATAAAACTTAAAAGTAATTAATTACTAAAGTAAAAAAATGAATAAAATAGCCATATGTTTAAAATCACATGTCAACAAATAACTCAAATTGAGGAAATTGTAATAACATCAAGCTTCTAGATTAAGAAAACTAAGCCTTCATATTGCACCAACTAATTTAAACTAAAATTAGTAAAAGTTAAGCATCTAAGTAACACTTATAATGCAACGCAAATTTATTATTATTGGTTAAATTTATACTGAAAATTTATGGGCACTATAGGCTAGTTTTTTTCCACTTGCATATATAGACACTACTATGAGCCCTTGAAGTTTAATCTACATATTGGTCAGGTTGATCAAATTTTGATCTGTAAACTTTACTATTTATGTGTCCATAACCATTTTTCTAAAATTGTAATCTTTTTTTTCCAAAAAATAATTAAACAAATTCTAACTTTCTTACTGTATTATTGCCTTATTAAAATCCATATAATTCCATAAATTTATCCATACTTTATGGATTTCATGATTTTATTCTAAAATAATAAACTTTGACACTTTTTATATTTAAAATCGGTAATTAACTATTTTTACCATACATATATATATATATATATATATATTTTCTAAGCATAATATTTTGTATATAGAGCTTTGATCAAACCTTAAAATTGATTCTTTGATCAAAATAATTTTTCATAAATTTTAAAATTTTAAAATTGCTAACTAATAAATAAAACATATATTTCTCATTATAAATTTCTTCTTTTATTCCACTATATTTTTATACTTAATATGAAATCATATTTAGACTTCTAATTTTATCATAAAAATAATAGCTTATAAAAATTTTCTATATATTAAATTAACTATCTATAAATCAATTTAATTCAAGTACTGAACTTAGCACAATTTTCATGCTTATAGTAAAATCGGGACTACTTATAATAAAAAGTCATTCATGGGTCTATATCCAATCTAGGGATGCTTTTAAACTTTCCTTAATCACAACATGGAACAAAAGGTAAGCCTTTTGTGATATTTCATTGTCTTAAAGACTCGTAAAATGCTTGTAGACTCCATTAATGTTGTTGTTGTTGTTGTTGTTGTTGTTGTGAATTTCAAATAATCATTTACACTTATAAATAACTAACTATATGCATGTATAAGATATTGTAAATTCTCAAATTTTTATTAATCCTTATGACTTTAGAAAATTCTTATCATGCTTTATGATCTCATTAAAATCTAGATCGCTCTTATATTCATAAACTTGGTGCTCAGAAGTTTTGAATAATGGTGTTGAGCTATTGATCACTATGATCTAAATTTCTCTTATTAAACTGACATCATGTAGGAATTCTATATAATCAAACTGAATTAGAAATTCTTTTTTATTAATTAATCTCAAGTTAGATATTCTAATTGTGATTCCTATGAATCATTACTTTGACCCACGCATGAAATTATTGAATTACAAAAGCTTAGTTTAGCACATTTAGTAATTATTTTTAATTATCCAAGTGTATTATCATAACATCATATTTTGCTATGTGCTTCATACATAACATGTGCAAAATTGTGTAATTATAACACTATTTATAAAATCTTATTGTTATTAAGAATGTCTAAATACTCGTTAATTGAGAAATTTATACTTATAAATCATGATTAAATCATGATTTAGACTTCTAAAGTTCCCAAGTGCTTTGAGGGTTTCTAACCTTAAATTGAGTTCTTACAAGTTCCTCCTAGCTAGCGCTTCGCAATACTACATACTAATGATTTTAATTTAATTACATAGTCATGGAATTTTAGTTGTAACTCCATGAATCTTCACATTTAGTTAATTATTTGAGCTTCTAAAGAAACTCTTGACTTGATTACATGAATTTTCTCATTAACGTTTCTTGCAATTCTTATTGAAACTTAAACTTATAAGTTCTAAATTTATATTTTTTTATAAACTTAATGTTGTAGTTATGAAAAAATCCTTAATTAATCAAACTTAATAATTTGAGGATTTTTCTGGTTATTACACGATGTCATCTTTTGACCCTGTGCTTTATTCGATTTTACTTGTAGAACTAATTTTTTGTCTAGGATCATTTGTGTCTTAGTGGGCAGTGTTATGTAATTTTATTTGTCCTGGTTTTAGTTGAATGAAGTTTTATTTTTTTCAAAAAATTAGTTCCTCATTCATAAGTTTGAGATGCATAAAATTCGATTATAAAATATTTAATCTTGACTATTGATTTATAATTAATTGATCAAATGCATATATATGTGGTTTAATTCGTCAATATTTAACTGATTTAATAATTGAATGGCAAAAATAGGACAAGTGTCACAGTTCAAAGGGGTGATTTGTTATAGTTTAAAGTTTATGGGTTAAAATGAAATAAGTTGAATAGTTAAAGGCCAACGTAAAATTATTTATTTAATTCTATTGATATTTAACGTATTTAGTAACGAAAGAGCCAAAATGAAACAAGTTGAATAGTATAAGGGTGTGATTTACTATGTTTAAAGTTCAAAAGATAAAACAAGGCAAGTTATATAGTTCAGGGGCTAAAAGTGAAATCAACCCAAAATTTTAACATGAGTTTCACAAAGAAAGACAACCACTAGAGAAATTGGAGAGATTACCTACCAATTTTTTTTTCTCATTCATGATTTTAAGTTTTAAAACAAAATCTATTGAGTGTAGCGCTTATTCTCGACTACTGCATTTTATCATTGCCAGAATTTTTACAGTTTTCTTGAAGCTTCAAAGCCAGAAAAGAAAAACAGAGAGAAACTTATAGATTGTTTGGGAATGCAATTCAAACTAAAAGATTGAACAAAAGTTAGTCAAATTTTATAAGAGAAAATATTGCTAGCAAAATTAATTTATGGTTTGATTCGTTTGATCTATATTCCTAAACGACCTATTAATGCTAAAAGCAAATAGGAATGCTTTTTTTAATATAATATCTTAACATGAAAAAAAAAATACACTAAAACAAAATAATGGGAAAGTAGGTTAGGTGGCCCCTATTTCACCCACAACAAAATATGTGTCCCAACTTTTCAAAAATTAGGCAAATGGCAGCTGGTTTTGTGATAAATTTATTTTCTTCCAATTTTGCCCATTGCCAGCGTTGAGGAAGAAGGCACTGTTGTTGGAGCCAAAGAAGGAGATGCTATGTGAGCAAGTGCACGATCTCACCGATCTTGAGCAGTAGTTTGGCCGATAGTTCAAGGGACTTGCCGATCCTTGTCGAGTAGTGGTTTGGTCAGAGTTCCACAATCTCGCCAAGTTCTTCCAAATCGGCAATAGGGAGGAGGGAGAGAGAGAAAGTTAGGATTTGGATTTTTTTGTTGAGGTTTGTTATTTATGGCTTTATCAGTGATGTACTAAGGTTTATCACTGATATATTAGGCTTTTTATTACTAACATATTGTGCTTTATCATTGATAAAAACTTGAGTTTATCACTGATATAGTAGAGTTTATTACTGATGTACTATAGTTGATTGATAATTAATTGAGGTTATTTTTATCACCTTGATTTTATAATTAATAGGGAGAGATTATTTGCTTAATTTAAAAAAACATAGTTATTTATTTTAACTACGCCTTTAAAAAAGACTAATTGCCTTTATATCTCTAAAACAAATAAATAAATTTTTTTTTGAAAAAAGAACACAAGAAGGAAAAAGAAAAAAGACTAAAAGACTAATGAACCTTTTCCAAAATTAGAGAGCTATACTCGTTCAGTTTCTGCAGTAACATCAATCTATCAAAACCAATTTGTAAAACCAGAAACCAACGAGGACATGATGTTTACATTCTTCAAAGTATACATGGAATTATGCTTACATTATTTAACAATTAACAAAAATATTTTTATTTATTTATTTCTTGAGTATACACAAAGAATGATATTACTTGATATTCCTTCACTAGTACTTTGTTCTATTTCTCTTATTCAGCGTCATCGCCATTCAAACGATAAGATGGCAGTTTGTTGGAATGATAACATTGCGGAATGAGAGAAAATAGAGCAAGAATACAAACTTCATCCTAGATAAAAGCCTGAAGCCTGAAGGTTATCTTTTGTTTCTTGAAATGTTGAGGACTTTTTAAGTTCATATAGATGGCCTATGACCTTGGTTTCATGCTAAGCTTAATTTAGTCTTCCATTTGATGTAGCATTCCTAAGATAGTGGGCTCGTTTGGTTTACATATTCAAATTTTATTGATTTGGTATCTTTAAGGGTTTTGTCTAGGCCTAAGAACCCGTTTGAGAATATAATTCGAACCAACTTTGATTTCCTTTTATTTTAGTCTCTCCTGTGTCAATGTTTCTCTCTCTCCCTTGATGCTTCTCTCTCTCCCTTGAAAGGCTTATTGTCTCTCTCTCACGCTGGTCTTGTTGCCTCTTCAGCAATAGCGAAGTCGCCACCTTCGACGGTCGTGTTCATGGCAGTCACACTATTTTCACGATGGAGGGCATTAGCTGCTTGGCTTTATAATCATTAAGGAGAGATTGGAGCTGTTTGGATTTTCATCGCGAGTTGCCACCGCAAGAAACCAATGCTTTCATGAAGGCTTCATAGCGTCTTGTTATCACTATCGATCACGAAAGCCATGTACGAGGATTGCAAAAACCGATGCCATTATAGGAAGGGCTTCATTGACTTTTGCTGTCGTCAGTGATTGCCGACGTCAACTTGTCAAGCGACATCATGGCTTGCATGGCAACACTGCCAAGGTCTAGAAGGTTGCAGGCGAGTGGCAATGGTGGTGAGCCACGCTAGAGAGAGAGAAAGAATGAGAAAAGGGGGATATGGGAGAAACTTGACTGCTAGGGTTTTAATTAGGGTATTTTAGTCATTATATTACTGGATTATTGTGGATTTAAATTCAAATGGTTTATTTGTTCTTTCTAAAATTTTGGCCTATATTTTGTATTCTTCTGTTGTTAGTTTGGCCTATTTTTCTTATTGGTCCTTTTTTTCATCAATAATAATTACATCTTAACGGAGCAAAAACAATTAATTATAAAAAAGGATAAAAATACCTCAATATTATCGGCAAATTTTTAAGTTAATTTGTAACGCCCCGAAATTAATTTAATGATATTATAATGTAAAATGATGGATTAGTGTGCCATGGTTAATATTTTAAAATTAATCTAATCATTTAATAAAATTTTGGGTGTAAAGTTGTTTTGGTTATTTTGATGATTTCAAATTGTTTTTAATTATTTTAAATGTTATTTTGAATCTTTAGGACACAAAGATTTGTAAAATGTCTAATATATTTCGTTTTACAAAACCGTGGGCGGTACATGATTTTCGCACAGTAAAACCGTCTACTATTTCTCTTTATTTATTCTCTCTCACTCTCTCTTCCTCTCATTCTCTCTATTCTCTATCTCTCTCTCCCGTGTGAGTCTCTCTCTCTTGGATTCTCTCTTTCTCTCTCAAATTTCTTCAAGATTTTAAAGCCAAATTCGAATCCAAGCTTTGGGTTGGCAAGTAGGGAGCTCAGGGGCGAGATTTGGCAACCAAAAATGCGATTTACAGCTTCGATTCGAGGTTAGTTTTGAAACTCCTAAACTTTTTCAAAATTTTGATTTTTCATGTATTTTTGAAATCTAAGTTTGTTTGAGTTTAGAAAACCCTTGATTCGAGTTAATAGAACTTAGAACAAATAGGATCCACGCTTTGTTTGAAGAAAAATGGATTAGATTCAAGATTTTTTATTTTTCTCCTATTTTTGGATTTTTGGGATTTTGTGTTCAAATCTTATTTAAATGAGTTCAAAAGTGTTCTATTATGTTTTTCTATCATCTATGATTATTTTTCATGTCTGAGAATTGAGAAAAACAGGTTAAAATGAAGATTTGAGTTTTGGGAGACCCAAACCCGTGCCTAAGATTTCTGAAAATTTTTCAGATCGGCAGGCCGGATTCAAAGGATCGGCAAGTCGGATTCATCCGTCCGGCAGGCCAAACCTAGGAATGTTCGGCCGACCGGACATGGTCCTTCAGCAGGCCGAACTGTGCAGTTCGGCCAACCGAACCAGGAGACCTACATGCCGACCGAACTAGGGCAAATTTTGTGATTTTCATCTGTTTTTACTGTTTTAAATCCCGATTGAATTTTCAACTTTATGAGATGATTTTAAGAGTACAAATGGCACACTAGGACATCGTGAAAGGATTTAGCAATGTAGGATATCTTAAACTAGATATTGATCGACCTAGTTTGTCTTTAGGATCGTTCGTGGTTCCGCGGAGCTAACGTATAGCGGATCGGGATTACGGTGTGGTGCATCGACATGAATATCGAGGTAGGACTTGTACCCCTTCTTTGGTAGCCTAATTTTAAATGATTTGGCCGTGGAAAGGGTTTTTATAAAAATGTTTTCAACAGTTGATTGAAAATGAAATTTATCGGTATGTTTTTATAAACCGTGATCTGAAGTGATCTTCTGTAATGACCAAGGAAACGTCATCAATAAAACCTAATATTTAATTGGGTTTAATTAATGAATTTATTCTTAAAAATGTGAAATTTTGTAAAAATTGTAATTTCTGTGAAAATTACAATAAAATATAAATGTGCGGCATTGATTGCAAATTTTATGGCATATGTAAAGCAATTGTGGATATTATAAAATACAAATTTTATGAGTTTGATGACTCAGAGATTTGTGCATAATATCCATAAAATGAATTTCATGTCACAATTAATTGTTAAATTGCGATATAACGAATGGATGATTAGAATGTAAATAGGACATAGAGGTTGTCCTAACCCTAACCGGGGGTAGAAAGGAGGCCAGAGCAGTATAAGAATATTGCTAAATGAAAACACAAATACGAAAAATGTTATGATTGGCCTCCAAAAGTAAACGAAAAGTAAGTTAAATATTTTTATACAGTCTAAGGATAGATGGTACACTGATTTGACCACGACAGTATAGGAAAAATACTGTGTGATAAAAAATTACACAGTATAAATTTTTAACTCCACAAAGTAGACACTCTTTGATTTTCTATTGGCCCACATGTCAAGAAAAGTGGCCCAATCACCTTTGTCACACCTAGTGGTACTCATGGGTTACCATGAGTCACCAAATGTGATAAGGATGCATTTAAGGCAAAGTTATCACAAAAATTCACTTCCTTTCTTTCCTTCCAAGATCCGGCAGCCATGTCCAGGTCTCTAAAAAAATTTCTCAGCCCCCAAGCTTTCCAAAAATAACCCCAAACAAGTTTTACAAGCAAGTACAAGGATTTCCCACAAGTTTTAAGGTAAAATCCTAAACTTTTTCATGAGTTTCAAGGGATTTTTCATGGGTAAAGGGCAAAGATTAATCCATGCTATTTTTGCATGAAAAGGATGTCTAAGAAGAAGTTCAAGAAGCCTTTGACGGCTAGAAATCCAAAAAGTGTTATTTTGGTAAGTTTGAAAGTTTAAAATTTTGAATTTTGTTTTGATTTTATTCTTTCAAACCCATGAGGGGTTTTGAGCATGTATTTGCTGGAATTTTATGTATATGTGATGATTGGCAAGTTTGAGTTGTGAAACTTTGGTTTATAGTGCAAAATGGCAATTTTTGCAAAAAGTTTTATTTTTGTAATTTTGATGTTAGACTTTGCAAAAGTGATGTTTGAGTATGAGAATCTTTTGATTATGGCATGAAATGATTTCTGTAGGGGTAGAATTACAATTTGTAAACGGATTTTTGTAAAAATGCCATAGGGACTAAATTGAAAGAAAAAGTTCCTTCTCGGCAGATTTGAAAAATAGTCAAAAAGCCCCTGTACAGTGAGATTTTGAGAAAAGTTAAAACACAAAAGTTGTAGATCTCGATGAAACTGTTAGGTCATTTGGGCGGTTTGCCTAAAAACTCAATCGTTTGTGAGTTTTTGATTTTTCAAGAATATATTAAAAGTGAAAAAAGTGTTAAATGGTAAAAATGTTATTTTTGCAAATGATTTAAGGTATGGTACCTTAAGTAAAAATGATCCTTGAGAAAAATAGGAAATTTTGATGCAAAGAAGTAAATTTTAGTCCCGGGGGTAAAATTGTCAAAATTTTCAGTTCAGGGACTAAACCGCAAAGTTTTATGAAAATGGGGCATAATTGAGAAATAAAGGGATTTGACCCACTAGAGTCTTATTTTGAAATTAGTATGTGGTTATTTTCATAAGAATAACGAAATCGAGCTTGGAAAGGTTAGTGGACCCACGAAGGGCAAAATCGTCATTTTTGCTCAAATAACCCGAACCACTTTGAAATGTTTCCAATGGAATAAGAAAACGACTAGAAAGGTTCCCGCCCTTCGTTAGAAACGATAGGGTAAAGTTAGATAGAAATAAAAAAAACCAGTGGTTTTTAGAGTTGTACATAGTAATACAACTCAATTTATTAACTAACGGATGTTTCGTATCGAAACATAGTGAAATTTGGCTAATGGCTTTGTAATTGGCCAACAGGATCCTAGGAGTCTAGGAGAAGAGATATCGAGGTTAAGTTGCCCGACATTTGCATCAAGTAAGTACCCTTCCCACCTACAGTATGAAATGTAGGTTTAGAAAGAAATGTATGTATATGTATACCTGTGCGTATAATTAAGTGTAAACTTGTATGTTTGCCATGATATGAATACCTAGGGGTATAGTCATGTATGAATAATTGTGAGCATATTAATGTATACTAGTGTGTACAAGATGTTACGTACCTGTGTGTACAATAATGAAAATGAGCATGTGTACCATGATTTTGTACCTGTGTGTATAATATGTTATGTACTTGTGTGTACAATAATGAAAATGGGCATGTATATCATGATTTCGTACCTGTGTGTACAATGATAAATACTTGAGTATGTATAAAGTAGGTATCTGTGTGTACATTTGATGTTAAGTACCTGTGAGTACATTATGCTATATACCTGTGCGTATATTAATGTATACCAGTGTGTATAAAAAGTAAGTACTTGTGTGTACTATGCTATGCAAGAGAATTTATGTTTTATGGATAATATGTGATTATCACTTCATGCATGGTATGTCAACCATGATAAAGGGACTGGTAAATGTATCACCAGAAATTAAGAAAAGTGTCGTACCGACTCCTAACTCAAGGGGAGTTTAAAGGATATGTTACGGTCATGGTGTTACGTAGACCTAAATGAAATTGCGCAATGGTACGAACACTTGGGCCCTAATAAAGATAAGAAATGATGAGGATAAAGAAAGTTTATAAGAAAGCATAATTGATTCATGCATTCATATGAATATCCATGTGGGATTTATGGGACTTACTGGGCGTTAGCTCATTAAGTATTTCATGCTGTAGGTATTCCGATGAAAATATCAGAATAAGTTCAAATGGTGAGCTGGCGGAGGGTTGGATGATGTGCAGATTGGGTATGGAGTCCGCTGCTGTAATGTTTTCCGCTACGTATGTTTAAAGTTATTTTGATATGAAATGTTTGAAAGAAAGATGTTATGAAAGTAAAAGTATTAATTATGTAAATACAAGTATGTGAAAGTATTTTGAGAACTATCAAGTTAATGTAAGCAAATTATTTATTCCTATTTAAAAAGAAAAAAAATTCCTAAATTTTTGCCCTAAAGTAAGTAAGAAAGAGTTTTATCACAGCCCGAAAAGGCGGGTTGTGACATCTTCATAATGAACTTCATAATGAATGTAAGCAAAAATACCTGGTAAATGGGCTTTGAATAATGATAAAAATGAATAAATGGGCATGATGCCATATCAGAGATCGGGTCGTGTAGCGATCGACCTTGGAGGCAGGTCCCGAAACCCAGCTGGGCCACTACGGTGGTGATATTCATATGGTTTGCTTAGGAAAAGAAAATGATGGTGTTTCTGTTAGACATGTATGCCCTAAGGAGTAAAAATGTAATACGTTTTTGGAGACATTTTTATCAATAAAGAATTCATTCATTTATATATACCAAATCTTGTCCTCTTTACGTTCATATTTGTTGAATGTATGATAAGCAAACAGTAGTCTGAGACTGTCAGTCTAAACCTTAAGAATTAAGCATATGATGGATTGATTATGCGAAAGACATGATTCTTAAGGTGACGGTCTAAAACATATGATCTGCAATCGAGAGAATAAAGTTGGGTGCTTTATTCATGTAAAGATTGTTATGTTGTCTATATCCCTTTTGGGAGATGGTTTGTCTTGGCCATCGGAGTTGGACTCCGTGAATAGAAACATTAGCACGTTGTCATAGGTGACGATGTGTTGGATCGGGACATAAAGTGAATTGATTTGGATTAATAATTCTGTCTTGGCAAATCGATTCACTTTAGACAGTCATTTGTATTGTATCTTAATCCTGAGATGAATAGTGGGCCCGTTGTCTCAACTTGTGTCTTTTGATGTATCAAAGGGTGACACCCACATCTCAATAGTGATATGCATACCGGTACGTTGGAGGCATGACTCTTGATAGTGTAGACTTGTTATTCATAGATATGGAATCCATAGCTCCTCTTTAGGAGTAATGATATCCTCTTATATGCGTTGTCCTGCAATTGGAAAACTAGAGCGCTCAACCATTTGGATACATAGGTGTAACCGAATGGTATACTATCTTTGGATGGTAAGTTTTCTAATGGTGAGACAATAGAACGTAAGATAAAAATAATCGGGAAGGTAAGACAGAACTTGTCCTCAAGTCGATTATGGATGATCATTTGGGGATGTGATACACTATGATATGTCATGGAGACTTAGCTACACGAGCTTCGTAATTCTATAAAGTTCGAGAGTGCAGCTCTAAGCTTTTAGTGGAGTAGCGTTAGAGTTGATAATTGTGAAATGTATATCTGGGATATTGGGTTTCATAATTATCATGAGCTTGAACTTTATAGGTCCATTTTGGTCCCCTTTGCTAGCTCATAAAATCCTGTAACGACACGGCGTGCTTTTCCAATAATCGGTGACTTATGTCGGATTTATCAGATTGGTTTAAAATTGTAAGAATCAAATAATTCATGTCTGTTTATCGGTTGAATTAATTTTGTAAGAAATTAGTTCAAGATAAACTTGTTGAATTATTGCGATCAGATAATTCTTGTCTGTTTATCGGTTGTTTTAATTTTGGACAAATTAGAATAAGATAAACTTGTAGAATTATTGTGAATTGATTTATTTTCTTAGAGATTATCTTGATAAAGTTTGTTTTGATCAGATAACTTCTCTATTGGGTTATTTGAATCAAAACTGAGACTTTATCCTTTAGAATCTCGGGTGGAAAATAAAAGATTCTCGGAGATTTTTCTTGGGAGTTCGGCTTACCGGATAACATGTTCAGCCTGTCGAACTGGCCTGTTCGGCCTACCGATCAACGGAAGATAAGATTATACGTTTTCACGCGGATCTTATGAGATATTAATCCGAACTTGATTTTGTTCGAGTTTTTTAGACCTAATCTGATATGGACTGACCCCCAGAACCAATAGCTATAAAAAGGGAGTGAGTCTTATGATTTACTGAGATCAGTCGAGAGATTAAGAGTGATACTCTTCTAGTGAGCATCTGTGAAAACTCCCTGAGAGCTTTTGTTCACAAATCACGAACACTAGCTTTTGGTTCTCTTTATTGGTTGGAAGGAGAGTCACTGGTGGAAGAGCTGTACGTGTGAGCCCCCACTCACTCCGGTTGTGGATAGAGAATAGCAAAGAAGACCAGTTGGTTGAGGCTCTTCTTGAACGTTACTTCTCTACATAGGTTGCGGAGGTTCTTTGGCGCACTAAGGTTAGTAAGATCTGTTTAATTTATACATATAACATGTCAAACTTGTGTTTTAGAAATTACTCTGATGAAAAATTTTAAAAATTTCACTGCACACTTTGTTTCCAACAATTTCTGGTTGACCGAATAAACTGTTTTGGGTAAGAACAGTTTCACTTAAATTTATTTATTTAAGTTTTCTTTTAAACAATCTTTTGAATAATGGTATTTCTTTTAAGTTAAATGACTTTTAAGACATAGTCCTACTGAGCCTTTCGCTGACATTTTACTTGTTTTCAAATTTCCCCCTCCCTTTAGGTGGATTTCCTCTTAGGTTCAGAGAGGACTCAGCGAGCAGAACTTAGGAGCAATAGAAGGACTAATAGATTATTTGTTACCTCTCGTGCTCCAGGGCGTGACATAATTACACAATTGTACCTCTTAGTTTTAACTTTTTTTAAATTTGTCCCTTTATTCTTAGAAGCTACAGAAATATCTTTGAAATTTTAAAAGCCGATTTCAATTTCATCTCCATGAGTAGAAAAAATTGAGTAAAACAACATGATTACCCTTACATAGTTATGATAAATTTTTTTATATATTAAAAATATAGAAAAATCCTAAAACAAAACATCAAATTTTAAAAAAAGACCTTAAAATTTATCTTTTAAAATTTTAAAATATTTTTTTAAAATTTTTCTTTAAAAAAAACATATATTTCATAAACAAATTAGGTTAAGTCAATAGTATTTTTATCTTATCTCTATGTTTTTAAGTCAAAAAGTATGTAAGGGTAAAATTGAAACAAGCTTTTCAAATTCAAAAGATACATTTCTAGTTTCTAAAAATAGATGGATAAATTGAAAAATAATGAGAACCATGAGGTATAATATGCGATTAACTCGGAAATTTTTTCAATAATCTTTGACATTTTATTACTCAACGGATAAAAAGAAAGAAAAACCCTCCCTTTTATTCATTACAATATATTTTTTTTTTTGTTGTTATCCTTTTGTTAATTAGATTTGATTTATCCCCGAGAAATAAAGATTTCGAATCTTTAACACAATCACCATTATACCCCTAGACTGCCGTTGGAATAGTGTGTCACTCTCATCTCGGACGCGCCAAGACGCGGTTACCCTTTTCTTTCCCCTTTTTTTTTTAAAAAATAAATAAATAACGTTTATCTCTTCTCTTTGCATTAATTATCGAGCTTATCTCAAACCAATAAGATTAAAGTTGTTATTTTCTTCAAAGCAAAAAAAGAGGAAACAAATTTAGAAACTCATCTGGATAGTGTTTTTTTGATCTTTAAAAATCAAACTTCGAACTTGAATCAATTAATTGAGAAACAAGCCTTTCCCGTTCTCATCCTTATAAATTCAAATTTCCCAAACCCCATCTGAAAATTAAAAAGAAAAAAAGAAAAAAACTCTCTCTCTCAGTTCAATCTTCTCTCTTTCTCTCTCTAGTTCATCATTCTTGTTTTGTTTCCATGGAGAAGAAGGATAGTGTCACTCTTACTCCGGCCACCAAGAAGAAGAAAAGGCTCTTTTCTGACGATGGGATGGAGATTTTGTCCAGAGTCTGCTGTTATGCTCTCGATCGAGAATTGTACTACAGAGATAGAGATTCAGACCGAAGACCAGCACCAAACTTGGTTGAATCGCTGAAATCCATGGACCACCCAGCTTTCAAATTTAGGAAGAAAATCAGGGGTTCTCCTGGAAAGCCCCACAACGCACGTATAGAACAGCACCCTGATCAGATGAATATCTTCAAGATATCCAATATCGTTCCTAATCATCATCATCTTGATCATGATCATAACATAATCAAGGATGATGGTAACGATCATCGTAGCGAACTCTCTGCTCTTCAGTCAGATGATCATATAAAGAAAAGGCAGATCACGAGCAAGAAGTGCTCTGGTACTACTGCTACTCCTGGGTCGAAACGCCGTCGTTTGGACGATGATCAAGAAGAAGAAGATTATGATCAAGACGGCGAGAAAAAGGAGAAAAGGAAGAATACTGGTGATAAGAAGAGGAGGAAGATTAATAACAATAAGGTGCAGGGTTTTGCACGTCAAAAGCAGAAAGTGATAATGGCGGGGCCGAATCCGGCACCGGCAATGCCGAGCGCTTTGATGGAAAAGATCGTTCAAGAATTGGGTAAAATGTCTGAGCTGAGGCTTCTTATCCAGAAGAGCCTGTACGAGAGCGATCTAAAGAGGGGTCAGAACCGATTTTCGATGCCGATTAAACAGCTCGAATCGGACGATTTCCTCACCGACGAAGAGAAGAGGAAATTGGCGAGCAGAATGCAGGGCGACGACAAGCATTTCCAGGGAATCGAGTTGGATTTTTTCGAGCCGAATCTGTGCAAATCGAAGATGACGTTGAAGAAGTGGGACTACCACAATTCCAGTTCCTACATGTTGTCGCAGCACTGGTTCGCCGCCGCCGAAAGGAATAACCTGAGGGCAGGCGATGTTGTGCAGATTTGGTTCTTCAGAAGCAGAGAAGGAAATAATCCATGCGTTGCCCTCGTCAACCTGTCCCAACAATACGTTTCTTCCTCTTCTTCTTCTTCTGTTGGTGGTGGTAATGGTGGAAACGACATTGAGGATCATCAAATGGCTGAAAGTGAGACAAGAAGTGTAGTCACTGCCTAGTTCTTGCTCTAAAGATTTTCTTGTTTGGTTTCACGCAAGCCAAACACAAGTTTTGCACCGAGGTCAATGAATTATTTAAGTTTCTAGTTCATTATTTTTCTTCTTTTGAATCTGTTTTAATTTGTCTGTTTGGTAAATATAACATTCTTGGTGATTAGTTGTTTCAAATTTTCAATATGAGAATTCCCTATTTTTAATGTTCCTTGTTTTAGTGATTTTGCCATAGCAGAGTACTCCTTATGATTTGGACCACCTAGATAATATCCACTCATTTTGCGGCGTCCAACAAATTAGCAGCCGCCGTTTTTTCCTCATTTGTCTTTCTAGATTTTTGGTCTGAAAAAAAAAAAAACAAATAATGTGCAAAGCAAGGGAGAGAGAGAATGAAAGAAAAGATAATTTTTTGCTTGTGTTTGGCAATATTGGAACTTAAGAATAGTTAGCAACAAAGAAAACTGAGTCCTTCGTACGTTATGAAAAAAATGATGTTCCATTAATTTTCATTTTCATTTTTTTTTCTTGGCATTGGCTGCTCATATTTGCATGGTTGCATGGATTACTTTTTCTTACACGTGAAGAACATATATGGTCAATTGTTATGAATAGAGAATTTTAATGTCCTTTTGTGGAACTAATGCCAAACTCAAGTAATTAATTTAGCTTGTAAAGATAGTATTAACCCTGTATATTAAGGATCAATTAATGACTACAATATCAATTAATTAATGACAAAGATATTGCTTTTATAATTAATTAACCGAGGTATTTGACTAGGGATGGCAATGGGGCAGGTATGCATACTCAATACCCGCCCCCATACCTGCCTTGTTTAAGGCATCACAGAGTCTTCCATCGGAGGAACTATCCCCATACTTTACCCATTTACCCATTTAGAGTTTTAGAATGCTTGCAACATTATTAAACTCGAATCAAATTCTATTAAGTAAATCGTAAAAATTAGCAACATAATCACTTATGTCTTATAAAATAAACCTTAAACAAAATCCAAACTCCATAAAATTATATAACAAAACCAAAGCATCAAAGTACTAAAAACATTATTCTTTTTTCTTTCAATATTCTCTTCATAAATTCATGCCAACTCTATTACTTTACATCTGCGTCCTTTACATACATATATATATATATATATATATATATATATATATATATATATATATATATATATATATATAAGAAAAGAAAGAAAGAAAATATAATCGGGTCGGGGTGGGGGCGGGGGAGCTTCCCCCTCACCCGCTCCGCCCCGCCCCACCCCACCCCCAACTCGGGGGTTAATTTTAACCTCCATACCTACCCCCACCTCCATCTAGTTTCCCTCATACCCACCCTATAAAGATGCGGTACCCGTACCCATAGATAAGAATGCCATCCCTATATTTGATGACAACAACATTAATTATATAATGATTAAGATAATGCCTTTTTTGTCACAACCCGTCTTTTCGAGTCGTTTCTTAATATTTTCTTATTTACTTAACTATAAAAATTAGGAAACATTTTTTTCTAACATAAAACTTTTTAATTTACATATATTATAAACACATCATTGGTTTCCAAAAAAGTTTATAGCAATTACTTAGCTTATATCTCATATCACATGACACATTTTTTTTCAAAATAACATATCACAAAATACTTAATATACATTGAAGACATTTCTATGGCAGCATCCATACCGTTGACTACATAACTGCTCATCCATTGTTGCCAGCTCAATAGTGATTTTATTCTGGCCTCTTGACTAGATTCCCTACAACATGAAATAACTTAATAAGCTATTACTCAGTAAGTTCAAATATAGCCTACAAATAATTTCCTACATATATGCATGATCCATTTATGCTTACTTAGGAACTTTAATTATTCATTTCATATCCTTAACTTAACCAGGGCTGAAGTATTTGTACCAAATGCACACATAGGTCTGCATAACACCGAGACCGCAACATATCTTAAAACTCCCATTGAGCCGAGAGGTTGGTACAATACCTTCTTATATATTTGGTGAGTCATTTACCAATTCTTTTAAATTATGGTGTCATATCATTTATGATGCTTAATAACTTAAGACAAGTCCATTATAAATGCAATTGATTAAATGAAATAAATAACATTTTTGTCCACATTGTAGGTGGGGGAACTCACTTGGAATCTGCTCTATACTTATCCAATTTTTCGATTCCCTCACTATCTGTCTAAGTGTCATGCTTAGACAATTTATTGCCATTAGCTAACTTGTTTATTGCCGACTATTTATCGATAATGAAACTCAGTCATTTAAACACTTAAATTAATCATGGGTTAATTTTCTAAAAGAAACCTGAGTGTTGTGAAATTTGTTTTCTCATATCTTACATTGCCTTTTATTTTGGACGTTCCGAGATCCGTTCAAGCCATTTCACAAAAAATGACATTTTTGCCCTTGATGGGCTTTCGAAAACTTCTCGATCCCTTCTTTGCTACATCATTGCAAAATGTTACTTATTGACAAGAAAAATGAGGCATCTATTTTTTTTGGGTAAAAATTCATTTTAGCAAAAGTTTACGATTTTTGATCCGAAATATGAAAATTTTAGTGATATTGCCCCTAAAACCAAAAAAAATCATTTTAAACCATTGGGCTTCATTTTTCACAAGGATTAAATTTTTTAAAAGTTTTTGAATCAAATTCCTTTAATGTCAAAAATTTTTTCTCTCTTTTTTTAACATCATTTTTGAAATTTTTGTGATTAAAATTTGCAAAATTCGCAACTTATAAACCGCATGGAATTTTCGCAAGCCAATCTCACACAACTTTTAACTGTTTTGTTGAGTTTTACAACTTTTGTGTTTTAACTTTTCTTAAATTTAGATTGTATAGTAGGGTTTCTGGCTGTTTTTCAAATCTGCCCTAAATATTATAAACTTTTCCATTCAACCCCTATGGAATTTCACAAAATTTTGTTAATAAAAATTGTTACACACACTCACTGTTTTAAGCAGAATTGGTATTTTTCCTAGAAATTAGGTTTATATCAAATTCTAATAGAGTCACTATTTTTGGTGAAAACATCAAAACTTTGCTTTTGATTGAAGTTTTTCAAACTAGGTTTTGAAGCACATAAAACCCTAGTGTTTACTCATCTAACATCATCATCATGCACAAAACAAATCACATAATCATGCCATAATGTCCTTTTAATATGCCATAGTTCATATTATACAAATACATGCTAATTTTCATGAAAAAACAAACAAACTTTAAAGTAAAGGGTTATGGGTCTTACCGATGAGTTTTTGAGCTTGGTGAATCTCCTCAAAGTAGCTTGATCTTGTCAAACTATCATTGACACAAATCACAACAAAAGACTCCTATCAAAATCCCTCCAAAAACCCAAGAAAGCCCTAAGAACACATGGAGAAAAGTCTAGGATTTACCTTCCAAAGTTGCTATTCTTTGTACCTAGCACTTGAACTTGATCTAAATCTTGATTGGAAGATGGATTTTTGAGTTATTTTTTAGCAAAATAATTTGAAAGGGTGGGCTTTAGGGGCTGCCGAACCAAAAGGAAGAAAGGAGAAATTTTTGTTTCAACTTCTGCATGATAATGAATATGTACTAAGCGTGATTTTTTCCAACTTTGATGACTCATTAGTCTAAGTCATTGCTTAAGACTTTTGTGGTGAAATCTTGGCTAAAAAGTCGTTGTTAGAAACCGGCCACCACTGGGAGAAATATGGCAAAATTCAACCCGTTTGTGTGGCACTTTATGGTGGGTCCTACTAAATTTTGCACCATATAATTTTACACCGTACTATATTTTTCCGATACCAATATTGAAAAATTGAGGAAATAAGCACTTGCATAGTCTAGAATATGTCAACTTTCTTTTTACCCATCTTTTCTAATCCCAATACAGTATCCCATATATCTTTGTTTATGCTTTATCAGTACAATTACACTATATTGTGCATTTTTTTTACCTTTGTGTGTTTTTCTATACTGTATTCCATTAATTGAACCTTTTTTAGTTTATTTGGTCGGCAACTGACCATTTTTATATTGTTTTGGACTATGGCATGATTTTCTACTTTAATTAACACATCATTGATTAATTTATATTACAAAAATTAGAATTAATGTGATATAAATTTCATGTTAAAAATATTTCATAAATTTTTGAGTATTTAAACTCACAAAATTTGAATATTAAAAATATCTGAATTGCACAAAATTTACAAACATAATACATATTAATATTATCCGTAAATAAATTATATTTCATCGTAATTTTACAAAATATGATCTATTAAGGAATATTAATTAATTAAATTCAAATAAATTATGGATTTAAATTAATAAATTTTCTCGAGCATTACATTTTTAATGACTGTGACATTGCTCTTTTATATTATTTACCATATATTTGGTAGTTATAACCTACAGCTAATTACTTTATATAATGACCTATGGCCAGATGCTCATAAAATTTAACATTGAAAAAAGTTAAGCATATAGATTATAAAACAATGTATGTATAAATAAGTTACATTTTAGGAGTAAGAAATTTAGTAACTTAATGACCTAGTGATGAGATCATCATATTTTAGTGACCATAAAATTTAATTACTTATATTTCTCTTGTAAAAATAGACCATGACATTACAAAAATTTGTACAAATGAGATTATCATGTAATAGGTGCGTAAAGAACGTTTCATGTGCATAAAAGAAGGGAAAAAATTATGTTTATTTAAAATTCAAAATCTGTGTCTTGGAAACTCTAATGATCGGCTTCCAAAATGAGAATTGACCTGACACAATAACCAAGGAATTAATTATATATTAGTTGTCATTTTTATTTTTTACATCACATAAAGTTGGTTATGCATATAATGAATAAGAATAAATATGGCATAAGAAATATTTAATGATAAGTTTGGCCACTATTGAATTTTTTTTTAGATTAGGCAATTTAGTTTAGGAGGGCATCTTAATTGGCCAAAATGTATATTTTTTACAAACTCAAATGATCCAACTCCCTGTTAAAGAGAAAACAAAAATGGACGCCCAAATGTCTGGAGCCAACTAAATAAAAGTAAACTACAAACTATAATCAATTATAAAAAAAAATTAAAAATAATTAAAAAAAGAACATACAAGCTAAATCATGACTATTCTCTAATCTTTACCAATTTACATGATGCATAAAATTGTACAAACTTCTTTAAGAATATAGTTTGAACTAAAAGAAAAAACTAGTTTGAGCTGGTTTTGTTCTAATATTTTCTCTTACAAAAGTTAAATTGCTATATTATTTTAAGTTCGGACTGTTGGTTCGAACTAGGTCCCCAACGGGCTTGTAGTAGTTACATGTTGTATGGGTGTTTGATAAAGATGTTATACCCGTACCCATGAGTAAGAATGCCATCCCTATATTTGACGACAAATTATATAATGATTAAGATAATGCCTTTTTTTTGTCACAACCCGTCTTTTCGAGTCGTTTCTTAATACTTTTCTTATTTACTTAACTATAAAAATTAGGAAACATTTTTTTCTAACATAAAACTTTTTAATTTACATATATTATAAACACATCATTGGTTTCCAAAAGAGCTTATAGCAATTACTTAGCTTATATCTCATATCACATGACACATTTTTTTTCAAAATAACATATCACAAAATACTTAATATACATTGAAGACATTTCTATGGCAGCATCCATACCGTTGACTACATAACTGCTCATCCATTGTTGCCAGCTCAATAGTGATTTTATTCTGGCCTCTTGACTAGATTCCCTACAACATGAAATAACTTAATAAGCTATTACTCAGTAAGTTCAAATATAGCCTACAAATAATTTCCTACATATATGCATGATCCATTTATGCTTACTTAGGAACTTTAATTATTCATTTCATATCCTTAACTTAACCAGGGCTGAAGTATTTGTACCAAATGCACACATAGGTCTGCATAACACCGAGACCGCAACATATCTTAAAACTCCCATTGAGCCGAGAGGTTGGTACAATACCTTCTTATATATTTGGTGAGTCATTTACCAATTCTTTTAAATTATGGTGTCATATCATTTATGATGCTTAATAACTTAAGACAAGTCCATTATAAATGCAATTGATTAAATGAAATAAATAACGTTTTTTGAAAACCTTTTTGTCCACATTGTAGGTGGGGGGAACTCACTTGGAATTTGCCCTATACTTATCCAATTTTCTGATTTCCTCACTATCCGTCTAAGTGTTCTGCTTGGACAATTTATCATTATTAGCTAACTTATTGATTGTTGGCTACTTGTCCATAATGAAACTTAGTCATTTAAAGAGTTAATCCAATCATGGGTTGGTATTCTAAAAGAAACTCGAGAGTTGTGAAATTTGTTTTCTCATATCTTACATTGCCTTTTTTTTTTTGGACATTTCGGGATCCGTTCAAGCCATTTCATAAAAAATGATGTTTCTTCCCTTGATGGGCTTTCGAAAACTTCTCGATCCCTTCTTTGCTACATCATTGCAAAATGTTACTTATTGACAAGAAAAATGAGGCATCTATTTTTTTTGGGTAAAAATTCATTTTAGCAAAATTTTACGTTTTTGATCCGAAATATGAAATTTTTGACGATTTTGCCCTCGAAACCAAAAGCAATAATTTTCTACCGGGCTTAATTTTTCACAAGGATTAACATTCTTTAAAGTTTTTGAATCAAATTCCTTTAATGTCAAAAATTTTTTCTCTCTTTTTTTAACATCATTTTTGAAATTTTTGTGATTAAAATTTGCAAAATTCATAAATCATAAATTGTATGAAATTTTCACAAGCCAGTCTCACACAACTTTTAACTGTTTTGTTGAGTTTACAACCTTTGTGTTTTAACTTTTCTTAAATTCAGACTGTACAATGGGTTTTTGGCCATTTTTCAAATTTGCCCCAAAAATTATAAACTTTTCAATTTAAAACCTATCGAATTTTACAAAATTTTGTTCATTAAAATTGTTACCCTCACTGTTTTAAGTAGAACTAGTATTTTTCCTAGAAATTAGGTTTGCATCTAAGTCTAATAAAATCACTATTTTTGGTGAAAACATCAAAACTTTGCTTTTGATTGAAGTTTTTCAAACTAGGTTTTGAAGCACATAAAACCCTAGTGTTTACTCATCTAACATCATCATCATGCACAAAACAAATCACATAATCATGCCATAATGTCCTTTTAATATGCCATAGTTCATATTATACAAATACATGCTAATTTTCATGAAAAAACAAACAAACTTTAAAGTAAAGGGTTATGGGTCTTACCGATGAGTTTTTGAGCTTGGTGAATCTCCTCAAAGTAGCTTGATCTTGTCAAACTATCATTGACACAAATCACAACAAAAGACTCCTATCAAAATCCCTCCAAAAACCCAAGAAAGCCCTAAGAACACATGGAGAAAAGTCTAGGATTTACCTTCCAAAGTTGCTATTCTTTGTACCTAGCACTTGAACTTGATCTAAATCTTGATTGGAAGATGGATTTTTGAGTTATTTTTTAGCAAAATAATTTGAAAGGGTGGGCTTTAGGCTGCCGAACCAAAAGGAAGAAAGGAGAAATTTTTGTTTCAACTTTTGCATGATAATGGATATGCACTAAGTGTGATTTTTTCCAACTTTGATGACTCATTAGTCTAAGTCATTGCTTAAGACTTTTGTGGTGAAATCCTGGCTAGAAAGTCATTGTTAGAAACCGGCCACCACTGGGAGAAATATGGCAAAATTCAACCCGTTTGTGTGGCACTTTATGGTGGGTCTCATTAAACTTTGCACAATATAACTTTACATTGCACTGTATTTTTTCTATATTTGTACTAAAAAATTAAAGAAATAAGCACTTGCATAGTCTAGAATATGTCAACTTTCTTTTTACCCATCTTTTCTAATCCCAATACAGTATCCCATATATCTTTGTTTATGCTTTATCAGTACAATTACACTATATTGTGCATTTTTTTTACCTTTGTGTGTTTTTCTATACTGTATTCCATTAATTGAACCTTTTTCAGTTTATCCGGCTGGCAACTGACCAATTTTATATTGTTTTGGACTATGGCATGATTTTCTACTTTAATTAACACATTTATCATTGATTAATTTATACCACAAAAATTAGAATTAATGTGATATAAATTTCACCTTAAAAGTATTTCACAAATTTTTAAGTATTTAAACTCACAAAACTTGTATATTAAAAATATCTGAATTACACAAAATTTATAAACATAATACATATTAATATTATCCATAAATAATTTAGATTTCATCGTCATTTTACAAAATATGATCTATCAAGAAAAATTAATTAATTAAATTCAAATCAATTATAGATTGAAATTAATAAATTTTCTCGAGCATTACATTTTTAATGACTGTGACATTGGTCTTTTATTTTTTAATTATTTACCATATATCTGGTAGTTATAACCTATAGCTAATTACTTTATATAATGACCTATGGCTAGATGCTCATAAAATTTAACATTGAAAAAGTTAAGCATATAAATTATAAAACAATCTATATATAAATAAGTTACATTTTAGGAGTAAGAAATTTAGTAACTTAATGACCTAGTTATGAGATCATCATATTTTAGTGACCATAAACTTTAATTACTTATATTTCTCTTGTAAATATAGACCATGACATTACAAAAATTTGTACAATGAGATTATCATGTAATAGGTGCGTAAAGAATGTTTCATGTGCATAAAAGAAGGGAAAAAATGATGTTTATTTAAAATTCAAAATCTGTGTCTTGGAAACTCTAATGATCGGCTTCCAAAATGAGAATTGACTTGACACAGTAACCAAGGACTTAATTATATATTAGTTGTCATTTTTATGTTTTACATCACATAAAGTTGGCTATGCATATAATGAATAAGAGTAAATATGGCATAAGAAATCTATTGAATTTTTTATGAGATTAGGCAATTTAGTTTAGGAGGGCATCTTTAATTGGCCAAAATGTATATTTTTTACAAACTCAAATGATCCAACTCCCTGTTAAAGAGAAAACAAAAATGGACGCCCAAATGTCTGGAGTCAACTAAATAAAAGTAAACTACAAACTATAATCAATTATATAAAAATAATTAAAAATAATTAAAAAAAAAGAACATACAAGCTAAATCATGACCATTCTCTAATCTTTACCAATTTACATGATGCATAAAATTGTACAAACTTATTTAAGAATATAGTTTGAGCTAAAAGAAAAAACTAGTTTGAGCTGGTTTTGTTCTAATATTTTCTCTTACAAAAGTTAAATTGCTATATTATTTTAAGTTCAGACTGTTGGTTCGAACTAGGTCTCCAACGGGCTTGTAGTAGTTACATGTTGTATGGGTGTTTGATACGAAAAACCTCTAGAGAAGAGGGTTATTTTTATTTTTATTTTTTTGGGAGAATCATTTTTTTGTTCTTTACAAGTTCTTTGGAGCTGAGATTGCAGTTGGCTTTCCTGACCAAGAAAAGAAGCAGGTCTTCACTAGTCTGGAATATCCACCACACTTGTAGTCGCGTTAAGTTTGTCTTTGCGCTTCCGTTCAGATTGGGGCTCTTTGATTTTCAGCTCATTGCCAAAGGACCTCAACGACGCAGCTAGATAATCGTTTCTATGTGCTGAAACCCCACATTTATGGAGGGGAAAGAAAACATTAAATTTGAATTACAACGTCATCTCTTTGTAGCGATTATATGTCGAAGTAGCTGAAGGTTGCAGAAGGGCTCTGGAAACTCACCAGTAAGAATGACATCTTCCATATTCGTGCAAACAGCTCAAGGTCTTTTGCCAATTGTTCTGCTTTATGGCAATGTTAATAAACAACAAAAAGAAAACAAAAACCAGTCATTTCACCCTCTTGCTTAACGAGTTTTGCGGGGGAAAAGAAATAAGCAGAAGCCGCCATTGTCCAAAAAAAAAAAGTGTACAAAACCCCATTGTCCAAATTTTACAACTATTCTCAGTCCAAGTTGTATTGTTAATGTAATTTTACTCAAGCTAAACGTCCTTAGACTGTTTTACACAGAACATGCATTTTTTCCTCTCTTTTGGCAAAGTTGTGCAGTGAAATGCTTATACTTATAACATTGATATGTTGGGAAAGACGTTTTCTCAACAGAGACAAAAGTAGGCAAACCTACTGTAACAAATAAGAGTGGTGAAGATGAATAAATTGCAGCTTGAAATTTAGCAAATTTAATTCAGACAGACGAAAATGGTCTTCCTGTCCATCTATGTCCCGCACAAGTACAATATTTCTACAATGAATCATTACTGTCAAATTATAGCATAGAGAATGACTTTTAGAATTTCAAGCCTCAAAAGAAATCACATTTAGAATTACTTGCACTCAATCTTTCCACTCCAAGCTGCTGCAATATTGTCCAAAGTAGACAACAAATTTCCTACTTTGGAAAAAATGAAATGGTTAACATTGTTCACTTAAGCTAGAAGTCGTCGGGTTTATAAGCTAAAATAGGGATGGAGATAGATAACAAAACAAAAATAGCCATAAAATATCAACAATTGATTTGCTCTTTCTTACCAAAAGTGAATAAAACAAAAAACAAAGAAAAAATAGCCTTACCCTCAAGTGACCAAACAAGTCTTACAAAATTTAATCTACAACAGAAGCAGAACACACGGCGGCTAGACAAGCTTGTAAGGAAGCAATTTGGATTCAAAGGTTATTGGAAGAGCTCGGTCACAAACAAAAGAAGATTCCATTGTCGAGTGACAGTCAGAGTGCCTTGCATATAGCCAAGAATCCAGCCTTTCATTCTAGGACGAAGCACACAGGTGTTCTCAATTTCACTTTGTTCAAGAAGAGTGGAGAATAGAAGTGTGAACATGTAGAAAATTCACACCAAGAACAACCTAGCAAATGCTTTGACTTAGCCAATCAAAGCTGGCAAGTTTAAATGGAGTAGTCCTCATATGGCCTAGTGGAGACGTAAGCAATATGGCAATAGCAAGGTAGAAAGAATGGTGTGGAGACTTGTTCGGTTGTCAATCAAGTCTCCAAGTGGGAGATATGTTGAGATACTACAGGATCCCATATCCAGCAAGCCAACCTAAAAAAATTTGAATTTAGAGATACATTGAACAAGCTAATTCACTGAACTTGGAGATACATTGAACTTATAGATTTATTGAACATAGTGGACTTGAAAATTCAATGAATCTGATTATTCAATATATATAGATATTCAATAAATATGGTCATTCAATGAAAGTGGAGGTTCAACGTACGTAAAAGTTCAATGAAACGGAGATTCAAAGAACTTGGGGCTCCCTATGGCCTATAAATAGGCATTCCCCTCCTCCATTACCTTCATTCCATTCCATCCCATTGTCAGACATTCCCAAAGTTGTTCTTTAGTTTCTCCTTGTTCAAGAGAGAAGGTTTAGTGAGGTGTTTTTCTCCTATTTCAAGAGAGAGAGAGGTTTTCTTTAGCTCTTTCCTCTTACTTAGAGAGAAGGCTGCAATACCACTAGAGAGAAAGTTGTAATATCCCCAGTTTCATAATGTAAATGTCCATTAGTCTTTATCTTTTCTCATTTCTATTATTTTGCCGCCTCCCTTTTTGTTCCCCAACACATTGTCCTATTAGATAAATTATAGGAGAAATATGGATTCCCCCCAGACAGGACATTGGAATGTTTCCTTGCCCCCAAAAGCACAAGGTCAGAACCACCGGAAAGCGTACCATTCTCATCTGGAATAGAAATGCGATCCTTCCTTGTCCATTCAGTAATTTGTCCATTAGCATCACAACTTCTGCCAACAGTCACATACAGACGGTCTTTAGCTGCATGAATCAAACCTAGATGTCCTCCAAGATCAACTAACGTGTCAAACTCACTTGGAGTTCCAATGGTTGAGTATTTCTCCTTGTCAACGTCAAATGCAAGTACTTCTTTCTCCTTTGACTCCCAGTAAATGATACCATTCTAAAAGACTGGAGGGTCAAGGTAATTCACATTGGCCCCCCCGGGCACCTCCTTCGAAATCATCCTCCCGTCGGATGATCCCCCAGTCATCACTGAGGAGACGAGGTGCTCCTTCTCAGTATGCTCTAAAAAAACAAGTTTGTGTGCTGCCATATGAGACTCTTGTTGATTTTGTGTTGAAAACTGCATGTAGTGGCGGTTTCCTCAAAAACATCACCTCCTCTCTCGGTGGATTGATCATGAAAAGGTTGGCGTGCATCCTTTACTCGATGGATCAACAGTCCAGTGCAGCAAAATTAAAAAGAACTAAGTTGGCCTGGCAACTCATCTAATGAAGCCAAAGAGATGCGATAGAAGTTAACATCTTGGATCCAAGTCAATGACATCACGGTCGGAGTAATCCTCTGCAAGGATGATGACGAGTTCCTCTGCAAGGATGAATTGATAAAGATAATTGAGATACATGAACTGTGGTACGTTTCTTCTTTTGACACATGTACTTAATATTGTGTTGCTCGCAATGCCTTTTAAGATGAAAAAAACTTGCAAGCTGACTTCGTAATAGATGAAACAAAGTGAATAAGATAGCAATGAAGATAAACTTAACTAAATTTTAAATAATCCCAAGAGATAACATAATCTTAAATTTAAAATTAATAAATTAAATGCCATTAAATAAAGCATATGCTAATAGATTACTACAGATATTTAAGTTCAAAGTTCAATTCTTGCCCTTCATCAATCATCTGGTCAATCTCTCTTTATCAATCATCCTTTTCATCTGGACTGTGGCTATCTTTAGCTCCCTCATAATTAATGGAGGAACCTACATTCAACAAAGTAATAGAGATTAACCATTGCAGAAAGTAATGTGGACCAAATTAAAAGTTAGATAAATGTTCTCACTTGTTTATGCTGGTGATTTTCAAGAACAAGTATAAGGTTTTCTTTATCTGCCTTGTGCAGCGCATTCTTGTCCCTGCAAGGAAATTGCAGCCATCAAATCCATAAAACATATGCTAAAGAGCTTAAAAAGCAATATAAACCCAACAGCTATAAATGATTAGGTTCTTTAAAAGAGTATCAAAAAATGTGCTAAACATATTTATCAGTTAATATTATTCAACTTCCACTCCCACTATTATCCCGCACTCAAGAACAACAGAAACTCTAGAGCAATACACCGACTTACCTTTCCACAAATGCTAGAAGTGACTGGTACCATACATTATGGGCATAGTCCTCGTATTCATTGAAAATCTCATAAAATGAGAAACAAAGAGTTTCAAGTGCTGGAAATGGCAAGGCACACTTCTTCTCCAAAATGAGTTTTATAAAATGACTGCAACATTTCAAAACCAAAATACTTTTAAGTAACTACTTAGGAAAATGTTTGAGATCAAACAGTTCCACAATTGCATACCTTGTTGAACAACAATACTCCATCTTCGCAAGCTTCACCAATGCACCGCTGAAAACGCAAATAGAAGTCGGTAAAACAAATAAAATGAATACGGATTCCCTCTTTCTCTATGCAGTACAGAGATACACCCAAAACACACAACATTATGACATATATACCTTAAATGATGAAGGGAAATTGGAACATCTTCTAAAATGCTCCCAGTAATGACAGCTTCTCTCAAATTGCATGTTCTTGACTGTTGATAATAAAAAAAGAGAAAATGATACTAAATTTAACTAGTCAGGCATTAGCATCATGCTAGTACCTGGATAAATCAAATTAAGGTAGGCATACTTATTCATTATCTCTTTTAATACATAGTTATTCATTATCTCTTTTTATACATAGTTATTCATTATCTCTTTTTATACTAAGTTTGACTTATATACATTTTGTTTAATGACATATAAATTGTTCAAATAAAATTTTTGTTCTGTTAGTCTGTCTAGTTAGGTGAATCAAATTATAGTTAAATGGCTTTCATTGTGTGAATATTCTGTAAATCATTTCAAATTCTATCGTTCTAATTACTAAGAACTAGCAATAAGCTAGTTGGAAGATCTGATGTAACCATAAAAGTATACATTTGTCAAGGATAAAATCATTTATTTATACTTTTATTCTTTCTAAATCCTCTAAATAATAACATTTTTGTATTAATTAGTATTTTTGTGTCTTAGTGTGTAAATATATTTAAAAATTTATTTTTATTGTGTTTTTATGTTTACTAATATTTTGGTAATTTTTAGAGGTTTCAATATGTTAAATATGTGTTTAGTTTGTAAATAATTAAAACCGTAAAAATAATGAGTGGTTATTTTATTTTAAGTCCTATTTTGCTTTATAGTGTGTTTGAAGTTTGTAAATATGTTGTATATATTTTTAGTAATTTCTAAAAATATTTTTGAGTCTTAAAAATCATATCTATGTTAAACTAAAAAAGGCTGAAATTTTAAAAGTTTGTAATTATTTTTGTATATTTTACTATAAATTAAATATTTTTAATAATTATTGTAAATGTTTTGTTTGTAAAATAATTAATTTTAGTGTGTTTGTTAATTTTAGATTTGAAATATGGAGGAAAAACAAAACAAAATGGAGCAAAAAGGGGCAAAATAGTCCTCAAATGCACAAGAAACGAAAAAAAATTCAAAATTAAAAAAGAATTGACATGTGGTAGCACCAAGACCATCCGATTGCACCGCCAAAGCGATTTGGGCCTTCTCAGACCAGCCTTTGGATTAGATGCGGTCTTCCCCATGGTGTTCGTCTTGGTTGCCATCCGATTAGAGTACCTTGACTGATCCAATGATCGAGAAGAAGCCTTTTACTACTATTTACATTGACTCAATCCATGTCGTAGCCTCAGTCTATGGTCAACGATCTAACGGCCCTATGTTTGTTTGTTTTGTACCTGTGTCACACCTGATCATGAAGCCTAACTTGCAAAATCTCCATCCGAAACATGGAGAAAGAAAAGAAAAAAAATAAAAAAATAATAATAATCAGCTTTTTTGCTGATCAGTGGGAGGGGCGGTTGAATAAAAAAAAGAAAAGAAAAGGATAAAAAAATAAAAGTAAATAAAAGAAATGTTAATAAAAATAATAATAATAAATAGTGAATAGTGGAAATTTTTCAATGTAAAAGGGGGTGCTTCCCCCTTCATTCGGCACCCCCTCCTTCTCCTGCTTTAGTTTTCCTCTACTGAGCTTTCTATTTCAAGAGGAAATATTGTTAGGTTATTTCTTCGATCTAAATTTTAAATATCAAAATAATGTCTTAATTAGTATAAAGAGTGTGGTGAGACAGAGATGATCTTGTATGCATAGTACTATGGTATGGATTTTAACTCTATATCTGCTTTGTCATGTTTATATTTTTATAGAATAAATTATATTTTCTATGTTTTTAATAATTATTGTTAATGTTGTTATGCTATTCAATTCTTGCATAAATTCAGTCGTGATTTCATTATGTAATTTAATTATGTTGCATAATTAATATTAATAATATTGAAATCATACTTGTTTATTAAACTGAGTTCTTGCTATATTATAGACATGAGCTGGCACAGTAAATGCTTGGTAACGCTTGATTTATTATTAACAGAGGATTGCATAGTATATTCTTAAACCATTTAATAAGACGAGGTGTTGCCAGAACTAACACAATAATTTATTCCATAAAAATATATTAATTTTGAATTGTTATTATCTTTTGTATCTCAAAATTATGTTAATTATAATTGTAGTGATAGCAGTTATAATTTTCATAAAAGTAAGAGATGATCATTTTGTTACTTTTTTACTTTATTATAGCTTGTTATATTATCGCTTTCAGTTAACTCATAAAATTAGTAAAAGTACTTGCAATTAACAAGAAAAGATATAATAAATCAAATGTTTTAGATAATTATTATTTAAAGTTAAATTTTCATATCAGTTACGAAACATACAAAGGGATTCTCAAAGCTTCATTGTTTTAATTTTATGTTTGAATATCTTATTTTAAAATTTTCAAAAATATTTGTTTTCTTTTAAGTTTTGTTTCAAAAAAATCCATTTTCTACTTTAAATCGAAAATTTTCAATATTTCAAAACCCAACTTTTTGTGGACACGACAATCTTTCTGTACTATAAAAATCCACTTTTAAAGAAAATTTTTAGGCGATACAAAAAAAAATTTGTCACCCCTCAACCATCTTATTGCCAGTCTCTAGCAATTAAGCAATAGAATTTTTAAATGATTTATAGAATATTCACACGATGAAAACCATTTAACTATAATTTGATTCACCTAACTAGATAGATGAACTGAACAAAAATTTTATTTGAACAATTTATATGCTATTTAACAAAATGTATATAAGCCAGACTTAGTGCAAAAAGGGATAATAAATAATTATGAAATTTCATAAAAAACTGAGAATAAAATTGTTATGATATTATGATTTAAATCACCCCTGTAGATAGCAACGCTTCAAATTTATTATTTATAACAATTACGAACAAAAACTTAAAACAAAAATATTTACAAAAATTAAACAAACTTTACAATTGTGGATAGTGCAATGTTTGACTCCCTCAAACTTTCTCCATAACCCATTTAATGAGCTTCGAGTCAGTAAGTCCTAAACCAGTTGGCTTAAGGATTAAGGTAAGATTCATATAATGATCAAATTGATAGAATTCTAATTTCTCATTACGGAGTTACATAAGAAATTAAATTCTATCTTAGTCTAGGTTTAATGTATTGTAAACACACTGATGTTTCTATCCAGTAATCACCATTACTATAATTCGGATAAAATTATTCCACCAAATTAGGAATAGAAAATATCACAATCTTAAGCAAGATAAAATGTCTAGCTTTATCTACTGATTGAAAACCAATGTTTATATTAAGTACACATAGTCATATCCTTTATATTATGAACACTTCATATACATGATTATGGACTTTTTTAAGTATTGGAACCTTTACGATATTTGCATACATATATATATCCACATATATATATATATATCATGGAGAATAACAAGGAATATTATTTATTAATAATACAATACTTTATTTTTCATGGTGTCCAATTAGGATAAAAGGACATGCTTTAAAAGCACCAATCCCAACAAAAGGGTTCTCTAGCCTTGGGCTTTGATAAATTAGAGGAGATAACAAATACCTTTTAAGATCTTGAAAAGCTTGTTCATAGTGATCGCTCTACTCGAACTTTGTGTTCTTATTTAAAAGCTGAATGAAAAGGAGGCATTTATCTGAGGAGCAAGTAATAAATCTACTAAGTGCGACGACATAATCAGTGAGCTTTTGTATGTCTCTCTTGCTGCTGCAAAAGATTTGATCTGATTTGGGTTCACTTCAATCCCTCGCTTTGTTACCAAATATCCAAGAAACATCCCACTCATAACTTCAAAGGTGCATTTTTCTAGGTTCAACTTCATTATACTTTCTCAACACATCAAAGCTCTTTTGTATATGTTGTACATGAAGCCAAGCTTGCAAAGATTTCACCAGCATGTCATCAATGTAAACTTCCATATTCTTGTTGTCCTGTTCCTCAAACATCATGTTGACTTATCTCTAGTAAGTTGCTCTCATATTTTTTAGCCCGAAAGGCATGACTTTAAAGAATAAGGTACCATGCTCTGTGATGAACGTTGTCTTCTTCTGATCTTCTAGATGTAGGAGGATCTAACTGTACCTAGAGAATGTGTTAAGGAAACTCAGAATCTCATGACCTACGGTCGTATCAATGAGTCAGTCTATATGAGGCAAAGGATAGCTATCCTTTAGACAAGCCTTGTTCAAATCAGTGAAGTCAACGCACATCCTCTACTTGCCATTCTTTTTCCTCACAATCACAACATTGGCAAGCCAATCTAGCTATTGGACTAGTCGAATAAAGCCTGCTTCCAATAAGAATTTAACTCTTCTTTTATGATTTGATTCGCTAAACTCCCAGTCTTCTTCTCTTCTGTCACTTTGGTCGATGGTTAGAATCGACATTGAGCTTATGTGTAATAATGATCAGATCAATACCAGGCATATCTGTGTAAGACCATGCAAAGCAATCCTTGTTAGCTTTCAAAAACTCAACTATAGTGTTTTTTTTACCTCTGAGTCAAGCTATGAGCAAACATTCATAGTTCTTCGTTTATCTTGGGGGTCGATCTGTACTCCATCTAGTTGTTCGAGAACTGGCTCTCCCTATTCCTTTTTGCTTAATCGGTTGAATGACTCGCCTGTAATTGCTATAACGTCACTCTCGCCTTGTGCTTCATGGCCATGAGGTAATAGCTTCTTGTGGCATTCTGACTCCCTTTAATTTCTCTCAACCTTATCTTTTGAAGATCATGTTGTACCTAGAGGGGCAGTTCGTGACAAGGAAATTTGTCATTTTATTCTCTCCTACTGCATAAACTAGCAACCAAATCCTTCCTACTGTAGTTGTTGCTTCGTCATTAAATTTGACAAGCATCGTGATGAATTTCTCTACCTCATTTTCATTGATTTTCATTTCTACAAGGGTTGTTAAGCACAAAATATTTGTTGAGCTATAATTGTTGATCAAGATCCTCTCTATCTTGTAATTTCCACATTGAGTTGGATTACTAGCACATCATTGTGCTATCTATCTAGTCCTGATGCTTCGTTACTATGGAATGAAATACAATGGTCACCACACTCTTTTTCGTTCATCATGTTGGTAGATGGTTGACTGGCCCTTCTTTGATAGGCCTTGATCTGATTAGCAGTATCCCCACTATAAACTAATACTTCGTATATAGCTTCAATTACTTTCTTGACTGGGGATCGTGGTGGTGTCCTCTCTTGGGTCCGAGCCTTCCTTAGTTTATCCTACTCATGATTGAGTCCATAGGTTCATAACCCCCTTTCCAACAGTTATTCTCTCAATGGCCCTTCTTTAATAGATCTGCTATCTCAACTCGTAATGCTTTGCAATCGATCATTAAATGGCCAATACCCTAATGGAATTCACAATACTTAGATTGGTCACGAGACTGGCTTGGGGCCATCTTGCTAAGCCATCGAACGTAGTCCTTCCCCTTAAGTTATACAATGAGCTCGGTTAGAGAGATGTTGAGTGTATATCTCGGTGAGGACAACAACCACTTGCTTCCTCCCTACATCCTATGTTCATCTCTTTTCCTTAATTCTTTCTACAATGGAGTTCTTGTTCTCTCCCTCTGCTCTAGTTTGGCCTTTAGTGCTGGTCTTTCTATTCATCTATTCTGAGCCCTGTTTCATGCTAACTCCCTCTTGCATTGTTTGTTTTCCTCTTCCAAGTCTATCCATCCCTTTGCTTAGTTAAGAGCCTCTTGAATCGTTTGAGAGTATTTTGAACACATGCTTTCTTTAAATTGTGAGTTGTGAAGGAGCCCTTTCTTTAAAGTCTCCCTGGTTGTTCTGTCTTCTAAGTCTGAAACTTTGAGATGGCTTTGTTGAATATCTTTATATAAGTCACAAGGACTCCCTTGGCCTTGTACAACTGACCATAAATCTTTAGTCGATGTGCCCATCTTGATATGGATCAAGTACGCCTTCACAAACGAATTGGTCAGGTCTTTAAAGCTGTTGATCGACTCTGCTAGTAGATTACTAAACTATCTCAATGTTGGTCCCTTCAAGCTTTTGGTGAACAACCCGCACATCATCTCGTTGAGTATGGAATCAAGAATGTTCATGGTGCTAGCCACATTTTTATATTGAAGCAAGTGGTCCTTAGAATCTACGACTCCATCGAATTGAGCGAATACTAGATTATCGTATTTCAGTGGAACAACAAAAGTTATTCTTCTGGTGAAATGAGTCTCGCAGATGTTCTTTGAGATGTCATCGAGCATAAGTGTCTTACTCATCGTCCTTGTTCCTTTCTAGTCAATCTTTTCTTCAACAAACCTAGTGTTCTATTCTAACCTATCATGCATCATTTACTAGATAGATTCTGATATTAGCAGCGCCAGAATAGGAGTGACCTCTGGCTGTTATGTAACTTGTTTGGGCCCTGTAAAGGAAGACTTGGTGGTTCAGGCTACCTACGGTCTTGTTGGCTGTTGAGCCGCTGTTGTCACAGTTAATGTAGTTATCAAGTTCGTTATTGTTGCTGGGATCATCGAATTTACTACAATCTGCATAGCTATAATTACAGCTGTTAGTTGTGGTGTGGTATACAAGGGTTGCATTCTGCTCATTGGCCTTAGCATTGGCTGCTCCCTGGTGGGTGGCAGCATCTAATAATGTCAGTGCATCATTAGGGTGGCTGAATCCCTAGATTAAGGGTAGAAGTATGAATGCACTGAAAGTTGAGAATTCTGGTAGCTGACTTGGCTTCTAAGTAAATTATTCGCTGAGTTGTTTGAGCCACCTATAACGCTCCTAAGAGTAGGCTGCCTACTCTTGGAACAGCTTCCTCAACGATTCCACTTCCATAGTTAAGACTTCAAGCTACTGTCCTGCTATGATGTGGTTTGTTTGTTTTTTTTCGCTCTACTCATCTCGAATGTTGTGATTGTTGTTGTCATTGGCATCACTGCTCATGTTTGGAGTTGCTAAAATCCTCGCATTGGTGATCTAAGGGCCTATGATAGGTGCCAAACTATAAATGCTGGATCTATAATCAAGTTAGATTAAATTAAAATTGTAATTTTAAATTATATCTAAGAGATTTAGGCCCTCAAATCACCGTTATTAGGTTTTAGCAAACTTTATAACACGGTTAGTGAGCCAATTATAATAAAAATCTTATCAATGAAGTTATAATAAATAAACAAATGCATAAAAATAAAGATAACAAACACTGATTTTAGAATGGCTCACTATATAAATAAAGCTACATTTACTGTGGTTCTGTACTATGAAATGAATCTAGTACAGAGTACAAATGTAATGAACAATAAAATGAATATAAGCCTAAGAAGTATGTATAAATTTATTTCTACAAAGTCTCTATATGCCTATCTCTGTATCCCTTTAGTAATGTTGCGGCCTCTCTATTTATAGAGATCTCTCGTGAGATCATTGACCTCAACATGGTAAAAGTAGTGGATCCTCTAATGCTTACAATAGTGGGACATGTGTCATCTTTATATTGGGCACATGTTTTAGACTTCACTCCCACTCCTATGTCCCTCTTCGTGATTTAGTGGATCTCCTTTTATAATCGCTAAACTCAAATCCATTTTATCGATCACATTGAACCAAATCTCCATCGCAAATAACACTTGAATCCATCCAAGCGAGTTAAGCAAACTTCTATCGAACCAAAATTATCAAACCAATCGGTCCTGACGACCAAAAAAACTACTGACCGATGACCTAATACTGACAGTTGAGATAGAATTGAACACTCTTCTTGGGCTCGATTCACTCTGATCACAACTTAATCATCCCACGTTGGGCCTTTGCCTCATGAATTGGGCCTAATCAAATCATACCCCAACAATGTGTAAAGGGATAACTGACACTTGTGTTTTCTTAAGGAAGTGTCATGATGGTTGTGTGAGGGATTTCATGTAAAGGAAGTAACAGTTAATCAGAACGATGGGCTACTTGATCAACGTGATCGATTGCATTTCTGTAGTCAATTTCATTGACTAAGGAATAGAGGGCACTATTGGAGTATGATTTAATCAAGTCCAAATCATTAAGCAAGGGCCAAACTTGGGAGGCCCGTAGTGCGATTTTAACAAATCGAGCCTTGTGGAAGTGTTTGATTCATGCTCGGTATTGATATTGTCTAGGGGCGACTGTTCATTCGACTAAAGTGTTTGATGGTTCGATTGCATGAGCTAATGCTTCAGTTTAATAAGGGACACTCCACTCAGTTTGTTTGAAAAATGATTGATGTCTATTTATAATCCTAAATCCTCTTAAACTTTTGGTTTGATGGGATCAATACATTAGATTTGGGTTCTACAATTAAAAGGGAAGACCTACTAAAACATGAAGAAGAATGTGAAGTTATGGTCCGAGACTCACGCTTAACTAGAGACTGACAACTGTCCCACTGCTCAGAGCATCAGCAGACCCACTTTTTCTACCATTTGAAGCCCACGAACTCACAAGGTACCTCTATAAATAGAGGTCACAGGCAGTATCCAACATCATATGAATTCTCTAACTTACACTAATACTTTGTAGGAACTCATCTTTAGCAAATCTCTTTAGCTTCTTCTTCACTCAAATACTTGTGTTATATTAAAGAATAGTGGATATAGCTCTCATTATAGAGTGAACCTGTAACGCCCCGAAATTTATTTAACGTTAATGTACTATACATGATGAATTAGTGTGCCATAATTAACGTTTTAACATTAATTAGATTATTTGGTTGGATTTTGAATTTTTGGTTGTTTTGTTAATTTGATGGATTCAAATGATTTCATATTGTTTTAAAATGATGTTTTGAGTTTTAAAATACAACAATTTGTAAAATGTTAAAAATACTCCGTTTTACAAAACCGTGGACGGCACATGGTTTTCGCACAGTAAAATCGCCCATTGATTTTTTCTATTTATTCTCTCTCTCCCTCTCTCTCTTCACTCAGCTTACTCACTCTCTCTCTCTTCCCTCCCGTGATTCTCTCTCGGTTTCCCCTCTCTCTCTCAAATTTCTTCACAAATTTTTGAATCAAAATTCAAATCCAAGCTTCGGGATAGCAAGGAGGAGGCTCGGGGACGTGATTTGGCAACTGAGATCGCGGATTGAAGCTTCGATTCGAGGTGAGTTTTGAGATTTCTAAACTTTTTTCAAAATTTTCAATTTTGTGCATTTTTGAAATCTAGGTTTGTTTAAGCTTAGAAAATCGTGGATTTGAGTTAAATGGACTTAGAACAACTAGAATCTAAGCTTAGATTGAAGAAAAACAGATTGAATTCAAGATTTTATATTTTTCTCCTCATTTTCTCATTTTTGAATTTTTGAGGATTTCGAGTTTAAATCTTGTTTAAATGAGTTCAAACATGTTCTAGTATGTTTTTCTATCAACTATGATTGTTTTTCATGCCTGGGATTTGAGAAAAACAGGTTAGAATCAAGATTTGAATTTTGGGGATCGAGAAACCCGTGGCTGGGATTTCTGGATTTTCCCAGTTCGGCAGGCCGGAGTGAGGATCGGCAGGCCGGTGTTCTTCCGACCGGCAGGCCGAACCTGAGGAAGTGTTCGGCCGACCGAACTTTGCTTCCGGCAGGCCGAACTGTGCAGTTCGGCCGGCCGAAGCAAGGCGTCCTGCAGGCCGACCGAGGCATGAAGAATTTTGTGATTTTCACCCGTTTTCATTGTTTTGAACCTTGATTTAAATCCCAACCTTATAGGATGATTTTAAAGGTACAAATGGCACACTAGGACATCATGAAATGGTTTAGTAACATAGAATGTCTCGAACTAGATATTGATTGACTTAGTTTGTATCTAGGATCGTTCGTGGTTTCGCAGAGCTAACGTATAGCGGACCGGGATTACGGTGTGGGGCACCGGCACGAGTATTGAGGTAGGACTTCTATCCTATTTCTTTGGTAGTCTAGTTTTGAAATTGATTTGGCTTTGAAAAGGGTTTCTATCAAAATGTTTTCAACGGTGTTTGAAAATGGATTTATCGGCTATATTTTAATATACCGTGAACTGAAATGAACTTCATAATAAATGTAATTGACAACACTCAGTAATTGGGTTTTGAATGATAATGATATAAACACAAAGGCATGATGCCATATCAAAGATCGGGTCATGTAGCGATCGACCTTGTGGACAGGTCCCGAAACCCAGCTGGACCACTACGGTGGTGATATCATGGTTTGCCTAGGAAAAGAAAAATGGTACTTTTGATTGTGCGAGTAGACTGTTCTGGGTCAGAACGGTTCTACTCAAATCATCTATTTATTCATTCATTTATTTATTTATTTAAGTTTTCTTTGAGTACTCCTAACCATGAATTGTTTTTTTTTTAAATTAAATTATTTTATAAAACATAGTCCTACTGAGCCTTTCGCTCACATTTTATTGTTTTAAATTTCCTCCTCTAGGTGGTTTCTCATTTAGGTTTGGAGAGGATTCTTTGGACCGACTCAGGAGCAATAGGATGATTGATTTATATTTTGTATTATTTAATCAAGGCATGTAAGATTCAACTTTATTTGTACTTAGACTGTGATTGTATATATGATATTGTCAGAACCATGTGTGTGCATAAGTTGTGGGTTGTGGAACCCATACTCGCGGTTCTTTATCAATTTTTATTACTTGCTTAACATTTATAAATTCGTTTACAAATATGTGGTAGAAATCTTCTTATTTCTCACTTAATTTGATCCTTAAACCATTAGTTTTAATTAAATTCTCTTTTAATTAATCTAAATAATCCGCCACATCATCTCCTGTACTCTGGGGCGTGACAGAATGGTATCAGAGCTCAAGGTTATGAACCTTGGGAATTATACACACATAGGTTTGACAATGAAATACCTCTGATAGTCTAAATTTTGTTTTCAGAAGTGAGAGGATGGCACCTAGACGTTGTTCGACTGCTGACGCCGAGTTCGGAAACGATGAGAGCATGATGAGGTCTATGTTTGCAGTTTTCCGGCAGATGGCAGCCAGGGCTAGACCGAAAGACTCTAGCGTTGGTAGTCGGCATGCGTACTTTAAGGAATTTCGACGGGCGTCTATTTCAACTTTTGATGGCAATAGGGATCCGCAGTTAGCAGAGTATTGGTTGGATTCGATCTTGAAGCATTTGGATACTCTTGGTGTGCCTGAGAAGTATCGTGTGGAATTCGCGGCGTATAAGCTCGAGGGTGGCGCTAACACTTGGTGGAAACAGACTAAGCGTCTAGAGTGCGGTGGCGATATCAGTTGGGACAGGTTCGAGGAGCTGTTCTATGATCGGTATTTTCCGCAGGGGTATAGAGATCAAAAGGCAGCTGAGTTTTATAGATTGTAGCAGGGTGATCTGTCAGTCCGGGAGTATGAGGCAAAGTTTAATGAGTTTGCTAGGTTTGCTCCATCAGCGGTGGCATCGGAGCACGAGAAATGTATTAAGTTTCAGGAAGGGATCAAGGCTCCTATTCGGCGGCAGTTGGTTGCTCTACGGCTTAGGAGTTTTGGAGAGCTTGTGTCGTCGGTGATCTCTGTGGAGAATGATTATGTGCAGTATTGTGAGGACCGAGCCAATGCTTCAGGAGGACCGCAGAGGAGTGGCAGGAAGAGCACCAGTAGTCGCCCAGCTTCGGGGAAAGGCAAGCAAGGCGGTGCGACCAGTGGCAGCAGCAGTTTGTCTGGCAGCGGGCGCAACAATCCCTACAGCTTTCATTGTCATTTCTGTCAACAGCCCGGACACATCAAGAGGAATTGCCCAATCAGGAGTGCTCGTCTTGGATCTCAGACCAGGGAGGATGCCAGTCGTCAATCTCAGCCTCAGCCTCAGACCCTACCTCCGCCTCTGCAGTATCCACAGTTCTCTCCTCAGCAATTCTCATATCCGGTACGGGGGCATCAGCCGCAACATTTTTAGAGTAGTGTTCCTCAGTATAGAGCGCCGAATACAGGTAGTGTGCAGTCGTCTCCATCTCAGCAGCATCCGTCGAGTAACCCAGGACCCAGCAATGTCGGTAGAGGAAAAGGAAAGGCGCCAGTGCAGGTTCATGCAATGGCATCTGGAGGGTCAGATTCTTATGTTGGTAACGCGATTGTCGATGGTATGATCTTGGTTTTCAGATCTTTAGCTCGCGTTTTATTTGACACCGGTGCCTCTCATTCTCTCATTTCGAGTTCTTTTGTACATGCCTTGGGATTAGAGGTAGAAGAGTTTAATGAACCCCTAGTTATAACTTCTCCCTTGGGACGGGTGTGTGTAAATTGTATGTGTAAATCATGTAAAATAAAGATTGGGGATGAGATTCTGAAAAGTGATTTGATTATACTCCCCATGAGCTCCTATGATGTAATTCTAGGGATAGACTGGTTGTCCAGGTATAGTGCAGTTGTGGACTGCCAACTTAGAAAGGTGACCCTAGTGTCTGATAGGGGGACGGTGATCACTTACCAGGGTGATTGGTTAATGAGTGAGCGTCTCATGAAGTCGTGTCTAGGAGGGCGAAGGAATCTAGGTTGTTGTGCTTTTCTTGCCAACCTGGATTGCGAGCCCTATGTTTCGAGTGGCACTGTAGTTATTCTGGTGGTTGATGAGTTTGATGATGTTTTTCCCGTCGAGTTATCAGGGTTACCACCGCATCGGGAGATTGAGTTTGGTATCGAGTTGTTTCCAGGGACATCGCCAATTTCTATGGCACCTTATCGGATGGCGCCGGCAGAAATGAGGGAATTAAAGAAGCAACTTTAGGAGCTTACTGATAAAGGGTATATTCAGAACAGCACATCTCCGTGGGGAGCACCGGTTTTGTTTGCTAAGAAGCACGATGGGACTCTCAGGTTATGTGTGGATTATCGACAGCTAAACCGTGTTACGGTGAAGAACAAGTATCCCTTGCCTAGGATTGATGAGTTGTTTGATCAGTTAGGAGGTTCGCGGTACTTCTCGAAGATTGATTTGCGCTCAGGTTATCATCAGCTCAGGATCAAGGAAGAGGATATTCCTAAGACAGCTTTTAGGACTCGGTATGGGCACTTCGAGTTTCTGGTTATGTCTTTTGGGTTGACGAATGCTCCGGCAGCTTTCATGGATTTGATGAACAGGATATTTAGGCCGTATTTGGATCAGTTCATGATCGTGTTCATCGATGATATTCTTGTGTATTCTAAGACTTGGGAGGAGCATGAGCAGCATCTTCGGATTGTGCTTCAGACTCTACGGGAGCACCAGTTGTATGCTAAGAGGGAAAAGTGTGAGTTCTGGTTGACTGAGGTCAAGTTTCTGGGTCATGTCATCTCGGAGCATGGTATTTCAGTGGATCCGTCCAAGATTGAAGCTATATTGGAATGGGAACGACCAAGGAATGTAGCAGAGATTCACAGCTTCTTAGGTCTTGCTGGATATTACAGGAAATTTGTAAAGGATTTTTCGAAGATTGCAGCTCCGTTGACGAGATTGATCAAGAAAAATGTCAGGTTTGAGTGGGATGAAGATTGTGAGCTTGCTTTTCAGGAATTGAAGAACCGGTTGACTTCAGCTCCAATGTTGGTTATTCCTAGCAGTGACGAGCCGTATGAGGTTTATGCGGATGCTTCAGGGCGCGGACTTGGATGCATGTTGATGCAGCATGGGCGTGTAGTTGCGTACGGATCGAGACAGCTACGACCTCACGAGCGAAATTATCCTACTCATGATTTAGAGCTTGCGGCGGTGATTTACGCGCTGAAGATTTGGAGGTGTTACTTGTATGGAGCGTCGTTTCAGGTCTTCTCCGATCACAAGAGTTTGAGGTATCTGTTTACTCAGAGGGATCTTAACTTGATGTAGCATAGATGGATCGAGTATATGGAGGATTATGATTTCGCGTTACAGTATCATCCCGGGAAAGCTAATGTGGTCGCGGACACGCTTAACAGGAAGTCTTTTAGGATTCTTGCTTGTTTGATTTTTGAGGACGGGAGCAGGGATGCGACGGTGAGTGAGTATCGGCTACGGTATCATGAAGACTGTGATCGAGTTTCGATGTATCATGTGGAAGCGACTCCAGCTCTTGTTCGGATGGTGAAGCAAAGTCAGTGGCAAGATCAGCATTTGCAGGGGATTTGGTCGCAGATTCAGAACGGGGAGCAGTTCAAGGAATGGAGCGTGCATGCTGATGGATCGTTGTACTTTCGGGAGCGCCTTGTAGTTCCAGTTATCGCCAAGGTGACGAAAGCAGTTCTAGATGAAGTCCATAGGTCTTAGTTCGTTATTCATCCGGGGAGCACCAAGATGTATCATGATTTGAAGAGGCAGTATTGGTGGAGAGGCATGAAGAAAGACGTTCGAGAGTACATGGCCAAGTGTTCGACGTGTCTTCAGGTGAAAGCTGAGCATCAGAAGCCTGCAGGTCAGCTTCAGCCGCTTCCTATTCTAGGGTGGAAATGGGAGCATGTGACGATGGATTTCCTCACAGGTTTGCCGAGGACGGAGCAGCGTCATGATGCAGTTTGGGTTGTGGTCGATAGGTTGACGAAATCCGCGCATTTCATTCCGTTTAAATCGACGTGTTCTAGGAAGGTTCTCGGGGAGTTGTATATGCAGAATATTGTGAGGTTGCATGGAGTTCCTTTGTCCATCACCTCTGATCGAGACACCAGGTTTAATGCTAAGTACTGGAGGAGTTTTCAGGAGGCTTTGGGTACGGATTTGAACTTCAGTACGGCATTTCATCCTCAGACTGACGGGCAGTCTGAGCGGGTTATCTAAGTTCTCGAGGATATGTTGCGTGCTTGTGCGTTGGACTTCGGCGGGAATTGGAAGCAATGTTTGCATCTGGCGGAGTTTGCGGATAACAATAGTTATCAGGCGAGTATCGGGATGGCACCGTTTGAGGTGTTGTATGGGCGACCGTGTCGATCACCTGTGTGTTAGGCCGAGCCGGAAGATAGAGTTATTCTTGGGCCGGATGAGATTCGTGATAGCAACGAGAAAGTCGAGGTGATTTGAGATCGGTTGAGGGCAGCTCAAAGTCGGCAAAAGAGCTATGCGGATAGGAGACGTAGACCCTTAGAGTTCGCGGTTGGAGATTTCGTTCTCTTGAGGGTATCGCCTCGTAAGGGAACTATGCGGTTTGGAGTGAGTGGGAAGCTCACGTCGAGGTATATTGGGCCATTCGAGATCACTCAGCGTGTTGGCGTGGTCGCTTATCGGCTTGATCTACAGCCCGAACTTTCTCATGTGCATGATGTGTTTCATGTGTCGATGCTTAGGAAGTGTCCGCCTGAGCATGGTAAGATAGTTTCGTTCCACGATGTGCAGGTTCAGGAAGATACGACGTACGAAGAAGTGCCGATTCAGATTATCGACCGGAAAGTTATTAGCTTACGTCGTCGTGAGATACCGTTGGTAAAAGTCGTGTGGCAGCATCATGGGGTTGATGAAGCCACTTGGGAACTAGAGTCGAGTATGCGGGAATTGTATCCGCATTTGTTTTGTTTTTGAGATGAGTTGTAAATTTCGAGGGCGAAATTTCTTTTAGGGGTGGAGAGCTGTAACGCCCCAAAATTTATTTAACGTTAATGTAATATAAATGATGAATTAGTGTGCCATAATTAACGTTTTAACATTAATTAGATTATTTGGTTGGATTTTGAATTTTTGGTTGTTTTGTTAATTTGATGAATTCAAATGATTTCATATTGTTTTAAAATGATGTTTTGAGTTTTAAAACACAACAATTTGTAAAATGTTAAAAATACTCCATTTTACAAAACCGTGGGCGGCACATGGTTTTTGCACAGTAAAACCGCCCACCGATTTTCTCTATTTATTTCCTTCCTCTCTCTCTCTTCACTCAGCTCAGTCACTCTCTCTCTCTTCCCTCCCGTGATTCTCTCTCGGTTTCCCCTCTCTCTCTCAAATTTCTTCACAAATTTTTGAAACCAAATTCAAATCCAAGCTTCGGGATAGCAAGGAGGAGGCTCGGGGACGTGATTTGACAACCGAGAACGTGGATTGAAGCTTCGATTCGAGGTTAGTTTTGAGATTTCTAAACTTTTTTCAAAATTTTTAATTTTGTGCATTTTTGAAATCTAGGTTTGTTTATGCTTGGAAAACCGTGGATTTGAGTTAAATGAACTTAGAACAACTAGAATCTAAGCTTAGATTAAAGAAAAACGGATTGAATTCAAGATTTTTCATTTTTCTCCTCATTTTCTCATTTTCGGATTTTTGAGGATTTCGAGTTTAAATCTTGTTTAAATGAGTCCAAACATGTTCTAGTATGTTTTTCTATCAACTATGATTGTTTTTCATGCCTGGGATTTGAGAAAAACAGGTTAGAATCAAGATTTGAATTTTGGGGATCGAGAAACCCGTGGTTGGGATTTCTGGATTTTCCCAGTTCGGCAGGCCAAACTGTGTGTTCGGCAGGCCGGAGTGAGGATCGGTAGGCCGGTGTTCTTCCGACCGGCAGGCCGAACCTGGGGAAGTGTTCGGCCGACCGAACTTTGCTTCCGGCAGGCCGAATTGTGCAATTCGGCCGGCCGAAGCAGGGCATCCGACAGCCGACCGAGGCATGGAGAATTTTGTGATTTTCACCCGTTTTCACTGTTTTGAACCCTGATTTAAATCCCAACCTTATAGGATGATTTTAAAGGTACAAATGGCACACTAGGACATCATGAAATGGTTTAGTAACATAGAATGTCTCGAACTAGATATTGATCGACTTAGTTTGTATCTAGGATCGTTCGTGGTTTCGCGGAGCTAACGTATAGCGGACCGGGATTACGGTGTGGGGCACCGGCACGAGTATTGAGGTAGGACTTCTATCCTATTTCTTTGGTAGCCTAGTTTTGAAATGATTTGGCTTTGAAAAGGGTTTCTATCAAAATGTTTTCAACGGTATTTGAAAATGGATTTATCAGCTATATTTTAATATACCGTGAACTGAAATGAACTTCATAATAAATGTAATTGACAACACTCGGTAATTGGATTTTGAATGATAATGATAATAAACACAAAGGCATGATGCCATATCAGAGATCGGGTCGTGTAGCGATCGACCTTGAGGGCAGGTCCCGAAACCCAGCTGGGCCATTACGGTGGTGATATCATGGTTTGCCTAGGAAAAGAAAAATGATAATTTTGATTGTGCGAGTAGACTGTTCTGGGTCAGAATGGTTCTACTCAAATCATCTATTTATTCATTTATTTATTTATTTAAGTTTTCTTTGAGTACTCCTAACCATGAATTTTTTTTTTAAATTAAATTATTTTATAAAACATAGTCTTACTGAGCCTTTCGCTTACATTTTATTGTTTTAAATTTCCCCCTTTAGGTGGTTTCCTATTTAGGTTTAGAGAGGATTCTTCGGACCGAACTCAGGAGCAATAGGAAGATTGATTTATATTTTGTATTATTTAATCAAGGCATGTAAGATTCAACTTTATTTGTACTTGGACTGTGATTGTATTTATGATATTGTCAGAACCATGTGTGTGCACAAGTTGTGGGTTGTGGAACCCATACTCGCGGTTCTTTATTAATTTTTATTACTTGCTTAATATTTATAAATTCTTTTATAAAAATGTGGTGGAAATCTTCTTATTTCTTACTTAATTTGATCCTTAAACCATTGGTTTTAATTAAATTCTCTTTTAATTAATCTAAATAATCCGCCACGTCACCTCCCGTACTCCGGGGCGTGACAGAACCACTATAAATTCTACGTGTGGTATCTTTTACTTTTACAACAATTATTTTTTTTCTTTGCAATTTTGATTTTCCTTTGGCATTAATATTGCATTAATCTTGTTTGTGAAGCTTGCTAAAGACCTAATAACGGCGGTTTAAGGGCCTAATAACCTTAAACTAGTTTATAAATTTCTTTTTAACAATTTTCATTTTATTGTAGATCCAACCTCTACACACACGCCTCCTAAACATCTTTTATTTTAAATAGCTCTTAATTAACTTCTTTCATAAAACTATGAGGAATATAATGTAAACATAAATACCGTAACTCTCTTCTTATAAATCCTAATTGAAACTTTCATCATATTAATGGTCAAGATTTAATACCATGTCATTTATTTTAAACAAACATATCATAGGTGAGAGATGTACTTGCTTAGTTTGTAGACTTACTACAACTATAATTAAGTTTATTCAATACTTCGTACGCTCATCTCTTTAGAGTGTTCATGTCATAATCAACATTTATAGCATAACAACCCAAGAAACTATAAAACCCTAATTTATGTTTTTATTAATTCTATGATGAATTTTTTCATGATCAATCCTCACACCATCATCATAAATTTCATGAACCATAACCATATTATGACTTCTTATCAAAATCCCTCAAAATCCTAATATACCAAAGTCGTGAAATCCTAGTGTTTACGAAACTTATGCCTTGCTCCTTATAGTACTATGAATGCCTAAAGAATTGAAAAGAAGAGAAACCATGGTGGCTTAATGGTTGGATCTCCAATATCTATCTCTTTTAGGTGATAAGCATGTACGAAAGTAGTGGGAGAGAAAGAATGCTAATTTCTGAAGTGAAAATTTGTGATAATTCTCTAAGTGTAGGCTTTGATGTTGGATTCATAGTCATCCAAGGGCTAAGATCTAAAATAAAATAGTCATTTGGGGCTCTAGGGCTAACTAAAGTCAGTTGTACTTGAAAATCTCGTGTTTTTTTTTTTCTCTCTCTCTTTGCCCTTTTTTTTTTCTCATGACGGGCACCCTAGCCTTAGGTGATCGGCACGTTGGTGCTCTATCCTAAAACCTTGTTTTTTGTTTAATTTGTGCACCCAAACTCATATTTGACCAAACCCTCCTTTTTTGTGTTATTCATCATTTTATCTTACTTAGACATTTAGAAGCTTGTTATCTCAATCAAATAATCAAATATCGAAATCAAAAAAATCACATTTTTCATCACATGACATTAAACCTTATAACTTTGATGTGAACTTCCACAAGCATATTGAATCCCTTGCCAATATCACCTGTAACTATACTAAATAAATTGTTATTAACACTTATTCATGACATATGCTATCGCAACTTAGATGTCTTACTCCTAATAATCGTTTAGTAACTTTCGAGATGTTGCAGCAAGCTCCCAAGGTAGAGGTGCTCTGTCCTAGTGAAGTTGCTTCGCTGTCTCTTCGACAATTCGGATCATCACGACGTGTTACTTCCCTCCGACCCATGTAATCTTTGATGATGATGGATCTAAACTCAACCGCAATCTAATGGTGAGAAAGACGAAGATGATGAAGAAGTTTTGGGCTTATTGGTTTAGATCCTCACGGCATTCGTCTTCATTCTCTTCCGGACAGTTCCAAATCTTGTCATTATTCGTCTCATGATGGTTCTAGATCTTCATAGTCATTTGTCATCATTTTTCTCACAGCAATTCTAGATCTCCGAGAGCCATGATCGCAAGGCTGATTTGGTGGCTTCTAGATCTCTGTTTATTGTATATTTTTTGTTGTATTATTTGTAGTTAGATCTATGTTGTGATTGAGATCTTGGAAAGAAAAATATCCTAATAGAATACAAAAAAAAAACCAAGTACAATATAAAAATATCCCACCATAATATTTTTTGTCGCCAGCTCCCGATGATCAGAGCCATAAATGACTGGCTATTGTTGAGAAAAAAAACATAATGGTGGGATATGAAAAAATCCAATCAGGTTATTAAAAATATCAGGTCCAATTAGTGGAATAATAATTTTTCAAATATCAATAGCGTAAATAAAAATTAAAACTGCAAATATGGCATTTATAATTTTTCAAATATCTATAGCATGAATAAATATGGCATTTATAAAAAGAAAATTGTAGTAAATAGAACTTTTTCAAAATATAGTACCATATGAGAGCTTTGTACTGTAACAATTTTTTACTTTTTATTGTAACTTACGAGAGCTTTGCACTATTTAGTAACCAAAAAGTTGGTTTTAACCATGCTTGTCAAACAACTTATTTTTTTTACTTATCTATTTGTTATGAGCAAAAAAAAATTTATTGATAAATTCTTTTACACTTATTCATTACAAATATTTTTAAAATTTGTTAATTACTTTAAAAAGTTTTTAAAGACTATAACTTAATTTAATAAATTAATTAAAACTTTAAATTTTAACTTACTATAATATAAAGCTCACTTAAACTATAAAATATTTAAGTCTCAATTTTAACTTCTAACTTTGTTTCCACGCCTCAATGTTATTGGTTGTCGTTGAAAAAGAAAAAAAGAAAATTGTTCGAGGAGTATTGGGGCTTTCTTTTTTCCTTTTCTCTCCACCAAATCCAAAAGAAAAGAAACCACAAACAAACAACAATGGAAGCAAAGATTGGGAAATTCTTCGAGTCGGTCGGAACCTTCTTCTCCGGCGGCGAGCAGCTCCCCTGGTGCGATCGCGACGTTATTGCCGTAAGAAATATCTCTCTTCCCCTTTATATATATAGACATTTATATATTCCTTTCACTATTGAATATTGCTTTCAATTTTATCTTCTGTAGAATAAGAGGTGAATCGTACTGTAGAATTGGCTTCAAAAAAATGCATAAAAGAGTCTCGATCATTCAGAGGAAGTAAGAATTGGTTTCTGCAAACTCGTTTCATCAGAAACACTAGGGTTTTTTTTTTCTTTTCCCCAACTATCTTGTTAGTTCTGAAAGGCGTTTTTTCCTAGATTAAGTTCGTTTATTAGTAACGTACTTTCCTTTAAAATGCAAAAGGAAGAGAAAAATAAAAAAGCTTTCAATTTGGCATTCATGGCCATCTAGCCCATTTTAATACTAGGATTTTTCATCATAATTTATCTGGTTGATTTGGATTTTTTTTAATCATTAAAATTCTTTTTTAGTATGTTAAATCACACAGTAAGGAATAATCATTTGTCGTTTCTTGATTGATTGTAATCACTTAAATCATCCAGGTCTTGTAATTTGTGAAATCGAATCAACAGTGTAAATAGATGGTGGATCGATATAACTTGCTAGATAGTCCTAATCTCAACCATTTGATCGGCTAATGGAAGAGAAATTATTAATATGTGAGGTACAAATCCACGTTATGTTCCTATTGTATATCTTAGTTAGTCTATCTAACACTATTTTAATATTGGATCTTGTAGAACATTTTTCTAAGGGGCATACTTGTTATTGGTCAAACGGGCAACATTTTGTGGACAATTTTGGTGTTGGGAATTTTTCAAACTATTGCAGGAGATACTAAAATTCGGTTCTGTTTCGAGAAATGTCTGATAGCATTAGTCATGCAGCAGAGCACACTGATTGAATTTTTTTTTTTCTATTGATTCAATGTTACTGGACTCGTATGTTGACAGGGATGCGAAAGAGAGGTTGCTGAGGCTCAAAACGGCTCATCTGATGAGTTGGTGAAAGAATGCATTATGCGTCTGTCATGGGCTCTTGTTCACTCAAGGCAGCCAGAAGATGTACAGCGGGGGATAGCAATGCTTGAAGGTGATCAAGTATATTCAAAATCAGATGCCCCTCAATCATTCAATGTTGTTTCCATTTATGTACCTAGCTAGGCAGTGGGCGTGGATGGTGCTGTTCGATTTATGACTTCATTATGCTTTGAATAACTTGTCAACACTATATTTGCAGCCTCTGTGGCTGATAGTGACATCAGCCCTCTTCAACTAAGAGAAAAGATTTATCTTCTAGCTGTTGGGTATTACAGAAGTGGAGACTATTCGAGGAGTAGAGAACTTATTGAACAGTGTTTATCGGTAAGAAACATTTTTACCCAATTTATTTATCAATTTGTAATTGTAACATCCAGATGCTTCTCATTGATGCATTTAACATTCAATTTTAATGCTGTAATATGTTCATTCAATTTTAATGCTGTAATATGTTCTTGCAAATTCTATGATGTTCTAGCTTAATAATCATGTGCTGCACAACTTTTTGAACCACATGCTTGCATATATGTATAAACTACTAGTCATTTGTGTGGCTTTGATCATAATGCAAACAACATGGTAGGAAAAATTATCGGTTATTCTTTGATCATAATGAAAACAACCCAGTAAAAAAAATGCTCTGCTACTCTCAAGTTGTCGGTTGTATTTATAATGTTTGTAACTGTGAATTGTTATTTTGTAGATTGCACCTGATTGGAGACAGGCACTGACCCTTAAAAAGGCAATTGAAGACCGGATCACAAGAGGTAACAATCAGCTATAGTTTCTCTTCATTATTATTGTCTTTCTATATCATAGTTTACACATATATGTTTATACATAAGCCCTACATACAAGTCAAGGTCCACATACTTCTATTGGTGATTTTAAAGTAATGCGATGGGATTATTATTGTCATCCCATACAAAGAGCTTTTATAACCATTGATGACTATTAGTTTCAGCATCTCTGTTATCACTGTTGTCATTCTTAATGGCTGTAATCTCCATACAAGATCCCAAAGAAATGATTTTTAATTTTCGTCTCGAGCTTGATACATGTCATAAACTCCAATGTGAGTTTGCTTGTATCATTTGAGTAAATGAATTAAAACATTCTCCTTCATTTTGTTGTGTCTAGATGGTGTGATTGGCATTGGCATAGCTGCAACTGCTGTTGGGCTGATTGCCGGTGGTATTGCTGCCGCTGTGTCAAGGAAGAAGTGAGGTGGCCCTCGTACTTAAATTTATGTTGGGAAAATGTATGACATGAACCAGTGAATATGCTTGATCTTAGGAACTGAGTGATCGTGCTTTATTATGTGGTGAGGTAAATATTTGTATAAACGAAATTCATGTTCAGTGTTTATTGTCGTTCTGGTGTTCACCTCGTTGTAAAGCAAAGAGTAATAGTAGAAACGCCTTTCCTGTTATTGATTATATTATATTTTATTTTCTTGTTAACTCATAGATGAAAATTACATGTTAATATTACCTGTTTTATATTTTAGTCAACAAGGTATTGTTTATGAATTTTGGTATCAATTTAGTCCTCCGATTCATAGTTTCTAGTAGAAGAGATCATTGTGCCTGCTCTGTTTGACGTTATACATCGTTCATCTTTCAAAAGTTGAATCTTCTGGAATTTTAGCCTTGATACGTGGTGTGTCAACAGCGTGTGCCTTTCTGGCTTCTTCAATTGCATCACCATGAACATATCTTAACCATAAGAAGTGCCATGCGAGATATTAGAATTGAGTTAAAGATTGCCGGTTTGTCACTATAAACCTAAAAGAGACATTAAAAAATGTGCTTTGATTAGAGAAAAAAGGGAGTGGGGTAAAAGGCATTTGATATCTTCTTTTTTCTTTTTTCTTTTTTCTTTTGGAGGATATGACTTGGTGTAAAATTTTAGGCCTTCGAAGTTGCAGAAAAATTGGCATATGATCCAGTCTCAATATGGTCTATTATTACGAAGTTGGGATAAGTAAATTTTGGTTAATGCATTAAAATGGCGTCCTATAACGTTTAATGCTTTCCTTCTGAATCAAGTACTGCTTTCTGGTATGAAGTTTATTGATTTATCCAAAAGAAAACTATGGTATGTTAACAGAACGATACTTATAAATGCTAGTTCTCACGATCACTTCTTAGGAGGAGAGGGTAGTAAATCGCCTTGTTTGCATCAATCTACCGGATGACATTTAAAATGATGTTCTACTTTAAAGGGGAAAAAATAAATATTAATATATAATAAACATGTTTGGAGTGCCAAGTTTTTCTAGACAGAGTCGTCAAGGACTCCATGGCCCAATGGATTAAGCGCTGGTATATGGAGAGGTTCTGGATTCGATCCCCAGTGGAGTTGAAATGCCATTAAAAAAAAAAAAAAACCTTAAGTTAGAAACTAAAAATTTTAAAATTAGCAGGAAAAAAAAAAGAACAAAAATTAAAAATGTATCTATATAAAAAAAAAAAAAAATCTCCCCAGACCACCCCCTTCACCGGATTTATTTAAAAAACAAAAAAAAATATATTAATGAACACTAAGCAGGTTATACATTGGCAAGGACGTGCTTTGATTATACATCTAAGACTCCAAGTGCAGTTTGGCTTTGTTAATCATCAACCATTGCTTCTCATTTAGAAAGCGTTTGGATTTCTTTGCACAATCCATTCTACCAAATATTGAGACATTTTCCTTTGATTTTGTTCCAAACATAGGAATTTATTTATGAATGGTAATGTTTCTCACGAGCAGAGTTTCGTTCCCGCTTATTTCAGCCAAAATTTCTTCATCTAACGCTTAATTTATGCACACAAGTTTGATATTGAGTAATGGGTATTTCCAAGATGTTACTGTAATGGGATTAGTCTTCTCAACATCTACAAATATAACAGAATGAAAAAGTGTTGGTTAAAATGTTTTCTGCCCTGGAGATATATACGATGAATCTCTCAGAGACTGTACTTGGTGCAGATAGCACTCCCCTTTGGACTTCTGCATGACCCATAGATGGTTTGCTACCATCCTAATAATTCTAATAGATAAACATGATTAAAATAAATAAAATTAACTCAAATTCGAAACTAATACCAGCTCCTAAATGAACTCTAACTATGATCTCCATCAAGAGTACATGTTCAAGATCTTTTCAAGATTTGAAGGCCATTAATAGGGAACGTGAAAACACTTGGCAAAGCTTACTTCCTAAGGAAAGTGCAATGACTGTGGAACTCAACAAAACTCTGAAGGACTAAACAAAACTTCTGTTCTTGAAATATAATTCTTAAAGGATTGCTATTTCTAGAAGATGTTGCCAGTTTAAGTACACGATGTTTTGTGCAAAATTTTACAGTGCCCACTTTATATATTCAGATGCAAAAGCTCCATTATAGGTATATTACACATTCAGATCCAAAAGCCCATAAGCATACAAGTGTTTTCATCTTCAAATGGCAAGTTTTCTTTTTTTCTTTTTTGTTGGTTTCCTTGTGACCCAAGTCATGGGTGCTACGATCAATATTTAGCCAAGATTATGCATTAGATTGTTGCTTTCTTCTCTTCAACGTAACAAGAAGTCCACCTCTCATCTTTAGCACCAAGGACAAGATATAAGGTGGATTCACCAAATTCTCAGCACAGCCACCGTCATCAAGAGAAATGACCTCAAACTCCCACATCATAGCAGCTGCAACTGACTTCATCGGCACATATGCTATCTCCTTCTCAAGACAAATCCTGGGCCAACCATGAAAAACCAGGAAATGGAACTGATCTAATGGCAGAAACACCCCTTTGTCAGCATCTAACCGGCTAGACATAGTATTCTAAGGAGTAAATGTTGTAATAAATTTTTGAAGACATTTTATCAATAAAGAGTTTATTTATTATTCATATACCAAACGTTATCCCCTTTATGAAATTACACTAAGTAGCACAATTTTAATTTTTAATATTAGCAAATAGTAAACTTTTAAAAATATTGACATTTTTTAAATTATATACTCTTTTTAAACACAGTTTTAAATTTTACTTATCTTTTTTCTTCTTGTCGTTGTTTCATGTTTCTCTCTACGTTATTTATACCAAAATAAATTTTGTTTTAATCAAAACGGACTATTTACTAAATATTGTTATATTTTGGTTTATTTATTTTTATTCCTAATAAATGATAGCCTTGTTTCCTCCTTCTCCTTTATTTTCAGGGTTTCTTTTTTCGTTTTTTTTTTAGAAGAATTGTTAAGGTCTCCTTCTCTTTGAGCTGTTGGGTTTTCTTGTTTTGTGTATGGGCATACGGGGAACTGAATTTTCTTGTATCTTGAGCTGGGGTTGGGGGTTGCAAGTGGGTTGGGCTTTTGTCGTTATTACTTGCTATTGTGTTCATCTGCTTCAATTTCAAAACGTTGTCGCCCTTTTTGGATGACATGATATGGGTCCAGTTTTTCAATTTTAATTTTTTCACATCATGCGGGCCGATGTTTTACTTGATTGAGCTGCATGTCGTTCCAATCTTGTAATTTGCTGTAGATAAGTGTGTTGAGAATCATTTCATATGTTTGTATTATTTTAACGTGAGGAAAGCTATTAAGCAAACTATATTTCAGCCACCATAATCTTCTACTAGGTTTTTAGTTTGTTTTCATGGCCTGTTTAGGAAGAGGAGATACCCAAGGCTAGAATTTTATCCCTTGATATTCGGTTAAATTTTGGAATATTCAATGGTTGGAATTTAATGGATCGGTAAATTCCGTTAAGCGTTTAAAATTTCCAACAAAATGAGTTTAAATTCTAGAAAAGTTACGTCCACAACTGTACCGTTGTTATTTCTTAATCTAAATTGTTAGGTAATTGTTCGCCCATTCCTACCCGTACGATCATTGTAAACATTTTTCCATTGAAGTAATCACATATTTACAAGTTTTATAAGTCATTTCCTCACAGCCACAGCCTAAACCCCGTTACTGCTTAATTATTAGTACATTAATGGGCCTATAATTGCCCAACCTAGGGTGTTTTTCCACATGGGATGTTTTGTGGTAAAATCCTCTATGTGTGTGTTTGTGTGTTTTGGGGATAAAATACTTTAAAATATTATCTCTATGTCATTTAGCAGCAGAAAGAAAAGGGGGATTAAAAAGTTTCAACGTCTCTAAAGTTATAGAATGTGATTATCCAAATTCTTGAAATAGAAGATGGGGCTTACAAAGTTTCATCGTATCTAGAGCTAGAGAATATGAATATCCAAATTCTTAAAATAATGACTTATAATGACCATGAATTAAAAAGTTAAGAGATCTCAAAAATCAAATTTTTTAAAATAAAGACTAATACATTAAAAGTTTAAAAGATCTAAGCATCCAAATTCTTAAAATGAAAATTCGTCAAATGTTACAAAATTCAGATACATATAGCTCGAAAATTCTTTTTTCAAATCTTTTGTATGATTTTCACGGTATGTTCAGGCAAAAATAATGTGGTTACGTTTTTTCAGGAAACACTTCTATGCCTTTTTTTTTTTTTCAAGATAACAACTGCACTTTTTTTTTTTTTAATCTAAACGAGTCTATGCAATAGTAACAATACACTGAAATTTTGAACTGAATTCTTATAATGTTAGCACCTGCGCCCTTGAACTTCTCATAATTCGAAACTTCGTCCCCTAAAAATTGCTTTTTTGACAATTTAGTACCAAAATCAGTCCAAAATTTCTTAAAATTATATTATAATTAGGGTTTAAGGAACTGAACTGTCAAGAAAACAACAGGTTAAAATTTGTATGACAAGTTAAACCCTTTTAATACGATCACTGTTGGTCCAAGTCAAGTTCAACTGTAATCAAACAAATTAGAAACACAAAATTTGTCACTAAAATAACATTATAAGCTCTTTTTTTTTTTCTTTTCCTTTTATGTAGTCCGTTTGGATTCCAACCTTTTCTTAATAGCATTCCAAAACGCAGGAATGGCCACTTCCTCAGGAACTTCTTTGAATGATGGCAAGTAATTTACGTCAACAATAACATGGTCTCCGCTACCTTCCTGAATCTGAAATTTCACCAATACCCGTTTGTTATTTACTCGATAAGAGGATAGAAAACAGTTGAATCGTAAAACTAAAATGCAACTTATTAGTGGAAAAGGCTGGGAAAAAACAATAATTCAAAATTTATAAAATGCACAAAAAATTTTGACGCATGGTTTTATAATGTGCGAGCTCAAATTTTTCATGATAAAACTCACCACCAAATCACTACCATATACTTCTTGATCAAGAATCATATGGAGTCAATCATACTTCGACATAAATGCCTCAACATGTATTTACAGCTTGCAGAGATGCAAGTTATTATCTAAGTTTGAGCAGAAAAATCAAACAGGAAACTTACAACAACATCAAAGCCAAAGATGGTCAGACCAAGATTTCTCGCGAGCCACTTTGCGGCCTCCGTGGCCAAACCATGATCAATATTATCTCCACAAAGCTGCTTTTCTTTATCAGTGGGAAGAGATTTTAAGCTACAAAAGAAGATCTATTCAGTTTTGGTATCAAAGCAACAAATCCAGAAAACAAAAAAAGAAGATAAGAAATTCATGCCACCTGTCAAACACCAAAGGTTTGAGATCATGATTTTTACATAATTTCATCAAGATATCTGCATTTGGTGTAGACTTCTTAACCGCATAAAATACTTTGTCACCCAATACGTAGAATTTATAGAGCGTTGATGAGTGGTCAACGTATTCCTGCAGTTAAAGAAAAATCCTATTTTTTAAATCTTAAACAAATTCCACAAACAATACATATCATATACTTTTGCTTTATAAATGATCCACGTATTCTTGCAGTTGCAAACATTTCTGTCTCACATGTTACAAAATATCCAAGAGGTAAATGGTCCAAACAGTTTCTGGTTTTACTTGCACAGATGCTTTTGAAGAGCCTTAAACTGATGCATAATTCTGTTAGCATGGTTCTACTCAGATCTACTTTCTGGAAAATATTTTGTCATATAGACACACCCAAATTGATCAAACAAAAGTTATTTCTTGCTGACCTGAATTATTGCTGGAAGAGGAACTTTCAAGTCCTTGAAATCTTCAACTTTAAAGACTATTGCCTGTCAAATAAGCACTGTCGAGCTAGATTAAGAGAATATAAAATAGGCGAGGAATTTGGATCAAAATCATCTGAAGAATTATTCTTAAAGCTTGTAGTTTGAAGAAAGAAAATAAGAAGTCTGTTAGTGCCTGAAGCCAAAAGAAATTAAATTAGTGTACCATATTATGAGCATCGGCTACACCACAAGCAACTTGAGGTTTCACTATACTTGGAAGAGTTAACTTAGCCTGGGATAATCTCTGATTAAGATTGGGTTCACTAAAATCATCAACCTGAAAATTTTTAGCTTGAGCTTAGCAGATAAAAGCATCAGAAACTTAGAATCACGTTAAGTTTCACTGATTTGTGAAGCTCAATTACTACAACAGAATAAAGACCTTAAGAAAATGGGGACCCCTGATTATTTGTCTGCCAGCAGCATTGAGGTCTTCCAGCCCAAGAAGAATCTCTTGAATTTTTAGCCGATCCAATACTGGGTAAATTTGATCAAGTTGATCAATTACACAACAGTCCGTGTGATTATCCATATATCTGTTCAACAAGATTAGAAAGCACTATGATATTCAGTATTTTAGTAACATACTAGGGATGACTCGTCACCGGTGCTTCTAATACTGAAATTACTTATAGCCTTGGGGAGAAAACTGCAGATGATTAAGTATAAACAGAATAAACAGAAACAAAGAAGCTTCAAATCCCAGTACACGTGTCTAGAAACAGAGTAATTACAACCTCAAAATTTCCTTACACTCTATACACATAACACGAAGGTAATAAACTCCAAAGAGCAATCAAAAATAGATAACATTCTGTTTTCAACATTTTCAAGCTCATATAAGTACAAAATTGTTAGTTACATAAAAACACACATACACGTACACATATAAATGCATAACCTGATGGATGCACACTAACATGCCATATGAGAAAGAGCACTAGACCAAAGTACCTTTTCAATTCTTGCATGCCCCTGGTGAAAGTTATTCTATTCGCAAATTCTGCAGAGTCAGTCATATCGATAGATACGATTTCATCTGTTGCTTTATGAAGGATTACATCAACCTCTTGTAGTTGAGGTGAAAGAGGAAGCTCAAATGTGAGGGGAAGGAACATTAACCCGTCGCAAGTTGGATATAAAGGAAATGCACCCCTCTACAAAACTCAACAAGATAATACATGCAAACAGAGTTACAGCTTAGTCATGGTTACAAAATACATGGCAGAACATTCGTCTCTGTTGTAACATTGTTTATATTCATTTGTTTGCAGAAGGCTTTACCTTAGCAAAATCTTCTTCACGTGAAGGCTTCATGATATAACCAACTGTGAAAACACCATTTCCGATTGCCTGCTTGCAGTGCAAAACATTAAAAAAGGAAAATTAATTGCATACCAAATAAAGTAATTGGAAGTAAGTAACAACAAGAGTTTCACTGTGCAATTCTTTCTGACCTTTCTATTGAAGCGGCAAATAGTCAAAGGTAATTCCTCCAACTTGTTGATATAAATAAAGCTTGAACTTTCACACACATTCGCACCTTCAACATCTTAAAACAAAGGAAAACAAAAATAAATAAATAAGGTATAAATGAAGCAATAAAAGTCAGATTAATACTTACTTAGAAGAGCGATCTGCAAATTAGGAATGGGCAGTTTAAGAGAAGGGTCCTTCTTGTGGACAGAGACGACATACAAAATAACGCCTTTAACGTCACGCATAATCTGTTTGACAGCATCTTCGGTGTCGAGTGAAAAGCAATGCGTTGAATAGAGCGTGGCCATGTTTTTAAGAACATTAGCCTATATATTCAGTACATAATATATATATATATATATATGTATATACACACACATACACACAGCATTGAGTGAGAATTGGGGGCAGAGATTTAGGAAGAAAATTGAATTGATTGAAGAAAGAAACAAGAAAACTACCTTGGGAGATGAAAGAGCCACATCGTAAGAAATTGCCTGCAAAAAAGAAAAAAAAAATTAATAAGATGAACAAAATAGGATACATACACAGATGAATACATAAATATATATATATATATATATATTTAGAGAGAGAGAGTAATATGAAGATGAATGGGAGAAAGAGAATAGCAGAGAAAGTAGAGTGGTGTACCGTAGTGAGAGAAGAATAACGGAGTTTACGAAGGAGGGAATTGAGAATGAGATTATTGTTATCTTCAACTGCGAATAATGCCGAATCGTCCAATATCACTCCACCGATTACGCCATTATCAACCTCCATCTCGCTCTCTCTCCAACAGATTCGGATTCTTCACTTCAGTCAGTTTTTTTTTTTTTTTTTTGAAATTGAGATTTAAGTCTGGTAATGGTTTAGTTTAAGAGAAACCAGACGGAACGAACAGTAAGCTTCAAATTGAATAAAATTGATCAGAAAACAAAAATGGCAAAATCAACTATCTTTGATTGCAGCTAACCTTAAACAGTGAAAAAAAATTGGTTGTTTTAGAGAGAGAAAATTGACGGCGGTGGGTGCTATTGAAGCAGTGTTTTCTAGAGAGAGAAAGGGCACCCAAAACAAGTGAGGGAAAGAAAATTAACAGGATACAGAGAAAAGAACAGCGTTATAAAAAAAAAAGAGGGGAGGAAAGAAAAAAGAGGGATACGGAGAAGAATGGTTTTTAATGGTTTTTTTAAAATAAATGGTCAATTTTTTTTAAATTAGACAAATGATTTTTTCTTATTACTTATAAAGTTAAAATGTTATAAATAATCTATACTATTATTAATCAGTTAAAATACATATATCAATGATAAATTTTAATACATCAATAATATACTCAATAATAAATCTGAATACATCAATAGAAAATTCAAATACATAAGTGATAAAGCATAATATAACAATGATACAATGTAATATATCAATGTACTAATATATTAAAAGTTCTTTCATATTGTAGGTAGTGTTATAGGTGACCAATAGGGCCTATTTGAAGAGTTCGGTGTTACGGAGGACAGATGAGAAGATTTATGTATGAATACCACTATAGTATGTTTTTGTTGTTCAAAGAAAATGTCTTTCCACTATTTGATATAGTGTTTTCAAAGTTTTAAGAAAATTAAAGTTTTAAGAAATGTTTTACGGAATGTTTTATGTAATTATAAAGTTAAGTTTTAAGCTATAATTCAGTTAATGTTTCTTATTAGGTTTAAAAAATGAAGTAAAAAAAAAAGTTAAGTGACGACCCAAAAAGACGGGACGTCATAGGTGATATCAGAGCGGTATCTTGTCATCTCATTTTGCGCTGTCATATGTCCTTTACACCATAGCTCAAGTAAGAAGAAAAATTAGTATGTAACAATTACGTGTTTATGCCAAGCATAGCTTTGATGTCGGCACTTCCAGATGAGCAACGAGAAGGCAAAGGTCTAAGGATGAATGCAATGTTATATGTTATAATGTCCCTACAAGTTTACAGCAATTACCGTCCATTAGTGGTATCAAGTCAACGATGATCAAACGTGATCAATGATGGTCAACAGATGGCCAATGACTCAAAAATTAAGAAGATGAGCTTATGACACGTTATGATGTTTTTGCGATCAACAATGTTGTGCGTTTGAGCAAATCTTACTCTATTAGAAGTCAATTCGGTATTGGCCACACGTATAATGAGGAAAAGCAGATCAAGATAATGGAATAATGGAGGTCCAAAAGTGATTTTCAGTGCTATATGGAATAAGAGTGCCTAAGAGCAATCAGACATTAGATGATTAATTATGCAATCCTTTTGAGCTTAAGCATTCCGTAGTTGAGCTGAGACATGCTAATGAGCTCATAACCACCCAGATGGGAATCACGATCAAGACAATGATGTCAAATCTGTCAGCAAAAACCTCACTGGTTGAAGGATGGAAGCCAGAGATTTATACATTATGAGAAAATTACAGAAAAATGTAATTTGAAAATGGATATAGGATGGGAAAATTATGGATTTATGGCCGGATAACCCTGATCTTTTGATAGTCATGATGCGATTTGGATAAATATAAACCCTATTTTCAAGAATAGCATTCATTGGTAGAATACTAAACCTTTGAATGAATGGAAACTACACTCAAATGCTCAAAGATCAGAGTTGCGCAGCAGAAGAGTAGTGTTACAATTCAAAGAAATATATCAATGAAATGGTGTAAGGTTTATGAAGTTCTAAGTTGAAGGCTTAGTTTTTATTAAAAAAGTAGTAATGCAAGAAAGTATGTTAAGAACGGAAAGGATGATAGGAAATAAGAGCATACCTCTTGTCAAGTTTTTATGATGCAAACACAAAGTAGAGGCAGCAATATAGAAATAAGAAAAGGATAAGAAGATGAACTACCCATGAAGGTTCTAATTTTCGACGACGAAAATTTTTAAGGAGGGTAGATTGTGACACCCAAGTATTTCTAGTACATTAAAAATGCAATAACTTAAGGATTAGTTAAGCAAACTATGTGTCACAAGGATTATTGCTTAATCCAATCTTTATGATAAAGTCTATAAAAGCAAAAACAGGATTTTTAAGGGTAAAAATCATGCCATAGTCTTAAATAAAGAAGGAATGATATGGAAAACAAGCTAGAAAGCCTAGTTGTTGCAAAATATGTTATAACAAATGTTAAGACAAAAATACATTTTAAGAAAAAATATTGTATAATAATATGAAAAAACATACAGTATTAGAATAATGTAATGTAAAAAAGTACACTGATAAAGTTATGAAGTATAGAAATTACACTGCAAAAGTAATACAATGTAGGAATTAGACTGTTTGAGGTTAAGCAGTATAGAAATTAGACTGTTTAAAGTTAAAGCAGTATAGGAATTTCATTATGTAGTGGATGTAAATAAGTATAGGAGGTTGTAGGACCTCATGAATTGTATTGAAAAGAATACCAACAGTATAAGAAAATACCGTCAATATAAATTTAGACTGTGTAAAAATAAATGTGGGACCCACCTAAGTGCCACCTTTAAGGTGGAAAAATTGCCACCACACCCCTTGAGGTGGTCCAATCCCACCATGCCAAGGTTGCCCTAACTTTTTAGCACAAATGACGTTAAGTGATGATGATGATGATGATGAGTCATCAAAATAGGTAAAAAATAAAGTTTCATTCACTTGTTTAAGGAACCAAAAGTGTTCCATTTTGTTCTCCAAAAAAAACCGTGCCCCCCTAGGCATTTCTTTCTCAAGATTTTGATGAAATCCAAGCCTTCAAGTTATGATTTGAAGCAAAAGTAAATGCAAGGAGGAAGAACGAAGGAAGTTCTAAGGTAAAGTTCAAGCTTTTTCTTAGAGATTTTGATATTTCTCTTGAACTTTGGATGGGTTTTCATGGGTTGTGTTATGAATTGATGTCAAGGAAACTTTGAATGGTTTCAAGTGATCAAAAGAAAGGATAAGCACTTTGCATGGATTAGGTAAAATCCTAGTCTTTTTAATTAAGCTAAAGTTTATGTTTTATTATGCATGCTAAATGTTTGATGAAATGTTTTAGTCTATGGCATGTAAGATGGACATTATGGCATGATTGGTTTATGCTTTATGATGATGGTGTTGATGATAGAAAGAAAGAAAGTAGGGGATTTGTATTTAAAAGTAGAAAAATTGGTAAGCTTTATGTTTTACACAAGGTTTAACTAGTTTTCAAAAGAATAGGATTTTGAGGGCATAAAGGCCAATTTATTTTCTAAACATGATATAGGATCTGCCAATACAGTGAGGGAAACAACTTTTGTGGACAAAGTTTTGTAAAATTCTAAAAGGACTAAATTGCAAAGTTTTGCAAAAATTCGACAAATTTAAAAATCAGGCAAAAAGTCTAATGTAACAGTGGAATTTCAGGAAAGTTAAAACATAAAAGTTATAGAACTCATCGAAACTATTAAGTCAACATGGACAGTTTGTCAAAATTCTGCTCGGTTGAGTTATGAATTTTACGAAATTTTGAGCAAAAAATTTCATGAAATGAAAAAATTATGAAATGTTTAAAAGTCGACCAAGGAGCCTTTGTAAGTTTTATTCCTTGCAAAAAATTGAACGTTTTGATATAAAGTAATCGTTTTTGGTCCCGGGGACAAAAATGTAAAGATTTTGTGTTTTAGGCTAAAACCGTAAAATCGTATGAAAACTGGGTTTTTACCAAGGAATGTTGGGTTCCAACACTGCTGTAGGCAATGAATAATTATAAATGCTAAGTTTTAAAGGATTTAAAGTTTAGTCAAGAAAAGAAAAGAAACGAACGTTAAGGGCAAAAACACAAAGATCTTTAAGTTCCAAGCCAAAACTATAAAGTTTTGACAAAACGATTTAATTGAAAGGAAAACTATTGTTTTTGTTTCCCATAATATTATGAGACATAAAGAAATGAAAGTTATGTTTTAAAACAGGTTCTAAAAGTTTCCTAAGACCCGTCAATAGCAAAATGGTCATTTTGCGAAAAGGCCAAAACGGACCCAAAATGCCCGATGTTGAAAAACACCCCTTAACGGGAATTTTTCCATAACATGTAAGAAATGAGAGGTAGAGTTGAGCAAAAATTTTAATAAGCTACGAAGTTGATGAAAAAACCCGTAAGGGTAAAATCGTCATTATTGAGGAAATGGCTAAAACGAAATCAAACACTCTGAATTAGCAAAACGCTTTTAAAGGGAAATGTTTCGTATCTTGTTAGGTAAATAAACCATCAAGTGAGATGGGAGATTTAACTAAGAGATGTTTAAGTTAAGTTAAAAAAAAGGTAACCCGATGGGTTACAAAGTTAAGTAATGAAAAAGGTAACCCGATGGGTTACAGGGTTAAGTAAAAAAAATAATAACCTGGTGGATTACAGAGTTAAGTAAAGGGAAAGGAAACCCGATGGGTTACAATGTGCTTGCAATTGTTATGCAAGTTGTTTTTAAAGTATGTTTGCATTTGTTATGTAAAAGGTTTTAAAGTTTAAATCAAGATTTGCAATGTACTTGCAATTATTATTTTTAAAGTATGTTTGCATGTGAAATGCACAATGTTTTAAAGAGTACAAGTTATGATTTACAAATGTGTTTGCATATGATGTGTTAGCATTTGATATGCTCACTAAAATTAATAAGAAGGTAAAGTAAAGATGATAAGTAGTGTTGTACCAGCCTCCTTATTGTGAGGTACTCAAAGTAAAGTTAAAATTATGACATTGGGGTTCGATGGTCTCAAGTCTTCTACAAGGGAAACATCATGTTTATGATCTCATAATTAATGATGTTGGTACGAACACTAAAGTTTATAAGATAAGAAAAGTTAAGAAACAAAGATAAAAAGTTAAAGAAAGAAATGAATGTATATAGGATGCTCATAATTGAAAGTTCATAATTGAGCATAAATAGAATCATGCATTTTGATTTTGCTTGTATTCCTTGTTATGAAAAATATTTTGAGAAATATTTTACGTTAAATGTTTATGAAAAATATTTTTATGTTTACATGAAAAGATTTATGAAGGACGTTTTAAGAAATTCGTTTAAAAAATGTTTTATGAAAAACGTTTTAAGAGAAGGGTTTTTATGAAAAAAAACTTATAAAGCGTGTTTTAAAGATTTGTGAGATTATGTTTGAACTTACTGAGCGAAAGCTCACTAAAAGTTCCTTCATGTTGTAGGTAGTCCTATAGGTGACCAATAGGACTTGTTTGAAGAGCTCGATACTGCGAATGACAGATGCGAAGATTTGCATATGGATACCACTACAGTATGTTTTCGCTGTTCAAAGAAAATGTTTTTCCACTATTTGATATAGTGTTTTCAAAGTTTTAAGAAATGTTTTCAAAATTTTAAGATATATTTTTACGAAATGTTTTATATAATTATAAAGTTAAGTTTTATACTATGATTTAGTTAATGTTTCTTATTAAGTTTAAGAAATGTAGTTTAAAAAAAAGTTAAGTGACGACCCGAAAAGACAGGGCGTCACGATTTTGGTAAATATACTAAATGGGTATAAAAAAATTTTAGAAAATTTGCAAATAGGTGGAAATAAATAACGTGAATTAGATTTTAGATGAATCAAAATTTTAATTGGCACACTAATAATTAATTTAATTATAATAATACATGTTAGAAAAATAACAAGTGTCACAATTGGTAACTTGGTTCAGACAATGATTTAAACTACTGTAGTTTGTAAAAGCTTTATATTGTAGCTCATTTTTACTTTACATTATAGCATGTGAAAGTTTACGTTGTTTAAGTATAAACATTTGGTTTGAACAAGTTCCTCAAACACCCTATTAAATTAGGAAAAATTTATGGTCCTAATCCTACCATCTAAAGCTTTGTTTTCTAAAAACAAAGAATCAAAACAAATCCGTTTAGTAATGTTTTCAAAATATGTGAAAATTATTTTATTTTAAAAAATGAGAATTTTTTGAGAATTGTGCTGAGAGTGTTTTTGAAATTTTTGCCTCAAAAAGCGTGCAAAAACATTTTCAAAAATTCTTAAAACAAAACCAAATGGGTTCTTTAAAAACTAAACAATATAACGTGTCTGAATAATTTTTTTTTTCAGGAAATTAGATTAGGTAGACTTTTTATGGCATCTTTAAAATAAATGACGATATCTTTTAAAATTAGGCAAATGGTTGTTGATCAGTAATAAACTAAGTTTAACTGATAAACTCTTTGAGTTTATCAGTGTTAAACTCGATAAACTCAAATTTATCGCTCAAAAACTCGACAAGTTTATCAGTGATAAATTGAGTTTAACTGATAAACTCTCCAACTTTATCAGTGTTAAACTCGATAAACTCATGTTTACTATTAATAAATGGTCATTTGTCTAATTTTAAAAACTTATAGTCATTTATTTTAAGCATACTTTCAAAAAAGATATTTACCTTTACATCCTTTTTTTTTTTTGAACAATTTTCAAAAATGAAATTACAAAAGGTCGAAATATAACGTCATCTATAGTTTCATTGCTAGCTGAAAACGACAATTGTAGTTTTTTTTTTTTAAAGGTAAATCGAAATTTATAGTTGTTTTCGGTGTTATCTGGAAAACAAATGTCTAATATGAAGCATTTTTCGTTATATTAATAATTCATCGTCTCTCTCTAGAGTATTTGTTAAAAGTTTCACTTGATTTTTTTTATTATTAATTTAGTGTATAAATTTTGCTTTTATTTATGCCCACTATATACAAAAAAAGATTCTAGTTCCGTTGCTGTTTCGTTGGAACGCTCGTTTACTTTGTTAGTATTTTGTCTGCTTTACTAGTAATTTTCTAATAAATCGGCAACTGCGAGCAAATATGAGGTTGTATTTTTCAGACAACACTTCTACGCCTTTTCTTTTATTAATTAATGACTGCAGATTTTCAGTCCTCTTTTCTTGGGAAGATTTTGATGAAAGGGTCAAAAGAAAATTTGAACCGGGTAAAAGGCTTTTTTTTAGAACAAAAAAAATACATTTTTTTAGAACAAAAAAAATACATTTTTTTAGAACAAAAAAAATACATTTTTTTGTGATAGGTAAACTGTCTCAGTTTTTTTAACAAAATAAGAAAAATGACTGTAACAAAATAAGAAACCTCAACATGATGAAAAAAAATAAACTGAAACCGTTTTGATGTCCAAAAAACCTTTTTTTTTATGCCAAAAACTGTTCAAAAAAAAGTGGTCTATTTACCAAAAAAATTTTGGCCAGAAGCCCTTTCTCAAAATCCTCCGTATTCTTGGGACACCTTGACACAATGTCATGGAGGTCAACTTTGTCAAGCATCTACAAGTCCGATAATCTTCTGCATGTACCTTTTTTTCTTCAAATGTGGCACAAAGTTAATTCCTACATTTCTGGCTCAAGACGCAGGAGAGGTATTTAGATCTTTTCGGTTAACATGGCATCAATCACATACAAAAATTTCTTTGTTGTAGCCCTTCTTACAATTCATTCAACAAACAAACATGTATTAGAAGCACAAATATACAATATGCTTATTTAACACTTGAATTCGGACACAAAATTTCTTTAGCAGCTTCGCATGACACCCCTGTTGGACACGCAGAACCAGTTGTCCCATCTGAAATTGAAACATAAGCACCAAAAAGTTAGCTAGAAGATCTAATCTCTCCTGCACATATAGTTTGACCACTTAGAGGTGCCGCTTGAGTTCCCATGCCGGTAGAATTCTGCAACACCAAAGGTGTTGCAAACTGATACGACTGTCGGGGTGAATCCAGGTCGTTATAAACTATTACTTTCCGATTAGAGAACAAACTTAAGAAGTCTCGCCTTTAAGGAAGGGAAAAGCACATCACAAGAAGTCAACACATCTAACGACCGAATCACTCCTTTCATTCTAAGCATACTAAATGCCGATGAGACACCTTTAACTATGAGATCGTTCCGTTCCACATCATAGTTGTCAACAAGAAGAAACAAAAATTCAAGAAGAGTGTGAGTAATGTCAATGTATCTGGGAATCGAGTTTACCATCAGAAGAATTGCAGGCTCAATATTCATGATATTGTCTAGTTTGTCATCAAAAAATAGCCAATCATAGAACAGGGCAAGCTTCACATTGCCTTCAGCATAATTGCTTTGTACAAGATTTCAGCAGCCAACCTATTACAGCCCACCTTGGAATAATCTCGGACTGAATGATTTCATTAGGTGGGTGGTGTGCACAACATATAAACCGAACAATGTCACTTATCAGAGTCTCTCTCTCCGGCCCACATAGAAACTTCTTAGTAAACCATGACTGGTGACGTCTCTGGTTTCCCAGCTTCACGTGTGTAAGTAGAAACCTCAACTGGGCCTCCATTTCAGGAGTAATCCGAAGTAAAAAATAACTACTTGGTGTCCTGGTGCAGTACAGCTGTGAAATATCCGAAAATCCTGGAGTCTTGAAATCACCCGGGTTGAGTATCAAGTCCATCCATACAGTTCTAAACTCGGGAACATGAACCAAATCCTGTAGTACTCGAACGAGATCCCTCCCAATCTTAAGGCACAAACGGAACTCTTCCCTCAATACTCTAACACAAAAATCAATCTCCAAACGCTTTAATGCCTCTAATTTCGTGTCATGAGTATGAACTGATCTACAGTGATCAGCTAACAACCGAAGGTAAGTATACAAGGCACTTGCTAAAATCATCGGTTCCTCTTCTAATAAACTACTCCATTTGGTCACAAAGATGTTCAACAACTCATTACACAACCATAGATTGCCATCACTAAAGTCTCCACCAACAATTTGTCTTAACAAACAGACCAACAAATCACCAAAACCCACTGCAGAAACATCAATCATTTCTTTAGAAACCCAAATTAACTGACTTTTCACCGAGTCAAAAAGTTTCACATACAGTTCATTAACAACCTTGATTAGCAAACCAACAAAAGAGCAATACCCATCAGTTACAATAGCATGTAGGTGCTTAATGTGGGTCTTGGCCAAGTGGGGTTCACACAAGATCCCATAAAGGATCGCAAGGTTGAGCTGCAAGTACTCTTCTGGATTTGGGATTGTTAACGAAAAGGGGGGTGTCAGCTTCAGTTGAAGAAGCTCAAAGGCTTGTCTGAGAGAGAGTTCAGTTTGGTTTTCTGCTTCGTGTGAACCGATTAGCATCAGTTTTGAAGCCATGTTAAGCTTCTCAAAGATGCAGAGATAATTGAAGTTTGAGCAAACAAGTGAATTTCTAATAGAGACGCCAAGACCGTAATGAAATTACCTCGTTTTCTTGTAACCTAGAGCATTGAATATTGAAATTGGAACAGAATGTTGAAACCGAGATTGAATATCGAAGTAAGCTTCACATGGAACTGTTTCTTCTAGAAAATTCCTCAAAAATTCCATCTTTCACATGTGGAACTTATAAGGTATTTACTTCCTTAATCTCTGAATACTGAACGCTTGACTAGTGCTCGTGTTGCCTCCTAGAATCTCACAAGAAGACCTGGACAAGAACCAAGAAAAGGCAAATCAGTAAAGCCCATGGAACATTGACAAAACTCAACTTTACAGCAAATACTCCCCCAAGAATGGCCAAAAAAAGAAGAAGAAGAAGAAACCTTCATGGGAAATTAGCCCAAACCTCCACTAAACATGACAATGCGAAGAGGAGAATGATGATTAAAAAAAAAAAAAAAAGAACAAAACAAAACAAAAACAAAAAAAAAAAGAGTAATTTGCACTATTAGTCCCTTAACTCTTTAGTAGGACACTTTAGTCCCTTTTTTTTTCTTTTTTTTCTTTTTTTTTTTACTTTGACAAAACGATCCCAAACTCTCAAATCTTTGGCAAATAAGCCCTTTCCATCAAATTTTGTTAATTTCTTAACGGATTCTTACACTGATCCATCATGCTGATCTCTTTTTCAATAAAAAAGACCAAATGCCCTTAAATATATTAAAACACACAAAAAAAAAAAACAAAAACAAAAAACAAAAAAGCAAAAAACAAAAAACAAAAAACAAAACAACAACAAAAACAAAAAACCAGAACCCCTTGAACAAAAGCAAACAGATCCCCTTCGCCACGATCCATCATTAGTCAATCTGCCTCTCCATCGCATAACCAAAATCGCCACTCCAACAAAATTACAAAAACCAAACAAAAGCACATAAACCCTATAAAATTACAATAAAATTCAAACAAAATTATAAGAACACAGCCAAAATTGTGAGACTAAGCCGCTTAGGCTGCTGGAAAGATTGTCATCGATGCCATCATAAACAATGATAGCAGATAAGCAAAGCATCCTTATTCCAGAAACTTGAGAGAAATAGTGCATTCAAGATTTCACAGAAAAGTATTTCAAATAGTGCATAGGACAAGTATTCTGGTCCATAAAAAAAAACGACGCTTCTCCACTGCATGATGTGATTTTCACAATTCGTACACAATCAAAAAACCCCCACGAAACAATCAGACAAGCCCAGCTAAACCCACATCCTACAACCTCCTTGAAACGACAAACCCCAAGTACCAGTACCTGAGCCGGCAAGACTTTCCAGACCTTCCAGAAATCCCCAAGGCAATCAAGCATCAATCCCACACCTCAAATTTCCCCACCAGCCGACCCAGCACCGCGTCCACCTCCGCAAGCCACCCACATCACGGCCCTAGTTACCGCGAGCTCTCCCTGTTGCGGCTCTAACCACCACTAGCCGCCGTCCTCCCAACCGCCCAAATCCCACGCTGACGCTTCTCTTCTTCAAACTCCAGGGCTTTTTTTTAAGGACTTTTTTCTTTTTTAAAATTTTGATCTTTTGTTTGATAAATTAGGCTAGATTACGCCGACACCATGGCAAGAATATTTAAAAAAGGCAAAAAAAAAATTCTTAATTAAGGAAATGTTGTCTTTTTTTTTCATAAAAAATATATTTTTTTAGGTAGATAAATTGTTTTAATTTTTTTTTAAAAAAAGACGAAAATAACTATAAAGAGGAGAGGAACCTTAATAGAGTGAAAAGAAAAAAAATTGAAACAATTTTTATGCTTAAAAAACATATTTTTTTGCGTCAAAAAACTACAAAAAAAAAAAAAAAATCATTTACCTAAAATTACTTTTTTTAAAGCTATTTTTCAAAATGCCCTGACACCATGACATCTCCTTAACCAAAGGTAATCACATTAGCATCCTTATCTTTTCAAAAAACTTACAAAGAGATCCACTTTATTAATTGACCGTGAGAGTTAACCGCTAGATGACCATTAATTTTGTTTGAAATGCTAAAATTGTCGCTCCATCTATCAAAAAATGTTTTAAACTATTTATTTAGATGAAAATGACATTTTTGACCTTCATTGACATTAAAAATATGAGCAATAAACAATTTGAACACATTTGTAGATATAAATTAATGGTAAGGAATGTTATTTTTTTACTAAATTATGTTTGTACCATTTAAAATGGGTAAATTGCTCTTCCTTCATTAGAATCGCATACAACAAAGAAACAAATTCAAATTAGACTTCTATAGTGAAAAGTCACAACGTAACGATAATAATTGTATGTCCAATGTAAGATAATATATGGTCATAACCAAAAAAAAAGAAGAAGATAAAATTAGGTAAGTTAAGAATTACAGTTCACAAGTCATAATATATTAAAGATTGCATAATTCGAAAAAAGTCAATAAGTAATACCAAAAGGGCTGCCATCTATCAAGAGTTCTCACCGGCATCAAATTAGTATAACATCAATTCATCTACATCAAACATCAACAATATCACAATATTTATCAAACACATCTACCAAATAACGAGCTAAGTGTCTCAAAAAAAAAAAAAGGAGAAAAACATCATACAAACAAATTTTCAAAAAAAAAAATCACTTTAACTAATTCCAACAAACTAACTCAAAATCAACAATACGCAAACTATCATAATAACAAATCATAGAAACTAACCACAAATCACACAAACTAAAATAACAAACTAGTTCATTCGAACAAACTAAAAACTAACAAATTTCACAAACCAAACTAAAAAATTTCACAAATCAACTAAATAATTTCACTAATCACACTAACTAATTTCATATCTGTTTACCTAAAAAATAACAATAATAAAAACAACAACATTACCATTTTGGTTTCAGGGGTGTCACTGCAATTTACGTAAAACAGAAGGGGTGTCAATGTAATTAACCCGATAAATTATAATCTTTTATTATTTTCCCAATATACCCTTTTAAACTATAGCACCTGCCTTGCGAGTGATGCATTCTGTGAAGAATAATGGATGTGGATGGAAAGGGCTTCATCACCAATAATTAAAAGTTTGGGAATTGTTTCATTTAATTAAAAAAAAAAGAAAAAGAGAGAGATCAAAGTGTTACCTCTTTAAGAGTCAAGGGACTAAAGGTATAAATTATCCAAAAATAATAATAATAATAAGGCCATGTAAGGAACTTAATTTTTTTTTTTTATGGAAACAAATATGAATGAAAATGCAAGGAAAAAAAAGGATGGAAAAAGGTGAATTTCCTTATGTTTGGAACTGTGAAAGAAGAACATCAGATATCTGAGAAAATGCCCAATCCACACCATACACAAAATTGATACCACGGATCTGAGAAAAGACAGAATTAAGAGGGGTAAAAAATGAGGAAAGTATTCTGAAGGAGCAAAAACTTGAATAGTAGACGAAAATTACATTTTAAAACTTGCAAAGGAGCGGCTCCAAAGAGGAAAGAAGAGAATGTAGGAGCTTCAGCGATGGTGAAGCATCGACAGCAGCAAAGCATTGGCGGCGGTGGAGAGCATTGGTGTGGAGGATGGAAGGTAATAGTGAAGTATGGCTGAAGTGTTCTTGGCTCTGTAGTGTTGTTGAGAAGTGAGGGTAATTGGGGCACAAAGGAAAAACTTATGGAAAGGAATTACAATGCCTCTCCCCCATCAGAAGAATAGCCATCCACCACAATGTACATGAAAGGCCTTTTCTTTGAAATGATCTTTATTGTTTAGGCTGCTTAACCGAACATCAGAATTGGGATCAAAAGACTTTTAACTTTTACCAACATGTGGATTGTTACAGACCATGAAACTCGACACAACCGCAAATAACAAAGAACATAACCCTCTAGTCACAAAAAAATTAAAAAAATCAATCAACTAGGAATGATCCAATGGGAAGTATGCATAACAAATAAGTCAAGGCTTATACTTTTACCAACAAGACGACAAATTTCAAACCATAAAACTCAGCACAAACACACGTAACAAAGAAAAAAAATCCTAGCAAAAACTCAAACCATGAAAGCATGAATATAACATCAAAGCATGTCTTTCATAATTTCTAGAAACTTGGATTGATCGATCAAATCTACTAGCACATCAGCTACCATAAAAGCAATAGCATATGCAGCATATGCAACCACTACAACCGCAGTCCTCAATATCACTTCTCATTCTTCTCCTTTTAGAACACAAACAACTAGTGTGTTTTATAAAGTTCCAATGCCAACTGACAAGTAGCTAGCCCAAAGCAGAGAAAATAAATCAACAATAATAAATTCTAAAAGAGCAACTAGTTCAAGATATTATTGAACTTGTTCAGTGACAACCAGTTAAAAAAAGTCTACATCCATAATGAAAGTCTACACCTTAATCACATAGAAGAACGATCAATTCTTCATCTACACGATATAATGAATACAAGATTGTAAGAAACGCATGAACAGCACAGAAATAAAAACCCATAATCATATTACACAGATATGTAAAAATTGTTCTTGCAAAATTACAAAATGAGCTAACCCATTCACCAAACGATGAAATTTGTTGGAGAATTAGGCGACTCCTAATTCCAAGGATCGCAAGAACGAACAATTGCAGAAAATAAATAGGAGAAAAGAAGAAAAAGAGACACCAAATTTTTATACAGGTTCGTCCAAATTTGAGACTACGTCCTGTTTCCGCCGCTTGCAGATTCCACTATGATGAAGGAGATTACAGATTATAAGAGCAGTTTCTCACACACTCACAAATTGTGCTTACCAAAACTCTCTTCTATCTAACACCCAATGGGAATTTTTTCTCTCTCAAGGATGGAGCTCTCAAGAATTTTACCTCTCACAAAATTATGCCACTCACAACTTTCACACACACAACCCTAGCCACCTTGTGTCTATTTATAACCAAAGGAGGAAAAAATAGCAACTAATGGGAAACCCTAGTGGTTTCCCGTTTTTGGGACCTTTGAATTCGTCTTTGATTCAAAACACATCGCGCAGCACAGCGCGTCAGCGCCGCGGCGCTCGTTGGCGCTCCCCTGCGGCGCCTAGGCGCTCTTCACCTGGCGCCTAGGCGCCATCCTCACGATGCCTAGGCTTAAAGCCCTTGGCGCCTAGGCGCTTGCCACATTGCGCCTAGGCGCAATTCACCTGGCGCCTAGGCGCTCTCCACATGGCGCCTAGGCGCCCTCATCCCAGCGCCGCGGCGCTCTTCTGCCAGAGCCGCGGCGCTTGCTCTCTGCCTTCGAGGACGCGATTTTCTCCCTTTTCCTTCCTTTTGCTGGGTTGTCAACTTGATTTGGCTCCACATCTGCAACAATCTCCCACTTGGAGACTAATCAATCACCATGTCTCCAACTGCAGCGGCAACGACTTCTCACGCCTCATGGAGAAGTCCAACTGAAGTTGCGCACAACTTCAGTTTTTCGATCGAAACCGTCTTGGTGAGCATATCTGTCGGATTCTGGCTCCCAAGAATCTTCTCTAACTTCAACACTCCATCTTCCAAAGCCGACCTGATGAAGTGATACCGCAATTGTATATGCTTTGTCCTAGCATGGAATGCGGGATTTTTTGCCAAATGAATGGCGCTCTGACTGTCACTATGTAATGTACCCTTTTCCTGCTTGTGACCCAATTCTTCCAGAAACGACCGTAACCAAATCATCTCCTTGCTCGCTTCTGTCATTGCCACATACTCTGCTTCTGTAGTAGAGAGTGCAACTATCTTCTGCAGCTTCGAGACCCAACTAATTGCAGTGCCACCCAAAGTGTAGACATAACCGGTGGTACTTTTCCTGCCATCAATGTCTCCAGCCATATCAGCATCAACATAGCCCTGTAGTCCCAAGTCTGACTTCTTGAAACACAATGCTAAACCCGCAGTACCTCTCAGATATCTGAGAATCCACTTCACTGCCTCCCAATGCTGTTTACCTGGATTACTCATGTACCTACTCACAACTCCCACTGCATGTGCAATGTCCGGTCTGGTACAAACCATGGCATACATAAGACTGCCTATAGCGGAAGCATATGGCACCTTGGCCATGTGGTCTCGTTCCTGCTCTGTGGTCGGTGATTGCTCCTTTGATAACTTGAAGTGACTGGCCAAAGGAGTATTCACAGGCTTCGCATTACCCATGTTGAATCTACTCAGCACCTTTTCAACATATTCTTCCTGTGACAGTTTTAGACTGTTGCGGTTCCTCGTTATTCTCATCCCAAGGATTTGTTTTGCAGCACCCAAATCCTTCATTGCAAACTCCTTAGACAGCTCCTTCTTCAGCTTGTCAATCTCCTGTTTGCAACCTCCTGCTATCAGCATATCATCGACATATAGCAACAGTATGATGTAAGAATCACCAAAATTCTTCACATAACAACAGTGATCTCCCTGACACCTCAGGAAACTGTTGCTGCACATGAACCCGTCAAACTTCTTGTACCACTGCCTGGGAGCTTGTTTTAGGCCATACAAGCTCTTCTGAAGTTTGCACACCAAGTTCTCCTTACCCGGTACTTCGAATCCTTGTGGCTGCTTCATGTAGATCTCCTCCTCCAAATCACCATGGAGAAAAGCTGTCTTCACATCCAACTGTTCCAAGAACAAGTCCTCATTTGCCACTAGCGCAAGTACTGTCCTGATCGTGGTTAGCTTCACCACCGAAGAAAAATCTGATTGAAGTCGATGCCTTCTTTCTACTGAAAGCTTTTTACACCAACCTTGCCTTATACCGTTTGCTGCCATCAGATTCATCTTTAATCCGGTATACCCACTTATTGTGCAAGGACTTTTTACCCTATGGTAACTTTACCAGTTGCCATGTCTGATTCGACATTAAGGAATCCATGTCACCCCTCATGGCTAACTCCCACTTGACCGAATCTCCAGCCTCCATGGCTTCATCATAGCTCTCTGGCTCACCTCTGTCGGTCAACAAGATGTAATGCAGAGATGGGGAGTATCTCTGCGGCGGTCTAATTGTCCTGCTAGACCTCCTGACTGGTGTGGCAGGAGTCCTCTGGTTTCCTTCTGGAGCTGTGTCTTCATGGTCTTCAACCTCTGGATTTTGCACCTCCACTTCAGGAAGATCCTTCAATGGAATCACCTCAGGCTTCTTATCTTCAGAACCTGAACCCCTGGAGTCTGTGCTGTCTCTGTCCTTGTACAGAACACCTTCGTTGAAGATCACATCCTTGCTCCTGATAATCTTCCGGCTTTGGTCATCCCAGAGACGATAACCAAACTCAAGTCCGCCATAGCCAACCAGAAAGCACTTCTTTGACTTGGCATCCAGTTTACTTCTAGCAGTAGAATCAATATGTGCATAAGAAACACAACCAAACACTCTCAAGTAAGAGAGATCAACCTGTCTATGGCTCCATACTTCTTCTGGTAGCTTGAACTTCAGCGGTGTGGATGGACTTCTGTTGATCAGATGAGCGGCTGTATTAATTGCCTCAGCCCAAAACATCTTTGGCAGCCCTGCATGCAACCTCATGCTCCTAGCACGCTCGTTTAAAGTCCTGTTCATCCTTTCAGCTACCCCATTCTGTTGTGGTTTCCCTGGAATGGTCTTCCTCATCTTTATCCCATTCTCAGCACAGTACCGCCTGAAGTCTTCACCTAGGTACTCTCCCCCATTGTCAGACTGCAAGCACTTCACCTTCAAATCTGTCTCGTTCTCCACCATGGCTTTCCATCTCTTGAAAGCATCGAACACATCAGATTTGTTTTTCAGAAAGTAAACCCATACCTTCCTGCTTGAGTCATCAATGAACGTCACATAGTAGTTTACGCCACCAAGGGAAGTCACCGGCGCAGGCCCCCACACATCAGTGTGAACAAGCTCCAATTTCCTGGACTTAGGCTCTCTACCCATCTTTGAGAAACTGACTCTCTTCTGTTTACCAAAGATGCAGGCTTCACACAAACTGTGATCAACAGTTTTCAAACCCGGTAGTTTTCCTTTGCAGTGAAGCACCTTCATACCCTTTTCACTCATGTGACCAAGCCTATAATGCCATAGCTCGGTATTGGCAGCAGAATCAGCAACTGCTAGGGTATCTTTGCAACTTGAGTTCATGTAGAGAGTTACAGCCTTGCGTCCCCGAGCAATAACCATCGCTCCTTTCGTGACTTTCCAACCTCCACAATTGAAGGTTACTTTATGTCCTTCATCATCCAGTTGCCCCACCGAAATCAAGTTGCGCATTAGTTTAGGAACATGTCTCACCTTATGAATCTTCCATACCGACCCATTAGGCATTTTTAAACTGACATCTCCAACGCCAACTATATCCAAAGGTTCTCCATCAGTGAGATAAACCTTACCATGATTTCCAGCAACGTAGTTCTCCAGGACATGACGGTGTGCTGTGGTGTGGAATGATGCTCCTGAATCCATCACCCACGAATCAAAAGAACTGTCGACAGACAAGATTAAGGCATCCTGTTGCTCTTCAGTGGCGGCGTTAGCTTCATCATTAGTCTTGTCTTCATTCTTCCTTGGAGCCCTGCAGTTCTTTTTCAAGTGGCTCGTCTTCCCACAGTTCCAACATTCCATGGTCCTTCCATTCCTTGAATTGCTTCTCCCATTCCTCGACTTGCCTCTCCTGCCATTATCTCTGTTGGATTGCCTGTCAAGTTTCCTGCCCCTATTATCAACATTAAGGGCCAAGTTCGACGAAGAGGCTTCACCTGAGTCCTTCCTGCGAACTTCTTCCGCCAGAATAGAGTTTCTGACATCAACAAACTTCAATTTTGCACTCCCTAGAGAATTTGTAATGGCCACCCTCATGGGTTCCCAGCTATTCGGTAACGAGGCCAAGAGGATTAGAGCATTGATCTCATCTTCGAATTTAATCTCTACCGAGACCAATTGGTTTAGAATGGTGTTGAAACTGTTCAGGTGCTCTACCACCGAGGCACCTTCAGACATCTTTAAATTAAAGAGCTTCTTCATGAGATGTACCTTGTTATTGGCTGAGGGCTTCTCATACATCTCTGACAGAGCCTTCATCATCCCTGCTGTAGTGGTCTCCTTCGCAACGTTGTGGGCAACGTTCTTTGACAAAGTCAAACGGATCACACCGAGTACCTGTCTATCAAGGAGACTCCACTCCTCATCCTTCATGCCTTCGGGCTTACTACCCAAGGGCAAGTGCAGTTTCCTGCTATACAGGTAGTCTTCTACTTGCATCCTCCAATAGGAAAAATCTGAACCATCAAATTTGGTGATGCCGGCTGCCATACCTTCTTCTCCAGTCATCGTTCTTGATCAAAACCTCCGCTCTGATACCAGTTGTTGGGGAATTAGGCGACTCATAATTCCAAGGATCGCAAGAACGAACAATTGCAGAAAATAAATAGGAGAAAAGAAGAAAAAGAGACACCAAATTTTTATACAGGTTCGTCCAAATTTGAGACTACGTCCTGTTTCTGCCGCTTGCAGATTCCACTATGATGAAGGAGATTACAGATTACAAGAGCAGTTTCTCACACACTCACAAATTGTGCTTACCAAAACTCTCTTCTATCTAACACCCAATGGGAATTTTTTCTCTCTCAAGGATGGAGCTCTCAAGAATTTTACCTCTCACAAAATTATGCCACTCACAACTTTCACACACACAACCCTAGCCACCTTGTGTCTATTTATAACCAAAGGAGGAGAAAATAGCAACTAATGGGAAACCCTAGTGGTTTCCCGTTTTTGGGACCTTTGAATTCGACTTTGATTCAAAGCACATCGCGCAGCACAGCGCGTCAGCGCCGCGGCGCTCGAAACGAGCGCTGCGGCGCTCCCCTGCGGCGCCTAGGCGCTCTTCACCTGGCGCCTAGGCGCCATCCTCACGATGCCTAGGCTTAAAGCCCTTGGCGCCTAGGCGCTTGCCACATTACGCCTAGGTGCAATTCACCTGGCGCCTAGGCGCTCTCCACATGGCGCCTAGGCGCCCTCATCCCAGCGCCGCGACGCTCTTCTGCCAGAGCCGCGGCGCTTGCTCTCTGCCTTCGAGGACGCGATTTTCTCCCTTTTCCTTCCTTTTGCTGGGTTGTCAACTTGATTTGGCTCCACATCTGCAACAATTTTCATCTCTCAACGTCAGTCACCTAAATTGCAAAAAAATGAGGCTCCTAGAACCACATATCTAAAACATGAATAAACAATGACTCGTGGATCCAGTAGGAACATTGAAAGAGTAAAAAAAGAAAACAGTTTTAAACTTAGGGCTAAATTTTGATAATGGTTTACTTTAAACAGCACAAAGCAACGGTAATTCAATAAACCTGGGGGAAAATTCAAATTTAATAAACGTTTTTTTTTTGAGGATCCAATTCAATAAACTTGGGAGTAAAAGATAGCAAATTTAAGTATATATGATTACTTCTAACAGTAAACGGTAAAAACCAAATGAGTGTGACGACCAAAAAGAATGGTAAATGAAACAGAACAACACAATCCGATTTTAAGACAATCAAAACAACCAGCAAATTCAACAAAGTCTGATCTTGATAATCAATAAATCCATCAATACCAAGAACAGGACCTCTCATTCAAAACTGAAATCCCTAGTTGAACCAAAAAAAAAAAAAAAACAAAGAATGTTAGAAAAAATGGTTAATAACTATTTTGAGGAGCCATTTTGAGGCATAATTTTGAGTGGGAATCACTTTATAAAAGTGATGGGTCTTGGCCGATTTGCGTTCTCTGTCGCGCAAAGATCGAAATCATATATTTATATGCTCAAAATGGTAATCGGGTGTGTTGATGCTTACCGAGCTTCGGCGTCGAATCAACACCATGTGCGGCGGTGCATGGTGTTCAGCTTTTCCCTGTTCGTCTCTGCCTGACCTGATTGACCTGTAACAAGAGGACAGATGCTTCGGAGGCAAAAAATGGTCAGTTAAAGGGAAAAAGGCTCTCTGATGCTCAAGGCAAGAATTGCTCGGTAGAGATCGAGAACCAGTTAGGTGGGACGGAGCTTCCTTGCTTGAATGCAATAAATGCATATTATTTATAAGCTACCACTTAGACCGGATGTTAGGTGGGTTTTGCCCACAACCCGAGTGTCACATCATGACTTGTCAGACGGTGTCACGTCCCTCCACCGACGGATTGGCTTCCATCTGATGGTGAGTTGTTTGCCATCTGTTAGCCCACAATGGCGAGTAACAGTCCATGCTGGAATGAGTATAGCCCAACCCGAGCTGGTACCCTGTCCAAGGAGGCAGCCTGACGAAGCACAACCTGGGGGGCCCTGAGAAGCACCTCGAACATGACATCCAGAGTCATCGGGGTGTCATAAGCTCCTCGTACCTTTGTCGAGCTGTTTGGCCGACCACCTGGAGTTTGGATCCTCAGCGGTGGCGCCGAGCTCACCCTCAACATTAGCCCTCCAGTTCATTTGGTCGGTGTCTGGCCGGGTGGACTATGCCGAGTGGGTGAGGTCGGCTCAGTATAGAAGATCAAGTGGTGCCCCGAAGTGGTGATAAACGAAAGGTTGCGCGGATTATCGGGGGACACGTGTCAGTCTGCGATCGACTGCACCGCCTGTCAGGCGTAATAATCACACCTCTTCGTTTTTCGCACCCAGATTTTTTGCTTGAAACAGCTATAAATAGGCCCCTTTTTTTTGTCATTTCCACACGCAATCGAAGTGATATTTTTTTGCTCCCGAGTTTAGCTATCGAGCTACAATTAGTAACCCAAGAACTCTTTGTTCCCAAGCTTTTCAGAACCCAGACAGGTAATTTCCCGAGGAGTACAAGAAAATGAGTAACTTGTTGGATTCCCATAACATTAATATTTCCTGGTCGAAAAGTAGTCCTGAAGCCGACACACCTTCCGTGGGAATTGACATCGAAGGCTTTTCTTCAGAGCAGGACAAGGCTGACCGGTTGGCTGAAATACTGAGGGTTAACTCCCAGACCATCCCCGAGCTAGAGTTCCTCAACCTGCTAGATGGAGAGCGCCTGGTAAGGCTATGCAGGGGCAAGGACCCCTATATCGGGGCAGCAACCGCCGGCACATCTCAAGTTTCTGCCCAGGAGCAAGCCGAGCTGGAGGCCACAACTAGGGTTCTGAGCACCTCCAGTTGAGGCACCAGGGCTCCTATCCCGGTTATGGGCAGGGTAACCATCGATCTCTCCGACAAGGAGTAGAGAGCGGAGGAGGCAGGACCGGCCGAGAGCCCCCCAGAAGATGAGAAGGTTAGGGTCACTCGAGTCCGAGGAGTGACCACATATCGGATCACCCAGCCAGGGCAGACGTCAGCAGAAGCATATACCAGCGCCATGACTGAATCTCGATTGAAGGACTTGCGCGCCAAGTTCGACATCCAGGACGACGTCGTCCTCATCATGCCAGAGGAGGATAACTCCCCTTTGACTCTGCTAGAGGGGTGTATTACTGTATATGCGAAGTTCTTTCGAGCTGGCATGCGCTTGCCTTTTCACCCCTTCCTCCGCCAGGCACTAAATGATCTAAACGTGTGCTCGGCACAACTTAACCTAAACAGTTACAGGTCTCTAATCAGAATGTATATATTATGGAGGTACTACAGGCCTACCGAGATGCCGTGGGAGGCATTTAAACAAGTCTACAAAATGAAGAAGCTTCTGTAGCAGTCTGGCTAGTACTATATCACCGGCTTCAGGAAGGATTTTATCTTGGGTAACCCCGACTCGGACAAACTCTGAAAATACGAGTGGTTCTACATTGTGGGCAATTACTTAGCTCAAACCGGTGAAGCCGTCCCTAAAGACCAGCATGTCTCGAGAGCCTTCGAGATTGGGCACGTATGGAGCAAAAGGCCATGGGCGCCGAGCCATGTCATCAGGGCGATTGAAGATCTGTTTGAAAAACCAGAGGCGAGGAGGCAGCAATCATTTTTGCTCAGCAAGGAGATCCTCTCTCTTTACAGCTGGTTTGGGGAACCTAGTAGAATAAATTCTCCTTCAAACTCCTAACCTGCTTGGTCAGTCGAGTAGGTGACTGTCGCGAGGCCGAGTGTCGTAGACGTCTTGGGGCCAAGCACTTCTCAATTCGGGTGGTCGACGAGGAAGCCACCATTGTCTAACTCCGAGGACTCGTCGAGTGGCTCTTTCAATGCAGGGCCACCCGTAGCAGACGAGGACCTCGAGGACATGGTTCGGCTCCTATACCTGTCTTGTCAACTCTGGATTGGAGGTCAGCCCCAAGGTTTTTCTTTTTTTTTTTTTTTTTTTACGTGCCGACCTGGTTTTGATTTGTCAACTTTTGCAGAAATGTCTTCCCGGTCGAGCACTGAGGAAGAGAGGTGCACCTTGATGGAGAGCCTCCGAAAGCAGAAGCGCGAGAGAACACCGAGGACGAAGCTTCTACCGCGGCCCGAGCAACAACCCACAACAGTCCAAGAACAACCACCCCAACCGATGAGGACCAGGGCTTCGTCAAGCGAAACTCCTTCGGCTGACCCGACCGTGGTGCCTTCCTTGGGAGATACCCTGAGGAGGCGAGCAAACTACCGCCAGCACATCCTCGATCACCTCGGGGATGCTATTCCTCAGGAGGACTTTTTATGGAACCTCCGAAGGGAGGATTTCAAGGGGATGTCCGAGGCCACCTTCTGCGTAGCCGCCTAGGTAAATGCTTCATCGCATGCTTCCTTTCTTTTCCTTTTTTTTTTTGTTGCACGCTGAAGAGTTTTATTTTCGTTAGACAAGTGCCTTTGTGCACATGGCTTATGCCACCAGGTTAAAGGAATTAAACCTTGAGAAGGAGAGACATTCCTCAGGTGGAAGGGAGTCGAGAAGGAGCTCGGTGAGAAAATCACTGAGCTTAATCAAATCAAGACGTCCCTTGCTTAAGCCGAGAAGGAGGCGAGGAAGGCGAAGAATGAAGCCGACTAGGCGAAGGCAGAGGCCAAAAAGGCGAGGAGGTTTGCTACTCTGCTCAAGGGTCAGCTGGAGCCCTCTCAGGCAGAGAATAGGCAGTTTTTGGAGGAGCTCCCTGACCGGCTTGCCTAGGCCATGGAGGAATTCAAGGCATCCCCGAAGTACGCCGACTACTACTACTTCAGAATGACCGACCTCTGGGACCATCTGATCAGGCAGCGGGCTTCGACTGGTCCCTGATAGTCGAGCTTGAGTAGGGCACAGCTCAGCAACCAGCAGAGGAGGTCATCGAAGTGGACGACGATGACGATGGGGACGAGCAAGGCGTTGGAGTCGGCGAGGACAATGCTAGGGATGGGTCCCAGACCTAACGTCTGTTTGTTTGTTTTTTTTTTGTTCTTATGTTTGGGCTCAGGAGGTGCCCGGTTAATTGTACCTCCCCACTCTCTTAATGAAAACTTTTTGATAGCCTCATCGCTCCTTGGATTTTTACATGTTTCGTATTTCATATTTTCCAAGTGTGATCATTCTTGGATGAATATTTTCAAATTTGTGGAGAGATCCTCGAGAACCTAATTTAACTTTTGTTTCATCGAGTTAACATAGACTCTGAACACATAATCGATTAGGGAATCCGGGCTAAGTTGGATGCTCCTAAAGAGAGACAGTCCTGGGACTTAGTTTTTCAAGCTCCTCTTTTTAATCCTATTGCTGCCGAGTTTAATGTCTCGATAGTTAATGAGTTAATCCGAGCAAGGTGTCCCAACTCTCGGCCAGGCAGAGCACAACGACGTGTGGTAGCCCATTACCCTGTCGCCCCTAGACTTGTTTAAGTTTAACGAAAACTTGTACAAGTCTAATGCTGGTTGGGCAATTGTTATGCTAAGGCGACTTAATTGTGGAAGGTCTGCACGGCAACAGACATGATTGGCAGATTTCTGATCAGCCCCCTAGTCTAATTTAGTAGGACGACTCTCTGTATTCAGGAGTTATTGCCTGATCCTTCAAACTGGAGTTACATTGCCCTATTCAGGATTTGTTTATTCCTTAGACATGCATTGCTCAGCGAAATAATGTAGGAATTTATATTTCATTGATATGTTGTATTTACATTTCAGTCCTATTCAATAGGTTTAGTTACAAAAGAATATAGCCAGAGGTCAAAAAGTATTTCTGGCCAAGGTTAACAAAAGAATCTTTTGAGCAGCTCGGCATTCCAAGGATAACCGAGCAAGTTTCCATCCATGTCAGATAGCCTGTAAGTTCCTGGCCGAATAATGTCTACGACCCTGCATGGCCCATCCCATTTTGGGCTGAATGCTCCCACCCTAGGTTGTGGAACTGTGATTGGACCTGTTTATTGTAGTATCGAGCAATAACTTGATTCCAGGCTGCATTACTAATTGCTGCCCGGTTTCTCTTTTCTTCGAGTAGGTCGAGCTTGGACATCATGACTTCAGTGTTCTAAATTTCCTCGTAATGCTCAACTCTGAAGCTCGGTAATCCCATCTCGGTAGGGATAACAGCTTTCGCCCCATATACGAGCGAGAAAGGTGTCTCTTTGGTAGTAGTTTGGGCAGTTGTTCGGTCGGCCTAGAGAACCTTTAGGAGCTTGTCAATCCATGCTCCCTTGAGGCCCTCGAGCTTCTTCTTCAAGTTATCCTTGATTGTTTTATTGACCGCTTCCACCTGCCCATTGCTTTGTGGGTAGCTCGGGGAGGAGAAAATTTTCCTTATGCCGCTCTGCTCACATAGGCAGAGTAGACTTGCTGCTTCGAATTGTTTTGTGTTGTTGGTCATGATGGTGTTTGGGATTTTGAACCGACAGATGATGTTCTTTCATACGAAGTTGGTACATTTTACCTCAGTCATGTTGGTGCACGGCTTCACTTCGACCCACTTGGTGAGATAATCAATAGCCACGATGCAATACTTGAATTGGGATCGGGCTAAAGCAAGGGGCCTGATCAAGTCGATGACCCATTTCGTGAAGGGCCACGCTGATGTAACCTAGGTGAGTGGCTCGGCATGGTGTCTGGGCACTCTGGTGAACTGCTGGCATTTGACGCACTTCTACGCAAAAGCCTTGCAATCTTGTTCCATGGTCAGCCAGTAGAAGCCTTGTTGGAGACATTTTTGGGCTAGAGATCGCCCCCTAGAATGGTTTCCACATAAGCCATTGTGGATCTCCTTCATTATGTATTCGGCCTCCTTGGGCCCTATGCATTTAAGACACGGGGTGGTGTAACCACACCGATATAATTTCTCACCGATCATCGAATATCAGGTCGAGCTGTTGTGGATTCGACGTGCTTCCTCTCTGTCATTGGGCAATTCAGCTGTGGTCAGGTATCGGATGATCGGGTCCATCCATGTGTTCATATGTTCTTCGGCTACACTCGATACTTCTTTATTGATGCTCGGCTCGGACAATCTCTCAATGGGGACCAAAGATAGATCAGTGTCACGTAGTCCTGAGGCTAGCCGAGCAAGAGTGTCAGCTTTCGTGTTTTCTGATCTGGGGACCTATTTGAACGAGTAGGACTTGAATTGTCTGAGCAACAGCTTGACCTCTTTTAAATACACAGTCATTGACTCTGTTCGGGCCTGAAATACTCCGATGACTTGTTGAACAACCAACATTGAGTCTCTGTGGATAACAACGTGATCTACTCCAAGTTCTCTGGTGATCCGAAGTCTGGCCAGGAGTGCCTCGTACTCTACCTCGTTGTTCGAAGCCTTGAGGTCAAACCTGAGTGCATAGATCACTTTATATCCATCCGGGCTTATCAATAATGGCCCAATGCCTGAACCATTTACGCAGGAAGATCTGTCCATAAAAAGTTTCCATTCTGGTCCTAATGTGGTGTGACTATCACTGCAACTAGGGGTGTCTGGCACTATTACGGGCGCTTTCTCAGCCAGTAGCGTGCCTTACTCGACATCAGTAAATTTGACAATAAAATCTGCTAGGGCTTGAGCCTTGATGGCCGTCCTCGGCACAAAGTGTACATCGTATTAATCAAGTTCTACCGACCATTTAGTTATCCGACCTGATATCTCTGAGCTTTGAAGAACTTGCCGAAGTGGGAACTTGGTTGGGACTCTTATAGTATGACCTTGGAAATAGGGTCGCAGCTTCTGAGCAGAGGTGACCAATGCGAAGGCCAACTTCTCAAGTGGTGGGTACCTTTTCTCGGCACCCTAGAACGCATGGCTTGTATAGTAGACCAGCCTTTGGGCTCTGTCTTCTTCTCAGTCAAGAACCGGGCTCACTACTTTCTCAAACACGGCTAGATAGGCGGTCAACATTTCTCCAGGGTAAGGTTTGGACAAGACCAGGGGTGTAGCTAAATATCTTTTTAGATTCTAGAAAGCTTCCTCATACTCCCTGCTCCACTCAAACCTCTCCTTTAGTGCCTTAAAAAATGGATAACACTTGTCGGTAGCCCAGGAGACAAATCTGGAGAGAGCCGCAATCATGCCGGTGAGTTTTTGCACTTCCTTCATGGTCCGAGGTAAGTGTATGTCTATAACTACTTGGGCCTTCACCGGGTTAACCATAATGCCTCGTCGGTTAACCAAGAATCTGAGAAACTTGCCAGAGCTGACACAAAATGTACACTTTACTGGGTTGAGTTTCATCCCATATTCCCAAAGTATGTCAAAACTAGCTCGGAGATCGGCCATGTGGTCCCTTGCTTGGACAGATTTAACTAACATGTCATCCACATAGACCTCCATTGTTTTGTTGATCAGCCGTACGAACATCTTGTTAAGTAGGCATTGGTAGGTCGCCCCAGCATTCTTTAGCTCGAAGGGCATTACCACATAGCAGTAGAGCCCTTGGTCAGTAACAAAAGCTATTTTCGCTTGATCTTCCTCGGCCATCCTAATCTGATTATACCTGAAATAGGCATCCATGAAGCTAAGCAACTCGTGCATGACCGTCGCATCCACAAGTTGGTCTATCTGAGGAAGCAGAAAGCAGTCTTTTGGACAGGCCTTGTTCAGGTCAGTGTAGTCTATACAGACTCGCCACTTCCCATTGGCCTTCTTGACAAGAACAATGTTGACTAACCACTCTGGATATTTGACTTCTTAGATAAATCTAGCCTTGAGAAGCTTCTGGACCTCTTTGTTTACAGCAGCATATCTTTTCAGATTAAAAGCTCTTCTCTTCTGTATCACTAGTTTGTAGTTAGGTTCGATATTGAGCCGATGACAGATTACGCTCTGATCAATGCCAAGCATGTCCTTGTGTGACCACTCCAACACATCCCAATACTTAGTAAGCAGCCCCTCTAGGTTGGCCCGGATCTCAAGTTGCAACTGAGATCCGAGTTGGACAGTGCGCTACGAATGCTCGGGATCCAGGTTGAACGGCACCAGGTCCTCGACCAGGGTAGCCCTTACTTCTTCCTCGGGAAGTCAGGGACCAAGTTCGGATAGCATCTTGGGCTGCGGGTCTGCAGGAAGTTCCATTTCATCGGCCACGTAAATGGCTAGATGTTTAGTTGCCGGGCTAGCGTTGCACGAACGGCATTGGCATAACAGGCTTGGGAGTCTCTCTGGGACGATCGAATGACTCCAACCCCATCCTCTGTGGGGAATTTCATCGCCAGGTGATACGTGGAGACTATGGCCTTTAGCATGTTCAACGTCGGGTGGCCGATGATGATGTTGTATTCGACGGGTTTGTCGACGATCAGGAAGTCGACGACACACATGACCCCAGCAGCACCCTCTCCAAAGGTCACAGGTAGGGCAACCTTTCCAATTGCTCAGACGCATTCTCCTATGAAGCTATAAAGCAGTGTGTGAACTGGGACTATGGTAGCATTGCTGATTTTCAGTTTGTCGAAAGCTTGCTTGAACAGTATGTCAGTTGAGCTACCATTGTCAATCAGCACTCGTCGCACTATATTGTTGGCAATGTGCAACTCGCCAGATGAGGGCATCATTGTGCGGGTGGATTAACTTATCCGCCTCCTCCTCGGTAAATGTGATCGGAGTGTCTTGCTGGCAGCAGATCTTATTCACATGCTCGGACATGTTAATGAACTCACCTCGCTCGACCAGATGAGCTTCTCAAATGTAAGCTCGTCGCCCACACGAGGTGTCCCCGGTGACAGGCCCTTTGAAAATCGTGTGAACGATGTTTGGGGGTTCTGAGGTGTTTCCACCATCGTTACGCGATCGGCCTTAGCCATCTTGGCTCGGCAGGTCATTTCTCCCGAAGGCAGAGCCCAGAGTTATAACCTGTTCAATGAATTTGCTCAAATGTCCTTCTTGGACCAGTCTCTCATTTTGGTCCTTCAGCTGAATACACTCGCAGGTATTGTGCCTGACGTCCTTGTGGAACTCACAAAATCTGGTCTGATCCAGCTTTATTTTGCTACCTTTGAGCTTGGGTGGAGGTATTAGCAGATTTTTCCTGCTCATCTGGGCAACCACCTTGTCTATTATTGCTACCAAGGGGTGTAGTTTTGAAACTTCCCAGTTAGCGTCTTCAGTTTCTCAGCTTTCTTCTCTTTCTTTGGCTTCTTGTTCTGCTCGGCATTGAGTTGTTCTGGTGTTTTCTTCTGCTTATTCTCTTTCTTGGTTCCTCTAGGGCCTGCCTCCTCTCTGCGGCTTTTCATGTACTCCGTTGCATCAGCGTACCTCTGGGCGTAGCCAAGCATTTGTGAAAACGTGCTCGGCTGTTTGAAGGCCAAAGACCAAGTTAGCTTCTCATCTCAGAGACCCCTACAAAAATGTGCTTTAGGGTCTCGTCTTCGACGTGTTTGACCTTAAGAGCTGTTCGGGTAAACTTATTGATGTAGTCTCAAAAGTTGTCGTCCCCTTGCTTGACTACGCACAAATACATGATTTTGTTTCTCCTCGTCTTCGTGGTGGAAAAGGCTGCTGAGAAGGCATCGGTGAGTTGTCAGAAAGAAGTAATAAAGGCTGGATCAAGACGCTTGAACCATTGCCGAGTTAGGCCAGTGAGGGTCAACGAGAAAACCTTGCACATTGCAGCGTCACTAGTGTTTTGAAGGAGCATGTGTCCTCGAAACAACTCAACATGCTCGTCCGCATCCGTGATCCCATCGTAGGCCTTGATATGTGGGACCTTGAATTTAGGCAACATGAAGGCTCGTATTATCATGTCTGGGAACGGCAGATCCAAGGCACCTATGTCTTCCAGGCTGAAAAGATTGTTACAAATCTCGTCAATTTGGCACTGTAGCTCCCAGAACTGGCGACTGTTCGTATCCTCGGGCAGTTTGACCCTATAGGGTGCTCCGCCCTCGACGCGGTCACCTACCTCGGGTTGTTGGTTTTGTTGTACTCCTCGGTGTCTTAGCCGATCAAACACGGAGGCTCGAGAACCTTGGGGTAACGGTACCTATGCTACCTGAGGACCAAGCTAGCCTTCTTGGACGAGTCTGTTGTTAGCTGAGATGCCATGTGTGGAGCCTCAGGAACGCTCGAAATCTGCTTCATTAGGGTTGTCGGCGTCCCGTCCTACTCAACCTCCAGGCTGGTCAACCGAGGCTGGAGGACGGAGGCCGGGTGCAGGCTGACATTAAGCTTGTTGTGCGAGCTGCTACGTCAGTATCTAGACAGCATTGGTGAGTTCCCAGATTGGGTCTTGGACGATCGGGTCTTGTGCTTGTTCAGCCCTGGTCGTGCTCCCTTGTCCTCTAGATTGGGACCTCGTAGTTCAAGGGCATCCCCTGGGCTTGCCAAGGTTCTGATGCTGGTTTCGTGCGTCTCCCAACCCCTCCTATCGGGCAGCATCGTCTCGAACATTCCCTCTCATCACCATCTCGGTATTTGGGCTAGCTGTGGCCAATGTTCTTCAATGAAAGGCACGAGACTCTCCTTTTAGCACCAAAATGTTGATGTTTACCGAGCTCCAACATCGAATCAACACCACGTGTGCAAGACAAGGGAGCACAGCCAGGGCCGAACAAGCACAAGACCTGGTTGTCCAACTGAGAATGTTCTAACTAGGAGCACTTTCGAGACACCGATGCCGTCTCCTCGGGTTCATGCCTTGACTTCGACACAACCCTTGTCAGTTTCGGTTCTTGTGAACCACAATGAGAAACCTGAGAAATTCAATGGTTTGAATATCAAGACTCAACAACAAAAGATGTTGTTTTATTTGACAACACTAAATCTTGCGAGATTCTTGAAAGAGGATCCTCCTATTGTTAGAGAAGATGAAGCAGGGCTTAGACTTTGCTTGCTGTTGAAGCGTGGAAGCATTCTAACTTCTTGTGCAAGAATTATATTATGAATGGCTTGACTGATACACTTTATAATATATATAGTCCGAAGAAGACAACCAAAGAAGCATGGGAATCTTTAGACCATAAATACAAAACAGAAGATGCTGGTGCTAAAAAGTTCATAGTTGGATGATTCATGAACTATAGAATGGTGGATTCCAAGACTGTAATTAGTTAAGTTCAAGAACTGCAATTACTCATTCATGAAATTCATGCAGAAGGAATGGTAATTAGTGAGTCTTTCTAGGTAACTACAATTATAGAGATGCTGCCCTTGCGTGAAATGACTTCAAGAACTATCTGAAGCATAAGCGTAAGGAGATGAGCATTGAATATCTTATTGTTCGACTTCGCATTAAGGAAGACACTCGTGGATCTGAGAAAAAGCTCTCTAGCAAGTCTGTTGCCAAAGCAAATGTGGTGGAGCATGATAAAAGCTCTAAGAACAAGAAGAACAAGTCGGGGTCCAAGCTTGGACCTAAGGGTGGAATTTCAAAGAAGCAGAAATTCCAAGGGAAGTGTTTCAACTGTGACAAGGTGGGTCACAAGTCGGCAGATTGTAGGCTGCCAAAGAGGAACAAGAAGAAAGAGGCCAATTTGATGGACACTATCACACAAGAAGTGTCAGACATCAGTCTTTCTACTGTAGTCTCTAAAGTCAATATGGTGGACTTAAACCTGAAGGAGTGGTGGCTGGACCTAGGGCCACTGTGACACCCGTTATTCTCCTAATGGGTATTAAGGTAATTAAATTAATTTTTAGTGTGCCAATCAAAAATTTGTTTCATTTAAAATCCATTTCACAATATTTATTTCTATCTATTTTTAAATTTTCTATAATTCTCCTATATTTATTTAGTATGTTTACTGAAAAACCTTAGAACTTCTAATAAATCTCAAAAATATCATATTGGTATTATGTGCGCTAAAGTCCCCAGATGAGACATAAGGATATCTTTTCCAACTACTCTTGACCCTCATTTTCTTTATTTCCTCCGTGACATGCTTCAACATGTCTCCTCCATAATTGCTTCTATCACTTCTCTTCAAAGACTTCATCTTTTCTTTCTTTTTCTTCCACGGCTCCCACACTCTTCTTTTCATTTCTTTGCTGAAGCAAAATACTTAGATAACTTCTTCAAGGCAGCCATAAAAATCAGCCACCATCATCTCCATTTGAGCAATAATTTCAACTATACCGAAGTCAAGGAACCTGTTTTTAAGCCATTTCAAGCTTCCAACTAACCATAATCCGAGGTTAGAATCTTATGAACAAATTTAGTCTTTCATTTATAAACTTTCTTTTATACTAAAGGATTATTCAAATTTGTGTTCTTAAATCTAAGTATATGTTTGTTGTTATTTTGGAGCATATATATAAAGTTTAAGTGTATATGCCCTAGACAGAAAATTTATATTGTTAAACTTTATAATACCTCTATGGGCAGTGGCTATTTCTTGAAATTCTGGGATTAAATTAAAATGAATTTTATAAATTGGTTTGCATATTTAAAAAGTAGACATCCTAACCTTTCTAACGAGCTATCATAAACCTAAATCGGAGTTGTATTTTATTTTCTATGAATTATTCAATTTTCAGATTGGAAACTAGTAAACCTGCCAGTTTGTCATGGTATACCAGCTATTAACCTGAACCAAGAACCCATCTTTGCTCACCACCTAATTCCTTAATGTCTTGCAACCTTTCCAATATTATCCTAAGTGATTGATGAATCTTATTAGGAACTAAACATATAGATTACTTGTTTAATTTTATATTGTGTTAAGACAAAAATTGTTTACTGTGGTATTCAAAAGAGATTTGCATAAAAGCTTTAATGGCATACTAGTAAGATAGATTTACACATGATTTATTTATGAATGTAGTTGTATGTTGTGCTTTAGTTTTAATTGTCCTTATGTACGCCTTAGGATCAAGGGAGTGTGGAGCTAACATTAATTGATTCCAGGATTAAAAGATTGTTGATAAGCTTGAAAGGTAGGGATTCTATTACTCATCTTTTGTGAGGTTTTTATGGAATTAAAATTGATTGTTTTACCACAAGATATATATATATCTATGTTGAACTGATATTATATGAGTATCACATATGAAACTATGACATGGACTCGTCTTGTATTGTACGGCGAGGAACATAATGAATTGACACATGTTATAAATTGAGAAGTATGGTTAGAAAAACTGACTATTAATAATGATTGAATATAGAGAAATGGTGAGACGTGAAGAGGGCGGCGGTTACGTCCTTGGGCATGAATACCCTAAAAGGTAAAATAGGGGGAAGGTGATGACGCTTCCTTGGGTTGAAAGTCCCAGAACACACTGTACATGAATCGATTTGGTGAGAACTCGGGGCTTGATGTCCCCTCACCGAAACACTCTTAGAATGTTTAAAGGGTGATCAAACGCACCCATTTGGGTTTCGATGAGTTGAGTAATACTCTATTAAACGTAGGTACCCAGGAATAATGATGAACTATAATATTTGTATATATGTATATGTATGAAACTCGGTAATGATTAACTATGGTATCCGTGGAATATGACTAATAAATCTCATAATCTGGATAATGCTGAGTATTAACTAACCATGCAGGTTTTAATGTGGTAATGATAAAAACCTAAAGGTGAGTAATGGTTTTCTCTACTGAGCATATTGTTGCTCAATCCCTTATATTTGTATCTTTTAAGGATTCACTAAGTGTGAGGTGGCTACGAGAAAATAGTTGAGGAAGCGATGTAGTTAAATTACGTTGGGACTGCTTCAATTGCTAAGAATGTTCTTCATGATAATGTAAGCATTAATTGTTACTTTCTGTGACTGTATCAAAATGCGTTGAGAGTTGAAATGATGATGACAGTTTTATATTATTAAATTTAAGGTGCTACACTAAACTGTGGTTTAATTATCATTTATATTTTTATTGTTTTGATTTGAGAGTTTTCATTTAAGCCCCGGGCATATTTATTTCTAAGGTTTTACTTTTATTTTTAATTTTTATTTTATTTTATTAAAAACTGTTAACCCCCATATAGGGGCGTTATAGAATTTTTGGTATCAAAGCCTAGGTTCGGTTAACCTAGGGAGTGTAGCACCACTTAAAAAAAAATTATTTTTAAGATGGTTTTGAAGATGAATTTTCATTGTCATCATCAAAATGAACCTTCACAGTGATTTATACAGTTTAGAAGGATGTAACATGGAAAGGCCCTAGAATGAAAATACTAATGGTTATATGAGTACGATAATTATATAGAAGGAAAGTATTAATAGTTATGAGGGAATGATAATTATATGGAATGAGTTTATAAGTAGAATGCTTATGAGAGATTCGTATAATATTAGGATCTATAAGCATATCTAGTTCATATAGAATAATGAAAAATTCGTGTAGATACGAAGATTTAATAGCCTTTTATTTTGTGAAAAACAATAAGAAAATAAGGCTTGATTTATTGATTTTAAAGTTTGGCATAGATATGCCAAATTCTTCGTAATTGATTCAGACCTAAGTAATGATTATGTGTGGATTCGGTGGAACACATAAGTGTCAATAACTTTTCTTGAAAGTTTTATTTACTTGAGGAATATGAGATAAGTTAGGAATTCATGGTATTGAATCTTGAGTGAGATAAACGTTAGACTTTTGATCTGTTGAGACTGTGTAAAGGTAAGAATGTATGAATTTCAAGGTTGAAATATTTTGTTACGTACATTGTATTTAAGTGTATCAGTGAATCTTTATGAATAGATGCAATGTAAAAATGACTAATAGGAGTTTCCTTAAGTAATCATATTACTTAAGGCACTTATAATAATTTTGGATAATTACGATAAAAGGTTTAAGTTTTAGATGTTTAGATGTGAATCATTTGGTTACCTAAAGTTTTGTTATATGAGGAAATTAAATATTGTATAAGTGGAATTATGGGGATTGTAGATGTTCCTAAGTAGTAACATCAAATGTCTTTGTTCATTGATATGGTCTATGTTGGAAGACGTAAATCGTATTGATTTCAAGGTTAGTCACATTCTAAACCCTTGGTAGTAATGATGATGAATCCATTGATAGATGTTGAGTATTAGGAATAACATATGGGTGTATGCATTGTTCAATAAGGTTTTGATTAAAACAAATTATTTGAGTTGCTAGAAGATTATGTTATGAAATGATTTTAAATACCATTCAGAAAGATAATTGATTATTGTTAAATTAGACTTCTCGTTCATAGTTAATTTTATCTTTAGTAGGCTTTGAATTGGGTTTAAGATTTATACAAATTGGTTTTCAATTTTATGTTTGTTATTTAACTCGTTCTAAATGTGTTAAGACCCGAAACAACCTGACCCTTTTCAACTTAGAACATTTGGGCCTAGTCCAAATCCTAAATCAGTTTGATTCATACTATCTCTCCCATGTGGTCTCTATACGTGTCATATACAGTGGTTTAATTATTGTTTACATATACGTTTACTGTGCATAGGAGCTTATTTCTCCAAGCCCACTTTCTCTCTCTTAATTTGTTATTTTCTCTCTAAATTGCAAATCCTCTTCTTTTTCATTAGAAATTCTTCTTTCCCTCTAAAAGAAGAAGGAATTCTAGGATTTTACAACTTACTATCTCAATTTTTCCTTTCTATTTACTTTTCTTTCATCTCATCATGGACCCAAAGTACCAACACCTAAGAAAGTATTTCCCATCACTTTCCCAAAAGAATCTCAGAAAGAAATACAATGCTAGAATCATTCGGTTCTGGATTCTTATGCGTTTTGGCATCCCTTGTGATGTGAGAATGTTGATAGAGGGGAAGATCCGTCCGAGTGACTTCAGTCAAGATGTCGGTTTACCAGGAATGGGTACCAGTCGTAGTGCAATGAAAAGAAGAGCTCGTGCCATCGTGGTCACTTGTAACAAATGTGGAAGACAAAATTGTAACGGTAAATGTACTTCACCTGGTTATATGTCTACGAATAGAGAGGATAAAATAAGGTTTTGTAGGGATGGACTTTCAAAGGAGAACTTGGATAGCATCCATCCTCCTCTTCACGGTCACCCTAGTGGATATGTTCAAGGAGCTATTTTTAAACTCTGGCCTAAATTTTATGTAGAAAGACAACGCCTCAGGAATATGGTATTTCTAGATCCTGTTTGCCAAGCCATAAGAAAACTGGATGGGGAATAAGTCATCGCTCTATAGAGATTATTTAGTCTTTGCTTATTTGAAGCAGTTTTAGCTGATGTTCAACAGTTTGTGTTTTTCTTTTACTCAGAATATTTGCTTTTGTGTTTGAAATAATTGTGATTATTAGATTGATACAGTAAGTGTTAATATCTCATTTAATTTATGGTTTTCTTAAATATATATATATAATAAAATATATTATCTTATCAGACACGTCACATACGGTACAGTAACATGTTTGAATTTTGAAAAACTTATCCAGATATTTCAAGATTTGTGTCTCAAATTTCAAAAGTTCTACAGTATTTGTCGTTTATATTGAATTTTTAGACTCGGTGTATATTTGTCAAAAGGTCTACAGTTGTGTCAAGATGGTCTTCTGTCAAACTGTTCTCAATTGTCAAAAGTTATACAATTAGAGTCTAATCTTTTTCAAAAAGTGAATCAGATTTTCTGTAAACTATCAATCACCTTATCTTACTTTCTTATCCGCACAAGATTTTGTTTAAATCTTTAGATTACCTTTTCATTACCTACTCGTCTATCTCTTTAGCCCTTTTTGTGTATTCCTCATCCTTAAAATCTCATGTAGAACCCGAAGTCTAAGTGGAGCAGACATTAAGCAATCACTTATATAAACCAAATATGTCTACCTCCCAGTCCACTAAGCAAATAAAGAATGTTTGTGTCTTTTGTGGTTCTAGCCTTGGAAAAGATAAAGCTTATGTAGAAGTTGCAAATCACTTAAGGCAAGTCCTAGCACACAGGAAGATTAACATAATCTATGGGGGTGGTAGCATAAAAATGATGGAAAATATGACGCTAGCAGCTAGGTCTAGTGACGCTACAGTTGTAGGAATTTGGCCTCATATTCTAGCTGAAGGAAACCTTTATAAGGAAACCATAGGCAAGAGAAAAGGAGTCAAGAGCATCCCTAGAAATTTTAAAGCCATAATCAATAATTCTGATGCTTTTATAGCATTACCTGGTGATCTAGGTACTCTTGAAGGAAATATTCATAGTTACTTGTAAGCAATTGTTGGGCTTTCATTCCAAACCCTTAGGACTGCTGAATATAAATGGTTTTTATGATGGTCTTTTGAAATTTCTAGATTACACTGTGGAAGAAAACATCATTGCAGAATCGGAGAGACAAATCTTTGTTACTGCTTCAATAGTTGAGGAATTGATAGATAAAATGCAAATCGTACATCCGAAATCCAACACTACAAGATCCAAGCTTGAATGGGAAAGGGAAAGCCGAGAGCAGCCAATTGACTTGAATCTCCATCTGTAATCTTTTGGTTTTATTTATGGCATGTAGGCATGTGTGTCCGTATTTCGTGTGTCACGAATAACCGTTTACCTTGCATTCTGTATTTCTTGTGGTATGCCGTTGTTCAATCTTTTAGATTCATTGAGCCTAATGCCAAGATGGCTGGATACGGAGTACTTGATGCTCTCGAAACGCATCCTACTTAAGGTCTGATCTTTTGTTTATCGATGTTTTTGTATTCTCTAAGCATGCATGATATGGATAGCCGATATACGGAGTGCCTTGTACTCTCGAAATGTATCCGTATCATGTTTGTAATGTGTAATATTCTGTTAATATTATGTGGAAGTATCAAAGTCAGTTATGGGGATATTCCATAGGAAATATGAGTATATTATTTAGGTTGAATGTTTGTGTCATGAGGATAGCTGTTTAATGAAAAATATGTCGGGTTTGTTTGCAACTCTGAGATTCCGTCTAATATCTTTATGAATAAGTTTAATGTATGGTTTTGAATAGAAGTGTTTGTGATATATGTTTCATGACTATGTTTCAGTTTATTAGTTGAAATATGAAATCAACTATCTTTGACTTTTCCTTACTCAGAAAGGAAAAGGAACCTAAAGATGAAGTATACAAAATTTCTCTGGCAATCTCCATAAATGTAATTGTAAATCATAGTCCATGGACAATGAAGCACTGGAATCATGGTATGGTCAATATGTATGTCTGATCAGATTCCTAGACCATTATACAGTGTTATAAGTTGGAACCTGTTAGAAATACTCTCATTGAGGGATTTAGAATTTAGAGTAAGATTTATTATGCAAGTAAATAAGTGGAAATACGATAACTTAAATTTGGAGAACAAACAACATTAACGGTTTAGACTCGGAATTGGAATCATAATGGAATCAAAATTTTTACTAGTATTGCTAGAATTGAAATTTCGAGGACGAAATTTCTTTAAGGGGGGTAGAGCTGTGACACCTGTTATTCTCCTAACGGGTATTAAGGTAATTAAATTAATTTTTAGTGTGCCAATCAAAAATCTTTTTCATTTAAAATCCATTTCACGATATTTATTTCTATCTATTTTTAAATTTTCTAAAATTCTCCTATATTTATTTAGTATGTTTACTGAAAAGCCTTAGAACTTCTAATAAATCTCAAAAATGTCATATTGGTATTATGTGCGCTAACATCCCCAAATGAGACATAAGGATATCTTTTTCAACTACTCTTGATCCTCATTTTCTTTATTTCCTCCGTGACATGCTTCAACATGTCTCCTCCATAATTGCTTCTATCACTTCTCTTCAAAGACTTCATCTTTTCTTTCTTTTTCTTCCACGGTTCCCACACTCTTCTTTTCATTTCTTTGCTGAAGCAAAATACTTAGATAACTTCTTCAAGGCAGCCATAAAAATCAGCCACCATCACCTCCATTTGAGCAATAATTTCAACTATACCGAAGTCAAGGAACCTGTTTTGAAGCCATTTCAAGCTTCCAACTAACCATAATCCGAGGTTAGAATCTTATGAACAAATTTAGTCTTTCATTTATAAATTTTCTTTTATACTAAAGGATTATTCAAATTTGTGTTCTTAAACCTAAGTATATGTTTGTTGCTATTTTGGAGCATATGTATAAAGTTTAAGTGTATATGCCCTAGACAGAAAATTTATATTGTTAAACTTTGTAATACCTCTATGGGCAGTGGCTATTTCTTGAAATTCTGGGATTAAATTAAAATGAATTTTATAAATTGGTTTGCATATTTAAAAAGTAGACATCCTAAGCTTTCTAACGAGCTATCATAAACCTAAATCGGAGTTGTATTTTATTTTCTATGAATTATTCAATTTTTGGATTGGAAACTAGTAAACCTGCCAGTTTGTTATGGTATACCAGCTGTTAACCTGAACCAAGAACCCATCTTTGCTCACCACCTAATTCCTTAATGTCTTGCAACCTTTCCAATATTATCCTAAGTGATTGATGAATCTTATTAGGAACTAAAACATATAGATTACTTGTTTAATTTTATATTGTGTTAAGACAAAAATTGTTTACTGTGGTATTCAAAAGAGATTTGCATAAAAGCTTTAATGGCATACTAGTAAGATAGATTTACACATGATTTATTTTTGAATGTAGTTGTATGTTGTGCTTTAGTTTTAATTGTCCTTATGTACGCCTTAGGATCAAGGGAGTGTGGAGCTAACATTAATTGATTCCAGGATTAAAAGATTGTTGATAAGCTTGAAAGGTAGGGATTCTATTACTCATCTTTTGTGAGGTTTTTATGGAATTAAAATTGATTGTTTTACCGCAAGATATATATATATCTATGTTGAACTGATATTATATGAGTATCACATATGAAACTATGACATGGACTCGTCTTGTATTGTATGGCGAGGAACATAATGAATTGACACATGTTATAAATTGAGAAGTATGGTTAGAAAAACTGACTATTAATAATGATTGAATATAGAGAAATGGTGAGACGTGAAGAGGGCGGCGGTTACGTCATTGGGCATGAATACCCTAAAAGGTAAAATAGGGAGAAGGTGATGACACTTCCTTGGGTTGAAAGTCCCAGAACACACTGTACATGAATCGATTTGGTGAGGACTCGGGGCTTGATGTGCCCTCACCGAAACACTCTTAGAATGTTTAGAGGGTGATCAAGCGCACCCATTTGGGTTTCGATGAGTTGAGTAATACTCTATTAAACGTAGGTACCTAGGAATAATGATGAACTATAATATTTGTATATATGTATATGTATGAAACTTGGTAATGATTAACTATGGTATCCACGGAATATGATTATAATAAATCTCATAATCTGGATAATGATGAGTACTACTAACTAACCATGCAGGTTTTAATGTGGTAATGATAAAAACCTAAAGGTGAGTAATGGTTTTCTCTACTGAGCATATTGTTGCTCATTCCCTTATATTTGTATCTTTTCAGGACTCACTAAGTGTGAGGTGGCCACGAGAAAAATAGTTGAGGAAGCGATGTAGCTATATTACGTTGGGACTGCTTCAATTGCTAAGAATGTTCTTCATGATAATGTAAGCATTAATTGTTACTTTCTGTGACTGTATTAAAATGCGTTGAGGGTTGAAATGATGATGACAGTTTTATATTATTAAATTTAAGGTGCTACACTAAACTGTGGTTTAATTATCGTTTATATTTTTATTTTTTGATTTGAGAGTTTTCATTTAAGTCCTTGGCAACTTTATTTTTAAGGTTTTAATTTTATTTTTAATTTTTATTTTATTTATTAAAAACTGTTAACCCCCATATAGGGGCGTTACAGCCACATGCCATGTTTGTTGTGATAAAGTTGTCTTTGCTGAATTATGCTATCAGATTCTGGGGAGAAGCTGTATATAGGCAATTTGGCTACATCTGATATCAAGGGCCAAGGGATGGTATTTCTGAAAATGACATCAGGCAAGGAAGTTAAGTTGCAAAAGGTGTTGTATGTGCCTGATATTCGGAAGAATCTTATTTCAGGAATTCTGCTGAGTTCACATGGCTTCAAGATGGTTTTTGAAGTTGATAAAATAGTTTTGTCTAAACATGGGGTGTATGTGGGAAAGAGATACGTGCAAAATGGAATGTGGAAAATAAATGTAATGGCTGTTAGGCCCAATTCCATTGATAAAAATAAAAAGTCTTATATGCTTGATTCTTCTAATTTATGGCATGGTAGACTAGGTCATGTTAATTATAATACTTTGCATAGATTAATTAACTTGGATCACATACCCACATTTGATATTAATCCCAAACATAAATGTGAAATATGTGTGGAGGCAAAACTAACGAGATCTTCGTTCCAAACGACTGAAAGAAATACTGAGCCACTTGATTTGATACATAGCGATGTTTGTGACTTAAAATTTGTTCAAACTAAGGGTGGGAACAAATATTTTGTTACTTTCATAGATGATAGCACAAAATATTGCTATCTATATTTGCTTAGGAGAAAAGATGAGGTTATAGAGAAGTTTGCTCTCTATAAGCAAGAAGTTGCAAACCAACTTAATAAGAAAATTAAGATGATAAGAAGTGACGTGATGGTGAATATGTTGAACTATTTAGTGAATTTTGTGCGCAACATGGTATTATTCATGGGGTTACGCCACCCTATTGACCTCAATCAAATGGTGTGGCTTAACTCAAAAATTGTACCCTAAAGGATATGATGAATGCAATGCTAATAAGTTCTGGATTACCGTAGAACATGTGGGGGGAAGCCATTTTGTCAACTAATTACCTTTTAAATAGGGTACCCCAAAAGAAAGAGGACAAGACCCCTTATGAATTGTGAAAAGGTAGAAAGCCTTCCTATAAATACTTGAGAGTGTAGGGGTGTCTTGCAAAGGTAATGGTACCTACACCAAAAAAGATGAGAATAGGTCCTAAAACAGTTGATTGCATCTTTATTGGTTATGCCCACAATAGTAGTGCTTATCGGTTCCTCGTGTATGAATCTAAAAACCCTGAGATTCACAAGAACACAATAATAGAATCTAGGAATGCATCATTTTTTGAACATGTATTTCCTTGTAAATCCAAAGAGGATGGTCCAAGTTCATCTAAATAAACGATTGAGACTATTGAAGAAAATAGTCAGGATCAACTAGAAGTTGAAACATAAAAAGAAGAAAAAGAGCCTAGACGTAGCAAAAGAGCAAGGACAGAAAAGTCATTTGGACCAGATTTTCTGACCTATATGCTAGAGGCTGAACCTCAAACTTTCAAAGAAGCTGTAAGCTCATCTAAGGGTCCTTTATGGAAAGAAGCTATAAAGAGTCAAATTGATTCCATCATGTAGAATCATACTCGGGAATTAGTGGACCTTCCTCTAGGAAGTAAACCGCTAGGTCCTAAGTGAATTTTCAAACGAAAAATGAAAGCAGATGGAATAATTGACAAGTATAAGGCTAGACTTGTTATAAAAGGTTATAGACAAAAGGAATGCCTTGATTATTTCGATACTTATTCTCCCGTGACAAGAATAACCTCCATTAGAATGATTTTGGCGATTGCTGCTTTGCGAAATCTTAAAGTCGATCAGATGGATGTAAAGACTACTTTTCTTAATGGAGATCTTGAAGAGGAAATATATATGGAACAACCTGAGGGTTTTATTGCTCCAGGACAAGAAAAGAAAGTCTGCAAATTGGTGAAGTCTTTGTACGGGCTTAAACAAGCACCAAAGCAATGTCATGAGAAATTTGACAGTGTAATGATGTCAAATGGTTCCAAAATTAATGAGTGTGACAAATGTGTTTATTCCAAAAGTACAAACGATGGATATGTCATTCTTTGTCTATATGTAGATGACATGCTAATCGTGGGTAGCAATGATCAGATGATCAAATCTACCAAGGATATATTGAACTCTAGGTTTGACATGAAAGACATAGGACCTGCTGATATGATTTTGGGAATCAAAATCAAAAGGTTGCCTGATGGACTCATTTTGAGTCAGTCACACTATGTGGACAAGATACTTGACAAATTTAGTAAAAATGACACTGGCATGGCCAGAACACCAATTGATATTAGTCAACATCTGTCCAAAAATAGAGGAGAAAGTATATCCCAGGTGGAATATGCTAGAGTGATAGGCAGTTTAATATACTTAATGAGTTGTACAAGACCAGATATTGTCTACGCTGTTAGTAGTCTGAGTAGATTCACGAGTAATCTAGGAGATGACCACTGGAAAGCGATTGTTAGAGTACTTAGGTACTTACGATATACTCGTAATTATAGGCTACATTATACAAGAGATCCTGCTATTCTTGAAGGGTATTTTTACGCAAGTTGGATATCTGATATACAGGATTCTAAAGCTACAAGTGGATTTGTATTCACTTTCAGAGGCGTAGTGGTTTTATGGAAGTCCTCAAAGCAAACGGTAATAACCAAATCCGCTATGGAATTTGAATTTGTAGCCTTAGATAAAAGTGTTGAAGAGGTTGAATGGTTAAGGCATTTCTTGGAGGATATTCCTGAATAGCCTAAACCTGTGCCTGCAATATGCATTACATTGTGATAATCAATCTGCTATTGGCAGGGCACAGAATGTGATATACAATGGTAAGTCAAGACATATACATCGTCGACATAATACCATTAGACAACTGATCTCGACTGGAGTCATGACAATAGACTATGTAAGGTCTAAAGAGAATATTGCGGATCTGTTAACTAAAGGACTACATAGAGATGAAGTTGAGAAAACATCAAGAGGAATAGGACTGAAGCCCATAAAAGAATAGGTCGAAACAATAGAAACCTAATCTTGTTGACTGGAGATCCCAAGATCTAGGTTCAATGGGATAACTAAACTGAATAGACCGAGTATGATCACTATGACGGTTACCCCAACCCATTCCTATAATAAAAACAGTGATACCCATGGGGAAACGTTAAGCAGTTTGCTTTTAATGATTCTTATGCATCGAATATGATGGGAATTCGAGCGGAGTAGTGCATTCCTATAATAAAAATAGTGATACCTGTAGGGAAAGGTTAAGTAGTTTTCTTTTAATGATTCTTATGCATGGAATATGATGGGAATTCGAGCGGAGTAGTGCATGTTACTTTTAAAGTAAGAAATCACCTCTGTGAGAGAGAAGTGGGGTTGCTTCAAAGGAGAATTGCTATGGCTCAATTCTTTAGAAACTCTTGCATAACCAAAGAGATGTTCATGGCCAAAATGAACATAACCATGAGAACTAAAACTGTGTCAGGAAAATACCTGTGCGAGGTATGTTATCGTTTGCACAAACGGCAGAATAGTTCAAGGACATCGCGTCTACTTGTCAACCAGTAAAGTAAGCATACTTTCACAAGGGAAGGTTCAATGGTTAAAGCCTACCTATCTTATGCAAGTATTAACAGTAGAACCCTATCACCATGTAGTGTCTTTGTTTTCTCTTGTCGTCAATCAATTTCATTCATGTGGGGGATTGTTAGAAAAAATAGTTAATAATCATTTTAAGGAGCCATTTTGAGGCATAATTTTAAGTGGGACCCACTTTATAAAAGTTATGGTTCTTGGCAGATTTGCGTTCTCCGTCGCAAGAAGATCAAAATCATATATTTATATGCTCAAAATGGTAATCGGGTGAATGAGAAATTGATGCTCAAAGTGTGCCCATTGACATTTGAATTTGTTGGAAAAAAGGCCTAAATGTGGAGTCCCACATCGGTTAGACATTAAAACTTGACATCCCATGACATGTATAAGTACTAGGAAAGTCCCACATCGGTTAGGCACAGAAGTTTGATATCCCCTGACCTATATAAGTACTAGGGACTTTCTCCATATCTAGACACACATGCACACAAAAATAACACATAGTTTTTCCTTTTTCTCTTGTTTCTGAGAGTTTCTGAGTTTTTGTTCTCTTCTTTTGGAGTCTTTCTTTTTGAGTCGGTTTTGGTGAGTTGTCGTTAAGACGCTATAGAGGAAAACGTTGTCTATAGATAAGAGACGAAGATAAGAGACGGAGAGAAAATTGACAGAGATGGAGATGGAGATTGAGAAGATAAGAGACGGAGAGAAAATTGGCGACGAAGCGGGTGCTAATATGCTCGGAGAGAAATTGGCGGCGCGTAAATGGGGCTATTTGAGAAGAGAAGATACTCACCATGCAGGAAAATGAACCTGCCTATTTGGGAGGAAGTGGAGGGCGCGATTGCCAATTGGGATTGAACTTCAATTTTGAGCCGAAATGGTTGGGATTAAACTTCAATTTTGAGCAAAAAGGGAGAAAACGACCAAAAAAACTTAGACAACAATTTTTGAAACCAAATGATGAAATTGAGACCATAGACATGATGAAAAATCCCATTGTTTGTTTGGCCTGGAATTTTCCAACCGATTAAGAAAAAAAAAAACAGAGAGACCATTGATTAAAAAAAAATTGCAAAATTCATCCGAACGAATGAAATTGAGTAAGTAAATTGGCAAATTACTTGTCCTAAATCGAAAAATTGAAATATAAAAGAGATGGCACGATTCATAAACAAAAGAGGAATTCACCATCAAATCAACGATAATCAATTTACAAAACCAATCACGACCAAAATTAATAATTGCCTATGCAAATATAACAAAAGCATTACTTTCGGGAAAAATAGTACTGCACTATATATCTAACTAATATCTACGTTATTTTCACAAGAGCAAAGCAAAGCTTGTTCTGTCTTCTGAAGGACCAGAGTTGAACGACGTCGTCTTCAACAAGACCATTCTTCTCCACAACGGAGTTCCACTTGGAGACGAGATTGTAGACCGCACTTTTCCCCATCTTCCATGCCTTGAAGCAGAGATTGTACTCTCTCAGCTCCTGATCCACCATCAAAACCTCCATTCCCTCTCTCCTCATCACCTTCGCCTTCTCCTCGTCCTCCATAAACTCCGCCCTCGTCCGCAGCCGCTCCGGAACCGACAGCCGGTTGTTGTTCCGGCTCACGTCCGTCGGCGACAGCTCCTTCTGCAGGACGAACGTCAATTTCCCGCCACCACCGATCTCCACGATCCTGTTCTTGAGAACAGCCGGCATTTCACTTGGCTCTGGGGTTTCAAAAACCCGAGAGATCTTTCGCTTTTTCTTCGCGATCCTGTTCGTTTCCGACTCCGACAACGATGACGGGGACGAGGAGGAGGGGAATTGGAATGACCAGGGACAAGTACGCTTCTTTCCGACAGTTGTCCTCTTCTTTTCGATAGCGGATTCCGTCGAGAGAGTGAATTTTCCTTTTCCGATGAAGAATCTTTCTTTCTGGCCGTTTGAATTGCAAAGTTTGTCGTCCAATTTTTGGACTTTGGGTTCTTCAAAAAGATTGATCACGAACTTTTTTTCGTGTAGATTGTCAAGAACAAACAAGTTGTTGATCTTCCTTTTCGTTTCCCAGACAGAAACGGCGACGTTCGTTAAGAGATGAAGACCGTCCCACTGAGAATCATCCATGGCGATAAAAACCAGAGAAAAAACTCGAAAGAAAAAAACAGTGTGAATGCAGGAGAAAATATGATCTTTGAGGATGTAAATGAACAACTCTACCTCTGAGTGAAACTTGGAGTTGAAGAAATCAATAAAACAAATTAGAAGGAAGTTGCTAAATTTGATCGGCATGGGGTTTCCTAATCTTGAAAAATATGACCATTGGAGTATTGGAGCGCGCCAAAGAGCGGCTAAGGTGGGCACAGAAAGGGTAATTAGAGCTTATTAGTTAATTGTGGTCAAAATAGAGGAATTTTCTAATAATATTATGTTATTTCTAACTAGAGTATTTTTTATAACGAACCCTTTTTTCGTCAGGAAATTCCATTTTTTGTTTAATTATAATGACGCTTATAAGTGAAGTACTAATGATGAAATGATACCAGTTTTGCAGCCATCAATTATATATTATATATAAGGTGTTTGGAAAGGTGGTGGGAACCACTTTTACTGTAGCATGTGAGAGTTTTACACTGAAGCATATTTTTTATTGTTACTGTAACATGTGAGAGCTTTATACTGTTTATAACTGAGATTGTGGTGGAACCAAACACCCCCATAGTTTGATGAGTTGGGTCTGTTTTTTCTCAAATGTATATTTGACACAGTTATTAAGTGTTGAAAATTTGCACATACTGTTTACTATTAACATGAAATATATATACATGTATCATATTTTTTCCTCCTAAAAAGAAGTATTCTCTCTCTCTTTGTTTCTAATATTAAAACGTGTGAAAAAATTGCAAAGAGAGCATTTGTTCACAAGGAGTCAAGGACAAATAAGTGTATGGTGTTCACTATTGATTCTACTTTAAAATAAAATTCTCGCGCTGATGTCTATTAATTTACTAATATTATGAAAAAGTTTTTCTTAGAGAAATTTAGTAAATAGTACCTTTTCAAAACATATTGTAGTAAGTAATTGGTTTTAAAAATATTTATTTTACATATTAGTAAATAAAAAATTACTCATTTATTTTTTTTACTTATCTATTTATTATGAGTAAAAAAAATTTTACCAACAAACTGTTATTTACTATAAATATTTTTCAAACATGCTATTTACTTCAAAAAGTATCAAAAATATGCCATTTTCATCATTCTTTCTTTTTTTATTATGAAAAAAAAATAACAATTTTGAATAGTGCTCTCCCATGCTAAAAACAAACTGATTTTTTTTTTGTACTTCTTCTCTTTGTCTCTCTGTATCTTTTTGTCTTTTACTTATTATATTTTTTCTCCTTTTTGCATTTCATGTCATACATTCTTATTTTCCCCTTCCAAATATGGATCTAATAAGTATATTTCTTCCTGACTAATTACTCAAATATTTTTCCATACATCTCCCTATTTAAACATTTTTAAAAAGAAAACAACCTCTTATATAATTTTTTACATATACATTGTTTAATCGGTGTCCAAAGAAATAAATATTTTTTTGTTTATCATTGAAGACATTTTATGTAAATAATAATAATATGAATACTTTATGTGTTAACAATGGTCCTCATATTGCTTTTATCATTATAATTAAGTATTTAAGCAAACATATGATCTACGACTATTGTAACCAAATCCTCTCATTGGGCATGTATGGAGTTTATATGCGGTATGTATTTAGTTGAGCACTTTATACATGGCAAGACTATAATGTGGATCCACATCCAATTAGGGAGGTGATTGATCTAGGTTGTTCAAGCGGTTTGACTCTATGGTAAACACATTGGTATGGTAGACCTAGTAGTAGCCATACATTGAACTGGAGCTAAAGTGTAATTGATTTAATAATAATTTTGTTTCACTTAAATCAATTCTTTTTGACAATCATCTATGTGTAATCTTAATTCTAAAGCGGATTTATGACTCTATGTTTGTAGTTTGTATCTTTTGATATACCAAAGGTATGAAATCCGATGATTGAAAGCTCCACTGACGATATATTGGAGATGCAACCTATATTCGATGAGAGCATGATCTACAGACACAAAATCTATATATAATGCTCAATTAACTGACAATTAGCTTGTAATAAGCATATTGTATGTCTATGCATTTAGCGTACGTGCGTTATTGAGTTACAAGCATATATAAAGCATATTTTTTCGAGCATGAGTACTTATAATTTTTAATATTGAATCATGCATAAATGTGCATATATTTACTAAATATGATACTGAATAATAAATATATGATCTAACATGTTTTTAAAGTTCTAATTGTAGTAAAAAGCTCGGTTTCTTGGTTTAGGAAAATTGGTGTGTTAAACGGTTACAAATTGATTAGAAAGTGTTTTTCCATTTCAAATACATTCTAAACTAGTTTTTTTGCCTATTTATACATTTTAAATAGTTAGATTGGATTAGAATTAAAAGTAAGTAAAATGGTACAATTTGACTGGTGTGTTGACTAGAATATAAGAATTTAAATTGCACTTGTTTGTACTTGATTTAAGTGGCTAATTATAAGCTGGAATTTTTTTTTCTTACTCAACACTCTTTCCATATATCAAACCCTAGGAAAAGATAACAAAAGCACTTAAGCAACTACCTCCCTTCACTAACCTGATTTTGAAAAAGTCAAATGAATTAAAACCTTCATTTTTGTTTTTTTTTTTCCTTTAGTAGCCCCAATTTTTTCTAGGACTTTTTTTTCCATCTTTCTTTCCATTTTTCATGTCCTTAAGCTCTTAAAATTTGAAACCAAGCTATAAAAATTCAAATTACATAAAACAATCCTAGTTTTTGCTTTTTTTAAGCTTGGAATTAGTAGATTTTGAGCTTTCTAAAGCCTTTGAAGTTGAACCCTACAATATATTTCATTTTTTATATAATTTGATTAAGAATTAATGGTATTTTAATGCAATTTTAAAGTTAGTTATATGTTTGTAATGTTGGAAATTCAGATTCAATAGGCCCGTTTGGTAGTGTTTTTAAAATGAGTGAAAATTGTTTTGTTTTGAAAAATGAAAATTTTTTAAGAATTGTGCTAAAAGTGTTTTTAATATTTTTGCTTCAAAAAACATGCAAAAACATTTCTAAAAATTCCCAAAAATGAGCCAAATGTGTTTGAAGCAAAATTAAGCTAGTTGAGCTAGTTTCTTTGCAAAATTAAGAATTTTGTGGAATCTAATTATTTCTTCAATTTCTATTGATTTTAAGTGTTTATTGAGTGATTTTAAATGCTTATAAATGGGTGAAAATTAGTTAAAATGTTATTTTTGAATTGTGAGAAGAAAATGCAAAATTACGCTAAGTGGAAAGAAGGCTTGTACCCTGTTTACTTACCAAGTATTGGTTGTTTTTCTAAGACTATTTACAGTCATAGATGACATTTAAAATTTGAAAATATTAGAGATTTATTGAAAACCTAATTTGGGCAAAAAGCGATAAAATTGTTATGTATTTGATGTTAGGTAATTTGCAGCAAGAATGTGTGCATTTTGACATTATTATACTCAGCCTATTTTGTGTCTAATTCAATGTAAAACTTTTGTAATATGAACTTATGACCTAGATCAATAAGTTTGGTTAATGAAAAATTGAATGGTACATGATTTTAAGATGTTAAGCCTTTAGCACACTTTATCTCCTAAGAGGACTGATCTTTTCACTCAAACTAAATTGAACTCGAGATAAGTAAAAACTACTATTTACTGCAACACAAGAACTATGTAACATTACTTATGTTCTAAGTTGTTTTGATTGTAATGTTATTATTTGGCATTGATATAAATTGTTGAAGAATATTCATGATTCATAACATTTACATAAGAACATGTGATTTGATCTAAAAAGGAAATGAGGTTTAAATTAAAAAAAAAAGGGCGTACGGTACTTAATTGGTAGTCAAATAGGCACGGGATACTGGTGGGACTGGCGGACCCAACAAACATGGTGAATACTTTGAGGTTGAGAAAACCAAGGTAAGAAAAACCACAAAGACTGAGATTGAATATGGCAAATACCTGAGGTCTAAAGACCAAAATGAAAAACCTATATTACTATTATTGAATTGGGAAAATTATAAAGAACAGGTTCTGAAAACCAGGGCCTATCATTACCAATTAAGTATCACACTCTAAAGGTACCAAAAAATGCAAGAGAATTGTTGAAAGGGAAACTAATAAAAGAATATGTCTGATTCCATTTTCATTTCATGTTCATGTTCATACATTAGTTTGTGCTTACTGAGCCTTTAACTCATTATAGTTCTCATGATGCAGGTGAGGATGTACAGGATTAAGGGTTGATCGAGTATCTAGAGCTGCCGGACAGAGATTTGTTTATATGTCATGTTTTAGATTAGCTTTTGAAGCATATTTTGGAAGTCTGTTTTGTCAAATTTGGAAGCTTTGTTATCGTTTTGTAAACATATATATTACTAACTCTAAATGTGATAATATACTCTACATCCCTTTTTTGAATATTGTATATGTTGTGAATAAAAGTATGAATGAAACAATAGTTTCAAGACTCTTTTGTGCTTAAATGAATGTTTTAAGTAAACTATAACATTTATAACATAAATGAAAGTTTAAAACTCTTTATCTTAACAAAAGAGGTTTTCCACGAGCTCATTAGTTAGTTTGAGGGGTATTACACTATAGCTCTCTAACAAAGAATTAATATTATCCTCCCAAAGGTATTATAAAGGAATTTGAAAAAGAAAAAAGGCCTTGGTCATCTGGATGCATATGGTAATTATAGATATTGGATCTATAATTAAATTTAATCAGGTTTGAAGAATAATTTTTAATTTTATTTAAGTAATTTAGGCCTTCAAACTACCGTTATTAGGTCATAACAAGCTTCACAAACACGATTAGTATGCCAACTATTACAAAATCTTATTAATGAGGTTAAAATTAAGAAATAAATACAGAAAAATAAAGATACCAAACACTAGATTTAGAGTAGTTCACTCTATAATTAGAGCAACATCCACTGTTATTCTTCACTATGATATGAACTAGGTACAAAGTACAAATGTATAGATTATAGAATTAGAAATTTGTTAAAAGTGTGAAAAGTCTAAAACTATTTCTACAGAGCTTCAATATGTGAGATTTCGAATTCTTCAAATGGTGTCTTTGTCCTCTATTTATGGAGGGTTTCTTCATGATCTTGGGCTTCAATTGGTGGAGAAAGTGGATCTGGTGATGGTTAGAGTAGTGGGATATGTGTCAATCTCTAATTAAATGTGTATCTCGAAGCATAATCCCATATTCTCCTTCGTGTTTTAGTGGGGCGTCCCCTCGTATTTGTCGAGCTCAAATCTATGTTGTCAATCCCAACGAACCCACACTTGATAAATTCTCTATGATAAACAATTCACTAATCCATTCCAAAGCAAAATGAATAGAAACTTAAAAACAAATACAACGTTATCAAACTAATCGAGCCCTCCAGTTGAGCGAATAGTGAGTTAAAGGAACCCAATAATATCAATGGGCTTGAATCAATCACTTTTGTTGGACTCGACTCACTCTAATCATGAATCGGTCTTCTCATGTTAGGCCTTTACTTTATGATTTAGGCTTGACCAAATCATACCCTAATAGCTAGCCCCCCTTTTTAGTCGATTAAATTGAGTACAAGAGTGCTTTCGATCACAACGATTGAATTATCTCTCAATCCAATGTACCGTCGCTTCCTCTTCACAAAACCTTATGTTCATACAATAATCATGACCCTTTCTTGGAAAAACACGAGTGTCTGTTAACTCTATACAGTTGCAGAATTTGATTGGTGTATTTCAAAATATCCATGTTACATTGAGGTTAATTATTGATTGACGAGATAAGGCCTCGGTTTGAGTAGGAAGTTGAAAAGATGCCATATTTAAGCCGTTTGCTTGTTTCCTAAAGATTCAATCTCAACCGTTCATAGAGATTTTCAAACAATCTATATAAGAAAGCCACTCCCTTTCCTTCTTTATTCTTCCATTTTCTCCTTCGAAGTTCACGTTTCCTCTTCAAGTTCTTCCAGTTTCTCAAGATTTCCAGCAGATTCTTGTCTTTTCTTTGGTTTCCTTACTATTTTCTTTCCATAAATCTAATTCTCCTTCAATTTTGCACATTTTATGCCATTTTCACTACCTTTTTCTTGAGAAAATCCACAATTTTAGATCTGTTTGGTTTTTTAGAGTGTGAAACTCTTAAGAATTCCTTTGAAATTCTTCAAATCCTGACTTTTAGGACCTTTTGATCCTTCTAACCCTAGATTTTTCCTTAAAAAACTTGTTTGTAACAAAAATGTCAAAGAAAACAATTGTTGTTAGTTCAAATTCATTTTCTTCAAGTGAAAGTTGCGACCCTTAAAGCGAGGATGATGATAGAGACATCAACAAAGTAATTCTCCAACAATCATGACTAGATTTGAATTCTCAAATTAGGGGTGCCAGAAGTAGTAAAAAGGTTGAGGTCGAAGAAAACATAGCGACCGTAACATACCAAACAAGTTCAATCATTTAAATCCAATACAAAACGATTTTTGTTCTTCAAAAAGAACCTAGAGTCAGTCTTTATGGATAAAGACTTGGCCATGATCGGAGTGAAATATGGGATCCTGAGTTCGTGTTGATATGACTTCCATATCTAGAAAAGTGGGTAGATACCCAAAATGAATGATTAGATCTACGTCCATACCACGTTCTTTGAACTAAGTCTCCGCCTCGTAGTCCCTGATTTTGTACTCAAAGTGCTCGCATACTTCTAGATCTCTATGACCCAACTTATGCTAAATGGAATGACACTCCTTGTAGCATTGATAGTCCTTATGGAAGAATCCGACACGGAGTTCTCGATCACATTTTTTAACCTGCTACTATTGTAAGTAAAAGAAAATGAACCTAGGCCGAAACTATTTTGTCTATAGGAAGATGAAGAAAATTATTGTTGATTTTGTCAATGCAGATAGACAATGGGAGGAGAAATGTTTCTTTATATCCATAAACAAAGACTTTGTCCATCTTTCTAATCACTTTCCTTTACCTTTTACTTTTGGTCTTTTGGGTGAGTCAATTTCCTTATTTTTTTTCTCATTTTAATCATCTCGACTAATCCTTACATACTTGGTTTCTTTTGCGTATCTTGAGCTTAACAATCCACCACTAGCTGGGGAAAGATTTCGAGACAAATTTCCGAAAATCATGTCCGTCGAAAACAGGACTTGGCCAGATATATCACAACTAGAGCAATTAGGCATTTCGTCAAATTCTAACAGATTTCCCTATTCGCTTTCCTAATCGAGTTAATTGGATTTTTGTTTGTCATGGTATACTTTAGCGGTTATACGGTCTATCAAAATACATAATTCCATTATCGAACAAAGACACTGTGCTTGCAGAAGCCACTATGTCGTCAATGAGAATCAATTTCCCTTTTGCTGAAGAGACACTAAAAAGGAAAGCTACAGTGAAGACTGTGGCTAAGGAGAAAAGAAGATAAAAGAAGTCAAATCCAAGTGAAAGAAGTGCCATTAATTTCGAGAAAACTCTTCCTTTTAAGCCAATAGGTATAGCAAACCTACCCCCTCCTCCTTCTTTCAACATTCAGCCCTTAGTCTCCAAGAAGAAAAAAATAGTTGAAGCTGAGCCTTCATAAGATCAAGAAGCTGACATCAAAGAAATCAATGAGAAAACACTCAACATGCCAAAGCAAGCGAGTATCCTACAAGACAGGGAGTCGGCTTTGAATGTTGCAAAGAGCTTCAATTTCTCGATTGACGAGACAAAGTTTGGGGGAAAACCTCCAGCATGGTTGTGCGACGAATCCATAATCCTTTTTGGATAGGTAAAATCCAAATAACTTATGCTTTCAATTAGATGTTCATCTTGCATAAATATCTTATGTTTTACTTAATAAAAGCCTTTCAGATGTATAATATTTTTGCAAACAAGGCCAAGTTCAAGTATGATAGGTTCACCACTCTGATGAACGAGCTGGATGCCTGACCTCGAAAAAACTGAGGAGGAGAAGGATGTTGCAGTCAAAGAATAGAACAAAGCAAAGAAAGAGACAAGTGATGCTGTTGTTGTGTTGGCTGTGGCGAATGAAAAAGTTATCAATCTTAGGAGTAGCCTTAGCATCAAGGAAACCGAGCTTGAGCAAGCAAAGAAAGTTGCTGAAGAGAAAGCAAATGAAGCTAACGCAATCAAAGAGTAGCTCCTTGATGTTCATAGTGACTCAACTATCAAGGCAAGGCTTGAACTCTTCAAGGAGTTCAAGGAGCATCGAGGGAAAAATTGGGACATCGACTCAAAGATAGTCAAACTTGAAGACCTAATCGCACTCAAAGCTAATTCTAAAAAAGAGGATGGACAGCTGCTTTTAATCCTTAAGCAAATATAGGCTCATAGCCCTTAACCCCAATGTCAAATGAATAAACTTGTGGATTGTTCTTGCTTCTCACTCTTCTTATTTTTTGAAACGTTTGAACAATGTAATAAATCTTTTAAATTTAAATGATTTCCTTGTTTCACTTTAACTTCTGAGTTTGATTTTGAATGTACTCTTCCCACCACAAAGTTTTTTATTTTTTGAATAAAAATTACAAACATTGTGTATAACTTCTTGTGAAGCAAATTAACTATGGAGGTCAACTTTGTCTTCGTTAATTTCTAACATCGAATAAATCAAACAAACCTTTCAACCAAGATTGTAACTTGTTTAAAATGTTGGTCGAATAAATTAAGATCGAGTCACAAGGTCAACAACTTGGGTAAGTTTAATCAAACCCAATGTAAGGTGAAACCATGAAAATGGCTTTGTGAAACTGAATTAGGAGAGTAAATCAAACGCAATGTTGGTTAGGTAAGAGCCATAAGAATGGCTAGGTCAAGCAAAATTGGGTGAGTAAATCGAACCTAATGTTGGTAAGATTCATAGTCCTTGAAGAAGGTGTCTCATACCAAGCATCGGGTGAATAAATTGAACATAAAGTTGGTGAGATTAAAGCCTCAAAAAAGGTGTGTCAAACCAAGCACTAGGTGAAAAAAATTGAACCCAATGTTGGTGAGATTAGAGCCTTGAAGAAGGTGTGCCGAACCAAGCATTGGGTGAGTAAATGGAACCCAATGTTGGTGGATTAAAGCCTTGCAAAAGGCATGTCAGGGGTGGAAAGCGTAAATTAACGAGCAAAATGGTTGTTTTATTGATAACACGGCTGCATTCTTTTATAGAACACGAGTTGCCTGCAAACCCATAGGTAGGGATCAAGTCATATGTAGTTCACCTTTTACAAGCCTATTTGATTTTATAACCATTGTTAATTGACTCTTTTGACTGATGCTTAGGAATTATGTCAACAGACAACCTACTGCGAAATAAATCAAACGAGCAAGATAAATTTCTAAAAATAGTAGAAAATTGTTAAGTCTAAAGAAACTAAAAAAAAAAAATACACATAGTATTTTCTAAAATGTTGTGCATTTCAACTTTTGCTAATCAATGTGCCATCGAGCTTCTTGAGCTTGTACACGCTGTCCTAAACAACTCGCCTGACTTTCTAAGGACCTTCCCAATTTGCCACGAGCTTCCTGGTGTTCACCTCTGTCGTATTCTAAAATATCTTTTAGAAAATGAGCTCCCCCTCGAAAAATCTTCTAATCTTGACCTTGGAGTTGTAATACCTTGCTACTGCTTATTAGTGACGTCCAAGGCAATCGAAAGCATGTTCCCTCTTTTGGTCGATCAGATTGAGCACATCTTTGTACATTTCGTCATTCATCGGCTCATTCAAAAAGGAGTAGTCGATGCGAAGATGTAACGCCCCTATATGGGGGTTAACAGTTTTTAATGAGATAAAATAAAAATAAATAATAAAAGTAAAACCTTAAAAATAAAATTTGCCCGGGACTTAAATGAAAACTCTCAACTCAAAAATAAAAATATAAACGATAAATAAACCACAGTTTTAATGTAGCACCTTAAATTTAATAATATAAACTGTTGTCATCATCATTTTAACCCTCAACACATTATAATACAGTCACAGAAAGTAACAATTGATGCTTACATTATCATGAAGAACATTCTTTACAATTGAGCAGTCCCAATGTAATATAGTTACATCGCTTCCTCAACTATATTTCTCGTAGCCACCTCACACTTAGTGAGTCCTGAAAAGATATAAACATAAGGGTATGAGCAACACTATGCTCAGTAGAGAAAGCCATTACTCACCTTTAGGTTTTTATCATTACCACATTAAAATCTGCATGGTTAGTAAGTTACATCATATTCCAGATTATGAGGTTTATTATGATCACATCTTATGGATACCGTAGTTAATCGTTACCAAGTGTCATAATTACACATTTATACAAATATTACCAATCATCATTGTTCCTAGGTATCCATGTTAAATTGAGTATCACTCAACTCATCGAAACCCAAATGGGCGCACTTGATCACCCTATAAACATTCCAAGGGTGTTCCGGTGAGGGGACATCAAGCCCCGAGTCCTCACCAAATCAATTCCTGTACAGTGTGTTCTGGGACTTTCAACCCAAGGAAGCGTCATCGCCTTCCCCCTACTTTACCTTTTAGGGTATTCATGCCCAAGGACGTAACCGTCGCCCTTTTCATGTCTCACAATTTCTCTATATTAAATCATTATTAATAGAGTTAATTTTCCTAACCATGCTTCTCAATTTATAACATGTGTCAATTCATTATGTTCCTCGCCGTACAATACAAGACGAGTCCATGTCATAGTTTCATATGTGATACACATATAATATCAGTTCAACATAGATATATATATATTGCGGCAAAACAATCAATTTTAATTCTATAAAAACCTCACAAAAGATGAGTAATAGAATCCCTACCTTTCAAGCTTATCAACAGTCTCTTAATCCTGGAATCAATTAACGTTAGCTCCATACTCCCTTGATCCTAAGGCGTGCATAAGGACAATTAAAACTAAAGCACAACATACAACTACATTCATAAAATTTATTTTAATTTAATCTTATAATTTCAAGAAATAACCACTGCCCATAGAGGTATTACAAAGTTTAACAATATAAATTTTCTGTCTAGGGCATATACACTTAGACTTCATACATATGCTCCAAAATAGCAACAAACATATACTTAGGTTTAAGAACGCAAATTTGAATAATCCTTTAGTATAAAAGAAAATTTATAAATGAAAGACTAAATTTGTTCGTAAGATTCTAACCTCGGATTATGGTTAGTTGAAAGCTTGAAATGGCTTCAAAACAGGTTCCTTTACTTCGGTATGACTGAAATTCTTGCTCAAATGGAGGTGATGGTGGCTGATTTTTATGGCTGCCTTGAAGAAGTTCTCTAAGTATTTTGCTTCAGCAAAGAAATGAGAAGAAGAGTATGGGAACCGTGGAAGAGAAAGGAAGAAAAGATAAAGTCTTTGAAGAGAAGTGATAGAAACAATTATAGAGGAGACATGTTGAAGCATGTCACGGAGGAAATAAAGAAAATGAGGGTCAAGAGTAGTTGGAAAAGATATCCTTATGTCTCATCTAAAGACTTTAACACACATAATGCCAATATGACATTTTTGAGATTTATTAGAAGTTCTAAGGCTTTTTAGTAATCATACTAAATAAATATAGGAGAATTTTAGAAAACTTAAAAATAGATAAAAAATAAATATTATAAAATAAATTTAAATGAAGCAATTTTTTTTTTATACATTAAAAATTAATTTAATTACCTCAATACCCGTTAGGAGAATAACGGGTGTCACAGCTCTACCCCCCTTAAAGAAATTTCGTCCTCGAAATTTCAATTCTAGCAATACTAGTAAAAATTTTAATTCCATTATGATTCCAATTCCGAGTCTAAACCGTTAATGTTGTTTGTCCTCCAAATTTAAGTTATCGTATCTCCACTCATTTACTTGCATAATAAATCTTACTCCTAAATCCCTCAATGAGAGTATTTCTGACAAGTTTCAACTTATAACACCGTATAATAGTCTAAGAATCTGATCAGGCATACATATTGACCATATCATGATTCCAGTCCTTCATTGTCCATGGACTGTGATTTACAATCACATTTAAGGAGATTGCTAGAGAAATTTTATATACTTCATCTTTAGGTTCCTTTCCCTTTTTAAGTAAGGAAAAGTCAAATATATTTGATTTCATACCTCAACTAATAAACTAAAACATAATCATAAAACATATATCACAAACACTTTTATTCAAAACTATACATTAAACTTACTCATAGAGATATTAAACGGAATCTCAGAGTTGCAAACATACCCGGCATATTTTTCATTAAACAGCTATCCTTATGACACAAACATTCAACCCAAATAATATACTCATATTTCATATGGAATATCCCCATAACTGACTCTGGTACTTCCACATAATATTAACAGAATATTACACATTACAAACATGATACGGATACGTTTCGAGAGTACAAGGCACTCCGTATACCAGCTATCCATATCATGCATGCTTAGAGGATACAAAAACATCGATAAACAAAAGATCGGACCTTAAGAAGGATGCGTTTCGAGAGCATCAAGTACTCCGTATCCAGCCATCCCGGCATTAGGCTCAATGAATCTAAAAGATTTAACAACGACGTACCACAAGAAACACAGAATACAAGGCAAACGGTTATTCGTAACACATGAAATACGGACACACATGCCTACATGCCAAAGATAAAACAAAAAGATTACAGATGGAGATTCAAATCAATTGGCCGCTCCCGGCTTTCCCTTTCCCATTCAAGCTTGGATGTTGCAGTGTCGGATTCTAAATGTATGATTTGCATTTTATCTATCAATTCCTCAGCTGTTGAAGCAGTGACAAAGATTTGTCTCTCCGATTCTGTAGTGATGTTTTCTTCCACAGCGTAATCTAGAAATTTCAAAAGACCGTCATAAAAACCCTTTACGTTCAGCAGACCCAAAGGTTTGGAATAAAAGCCCAACAATTGCCCACAAGCAACTATAAATATTTCCTCAAGAGTACCTAGACCACCAGGTAATGCTATAAAAGCATCAGAATTATAGATTATGTCTTTAAAATTTTTAGGGATACTCCTGACTCCTTCTCCCTTACCTATGGCTTCCTTACAAAGGTTTCCTTCAACTGGAATATGAGGCCAAATTCTTACATCAGTAGCGTCGCTAGACCTAGCTGCTAGTGCCATATTTACCATCATTTTTATACTACCACCCCCATAGATTATGTTAATCTTTTTGCGTGCTAGGACTTGCCCTAAGTGATTTGCAGCTTCTAAATAAGCTTTATCTTTTCCAAAGCTGGAACCACAAAAGACACAGACATTCTTTATTTTCTTCGTGGACTGGGAGGTAGACATATTTGGTTTATAGAAGTGGTTGCTTAATGTCTGCTCCACTTAGACTTCGGGTTCTACATGAGTTTTTAAAGATGAGAAATATACAAAAAGGGCTAAAGAGATAGACGAGTAGGTAATGAAAAGGTAATCCAAAGATTTAAACAAAATCTTGTGCGGATAAGAAAGTAAGATAAGGTGATTGATAGTTTACAGAAAATCTGATTCACTTTTTGAAAAAGATTAGACTCTAATTGTATAACTTTTGACAATTGAGAACAATTCGACAGAAGACCCTCATGACACAACTGTAGACTTTTTGACAAATATACACCAAGTCTAGAAATTTAATATAAACGACAAATACTGTAGAACTTTTGAAATTTGAGACACAAATCTTGAAATATCTGGATAAGCTTTTCAAAATTCAAACATATTACTGTACCGTATGTGACGTGTCTGATAAGATAATATATTTTATTATATATATATTTAAGAAAATCATAAATTAAATAAGATATTAACACTTACTGTATCAATCTAATAATCACAATTATTTTAAACACAAAAGCAAATATTCTGAGTAAAAGAAAAACACAAACTGTTGAACATCAGCTAAAACTGCTTCAAATAAGTAAAGACTAAATAACCTTTATAGAGCGATGACTTATTCCCCATCCAGTTTTCTTATGGCTTGGCAAACAGGATCTAGAAATACCATATTCCTGAGGCGTTGTCTTTCTGTATAAAATTTAGGCCAGAGTTTAAAAATAGCTCCTTGAACATATCCACTAGGGTGACCGTGAAGAGGAGGATGGATGCTATCCAAGTTCTCCTTTGAAAGTCCATCCCTACAAAACCTTATTTTATCCTCTCTATTCGTAGACATATAACCAGGTGAAGTACATTTACCATTACAATTTTGTCTTCCACATTTGTTACAAGTGACCACGATGGCACGAGCTCTTCTTTTCATTGCACTACGACTGGTACCTGTTCCTGGTAAACCGACATCTTGACTAAAGTCACTCGGACGGATTTTCCCCTCTATCAACATTCTCACATCACAAGGGATGCCAAAATGCATAAGAATCCACAACCGAGTAATTCTAGCTTTGTATTTCTTTCTGAGAATCTTTTGGGAGAGTGATGGGAAATACTTTCTCAGGTGTTGGTACTTTGGGTCCATGATGAGATGAAAGAAGAGTAAATAGAAATGAAAAATTAAGATAGTAAATTGCAGAATCCTAGAATTCCTTCTTCTTTTAGAGAAAAAAAAGAATTTTTAATGAAAAAGAAGAGGATTTGCGATTTAGAGAGAAAATAACAAATTAAGAGAGAAAAAGTGAACTCGGAGAAATAAGCTCCTATGCACAGTAAACGTATATGTAAACAATGATTAAACCACTGTATATGACACGTATAGAAACCACGTGGGAGAGACAGTGTGAATCAAACTGATTTAAGATTTGAACTAGGCCCAAATGTTCTAAGTTGAAAATGGTCAGGTTGTTTCGGGCCTTAACACATTTAGAACGAGTTAAATAACAAACATAAAATTGAAAACCAATTTGTATAAATCTTAAACTCAATTCAAAGCCCACTATAGATAAAGTTAACTATAAACAACAAATCTAATTTAACGACAACAAGGATCTTCCTGAATGATATTTAAAATCATTTCATAACAACACAATCTTCCAGCAACTCAAATGATTTTGTTTTAATCAAAACCTTATTGAACAATGCATACACCCATATGTTATTCATAATACTTAACATCTATCAATGGATTCATCATCATTACTACCAAGGGTTTAGAATGTGACTAACCTTGAAATCAATACGATTTACGTCTTTCAACGTAGACCATATCAACGAACAAAGACACTAGATGTTACTACTTAAGAACATCTACAATCCCCATAATTCTACTCATACAATATATAATTTCCTCATATAACAAAACCTTAGGTAACCAAAAGATTCACTGATACACTTAAATACAATGTACGTAACAAAATATTTCAATTTTGAGATTCATGCATTCTAGACTTTACACAGTCTCAACAGACCAAAAGTCTAACATTTATCTCTCTCAAGATTCAATACCATGATTCCCAACTTATATCATATTCCTCAAATATATAGAACTTTTAAGAAAAGACATTGACACTTATGTGCTCCATCGAATCCACACATAATCATTACTTAGGTTTGAATCAATTACGAAAAATTTGGCATATCTATGTCAAACTTTAAAATCAATAAATCAAGCCTTATATTTCTTATTGTTTTTCACGAGACAAAAGGCTTTTAAATCCTCGTATCTATACGAATTTCTCATCGTTTATACGAATTAGATATGCTTATAGATCCAAATATTATACGAATCTCTCATAAGCATTCTACTTATAAACTCATTCCATATAATTATCATTCCCTTATAACTATTAATACTTTCCTTCTATATAATTATTGTACTCATATAACTATTGATATTTTCATTCTATGGCCTTTCCATGTTACATCCTTCTAGACTGTATAAATCAATGTGAAGGTTCATTTTGATGATGACAATAAAAATTCAGCTTCAAAACCATCTCAAAAATATATTTTTTTAAAGTGGTGCTACACTCCCTAGGTTAACCGAACCTAGGCTCTGATACCAAAAATTCTGTAACGCCCCTATATGGGGGTTAACAGTTTTTAATGAGATAAAATAAAAATAAATAATAAAAGTAAAACCTTAAAAATAAAATTTGCCCGGGACTTAAATGAAAACTCTCAACTCAAAAATAAAAATATAAACGATAAATAAACCACAGTTTTAATGTAGCACCTTAAATTTAATAATATAAACTGTTGTCATCATCATTTTAACCCTCAACACATTATAATACAGTCACAGAAAGTAACAATTGATGCTTACATTATCATGAAGAACATTCTTTACAATTGAGCAGTCCCAATGTAATATAGTTACATCGCTTCCTCAACTATATTTCTCGTAGCCACCTCACACTTAGTGAGTCCTGAAAAGATATAAACATAAGGGTATGAGCAACACTATGCTCAGTAGAGAAAGCCATTACTCACCTTTAGGTTTTTATCATTACCACATTAAAATCTGCATGGTTAGTAAGTTACATCATATTCCAGATTATGAGGTTTATTATGATCACATCTTATGGATACCGTAGTTAATCGTTACCAAGTGTCATAATTACACATTTATACAAATATTACCAATCATCATTGTTCCTAGGTATCCATGTTAAATTGAGTATCACTCAACTCATCGAAACCCAAATGGGCGCACTTGATCACCCTATAAACATTCCAAGGGTGTTCCGGTGAGGGGACATCAAGCCCCGAGTCCTCACCAAATCAATTCCTGTACAGTGTGTTCTGGGACTTTCAACCCAAGGAAGCGTCATCGCCTTCCCCCTACTTTACCTTTTAGGGTATTCATGCCCAAGGACGTAACCGTCGCCCTTTTCATGTCTCACAATTTCTCTATATTAAATCATTATTAATAGAGTTAATTTTCCTAACCATGCTTCTCAATTTATAACATGTGTCAATTCATTATGTTCCTCGCCGTACAATACAAGACGAGTCCATGTCATAGTTTCATATGTGATACACATATAATATCAGTTCAACATAGATATATATATATTGCGGCAAAACAATCAATTTTAATTCTATAAAAACCTCACAAAAGATGAGTAATAGAATCCCTACCTTTCAAGCTTATCAACAGTCTCTTAATCCTGGAATCAATTAACGTTAGCTCCATACTCCCTTGATCCTAAGGCGTGCATAAGGACAATTAAAACTAAAGCACAACATACAACTACATTCATAAAATTTATTTTAATTTAATCTTATAATTTCAAGAAATAACCACTGCCCATAGAGGTATTACAAAGTTTAACAATATAAATTTTCTGTCTAGGGCATATACACTTAGACTTCATACATATGCTCCAAAATAGCAACAAACATATACTTAGGTTTAAGAACGCAAATTTGAATAATCCTTTAGTATAAAAGAAAATTTATAAATGAAAGACTAAATTTGTTCGTAAGATTCTAACCTCGGATTATGGTTAGTTGAAAGCTTGAAATGGCTTCAAAACAGGTTCCTTTACTTCGGTATGACTGAAATTCTTGCTCAAATGGAGGTGATGGTGGCTGATTTTTATGGCTGCCTTGAAGAAGTTCTCTAAGTATTTTGCTTCAGCAAAGAAATGAGAAGAAGAGTATGGGAACCGTGGAAGAGAAAGGAAGAAAAGATAAAGTCTTTGAAGAGAAGTGATAGAAACAATTATAGAGGAGACATGTTGAAGCATGTCACGGAGGAAATAAAGAAAATGAGGGTCAAGAGTAGTTGGAAAAGATATCCTTATGTCTCATCTAAAGACTTTAACACACATAATGCCAATATGACATTTTTGAGATTTATTAGAAGTTCTAAGGCTTTTTAGTAATCATACTAAATAAATATAGGAGAATTTTAGAAAACTTAAAAATAGATAAAAAATAAATATTATAAAATAAATTTAAATGAAGCAATTTTTTTTTTATACATTAAAAATTAATTTAATTACCTCAATACCCGTTAGGAGAATAACGGGTGTCACAGAAGATCATGTGTAACCATGTCAGCTGGTATCACAGCCTTAGTTCTATAAACAAGAGAAAAAAGAGACTCACTAGTTGCTCTCATTGGAGCAATTGATATGCCCAAAAGACCATTGAAAGTTCCTTGACTCAGCATCCTTTCCTTGTTTTAAGCTTCTTCTTAAGGTTTTTAACTATTGTCTTGTTGTTAGCTTGGGCTTGTCCATTCCCCTACAAGTATCTAGGAGTAAAAAAACTCAAAATGATCTCCCAGTCTTGACAAAACATTTTAAAGGAACTTAAGATGAATTAAGAACCATTATCTATAACGATTTCTCTAGGTACTCTAAACCAACAGATGATGTTTTGCTAGATGAATCACTCAACATCCTTCTCTTTGACATCTACAAAAGCCTCAGCCTTAAACCATTTAGAAAGTAGTCAGTCAAAACTAACAAGTATTTACCTAACCAACAGTTGGTTGAAGTGGCTCGATCATGTCCATGGAATACTTCATGAATAGATTCGACAAACTGATCGAGTAGAGCTTTTTCGCAAGCTAGTGGATGATTCATGCATGTCTCTGGCAACTATCGCACTTTTTAACAAAATCTTCTAAATCGCCCTATCTTTTAATCTTGTTGCATAAAGATCGTCCCCCTAATGATTACAACATGAAACTTCTATGATAACTCGTCCCGCCTCATCCTTCCTCAACATCAAAGAAAAGGACCTGCAATGGATCACTTGTAAAGTTTTCCATCGATCAAATAGTATCGCACTGCTTGAACTTTAATTTTCCTTCCTATCTGTTTATCCACTAGAAGCCACCCTTTGTTGATATACATTTCAATGGGGTCCTCCAATCCTCTCTGGGATCGATGTACTATACTTAATTTTTGTGATGCTAGGGTGTTTGATAAATCCAAAGGGATTGACCCTTTTTTCCCTTTACTTGGACTAATGATCCACAGTTGGCTAGTGCATCTGCTCTTGAATTTGTCTCCAGGGCATGTGCTTTACATTGAATCAATTGAATTAAAATTTAAGACAGCTAACAACTTCAAAGTAAGAAATCTTATGGTCTTGCACTTTGCAATCACTGTTGACCAGATTGACAACCATGAGCTGAATTGCTTTCCATAGTAAACTCTTCAGCCCCCAATGTCTTGGCTAGCTTTAGTAATACAATCATAGCTTCGTACTCTGTTTCATTGTTTGTCGTATTGAAACCTAGCTGGAAGATATGTTTGATCTCTTCATATATTGACGAGCTTAGTAAGACTCTAACTTCTAAACCTTTCTCATTGCTTGACCCATCAACTTGCATTGTCCATGTTTTCAGTTCTTCATTTTTGGCCTCATACATTAATTCAACAACAAAATCTATCAACACTTAAGCCTTTAACGAATGTCCTTAATTTGTAGTTAATATCAAACTCGATGAGTTCTACTGGCTACTTAGTTAATCTCCCAAAGACGTCTGGCTTGTACAGAATGGCTTGTATCGAGTAAAATGAAAGTACAATGATGGTATGGCCTTGAAAATAAGGCCGTAGCTTACGAGTGGACACAACAAATGTGAAGGCAAGCTTCTCAATAACTGAATACCTTGTCTCAGAGTCAAGCAGAGTATGGCTGGTAATGAACACTGACTTCTAAACTAAATCTTCTTCTCCGACGAGTACCAAATTGACTGTTGTTTCCGAGACCATCAAATAAAGGTACAAAGTTTCACCTTCATTTTGTTTTGGAAAATGAGAGGGGTTGAAAGACATCTTTTAAGATCTTGGAAAGCTTATTCACAGATATCGCTTTACTCAAACTTGGTGTTTTTCTTCAACAGTTGAAAAAATGGCAGACACTTATATAAGGAACGAGCTGTGAATTGAGTAAGGGCAACAACTTGGCCCGCTAACTTCTAGATGTCTCGCTTGCTCCAAGAAGAGGGCATGACGTAATAGGCCTTGATCTGGTCTTGCTTTTATCCCTCACTTCGCTACTAAGTAGCCAAAAACATGCCATTAACAACTCAAAAGGTGCACTTTTTTAGGTTCAACTTGATATTGTCTTGCCTTAGTATATCAAAGAACTCTTGCAAATGTTGTACATGAAGATGAGCTTGCAGTGATTTCACCAAAATATCATCTATATACACCTATATTGTTTTTACCAAATTGCTATTCAAACATCATGTTGACTAATTTCTTGTAAGTGACACCTATGTTTTTTAATCCAAACAGCATGACTTTAAACAAAAGATACCTTGCTCAGTGATAAACATCGTCTTCTCTTGATCATTAGATGTAGGAGGATTTGATTGTAACTGGAGAAAGTGTCAAGGAAGCTTAAGACTTTTTGTCGTATCATCATGTCGACAAGGAGATCGATGTGTGGAAATAGGAAGCTAGCCTTTGGACAGGCTTTGTTCAGGTCCATGAAGTCTACACACGTCTACCATTTACCAATCTTCTTTCACACGATCATGATGTTCGTAAGCCAGTCGGGGTACTGAACAGGTCGAATAAATCCTACCTTTAGCAAAGATCTTACCTCCTCTTTCATAATTTGATTTCATTTGATTCCTAATCTTCTTCGCTTCTATTGCACCAGTCGATGATTAAGGTCAATGTTGAGCTAATGTGTGATAATCTTGCATTAATGTCGAGCATATCTATATGAGACCATGCAAACAATGTTTGTTAACTCTTAAAAATTCCACTATTGCATTTTTTACCTCTGAATTGAGCTGCAAGCTGATATGAACTATTCTATGCTTGTTTTGGGCCCAATTTAAACCTCATCTAACTGCTCGAGTGCTGGTTCTGCTTGTTCCTATTTGTTCGACCCATTTGATGGGCATGTCTGTGGTTGCTATGTCATTGCTTTTGCTTTTTGCTTCACGACCGTGAGATATCAACTCCTTGTGGCGTCTTGTTTCCTTTGATTTCCCACACTCCATGCTTGGTTAGAAAATGAATCCTTTGGTGATAAATAGACAAGACTGCTTTCATTGCATGAATCCATAACCTCCCGAGAATGGTATTGTAGCTAGATGGACAATCCATGACTAGAAATTTGTCATCTTGTTTTCACCTGCAACATAAACTAGCAACTTTATTCTTCCAATTATTGCGGCCGCTTTGTCATTGAAGCCAACAAGTGTTGTTTGGTTTTCTTAACTTTCTTCCCATTGATTTCTATTTTGCATAGTGCTGACAAGAAAGAATATCTACAAAATTGCTAATATCGACTGAAATTCAAACGATCTCACAGTTTGCAATGTTCAACTTGATGACAAGTGCATCATCGTGTGATCGATCAAGGCCTGATGCTTTGTTACTGTGGAATGAAATAAAGGGTTCTCTAAATTTTTATTCTGTTGAACTAGTGGTTGGCTGGTTCACTCTTTTTTGATAAGCTTTGTTCTAATTGGTGGATCTCTACTATAAACAAAGCCTCCATATATGACCCCAATCACTTTCCTAACTGGTGATGGTAGTGGTGTCTTTTCCTGAGCCTGAGCCCTTCTTTGTCTACCTTACTCACAGTCGAGCCTATATGTTTGCTACCACCCTTCTTTAGTAGCTCTGCTCTTTTAGCTCGTAGAACCTTGCAGTCAATCATGAGCTAGCCAGTATCCTAGTAGAACTCATAAAAATTTGACTATTCATGGGACTACCTCAGGGCCATCTTACCTAACCATCGAACATAATCCTTCTCCTTGAGTTGAGCAATCAATTCCACTGGGGAGATATTCAATACTTACCCTAGTAGAGACCTTGACCTTTTGTTTCCTCCCCATGGTTTTTGTTCATTTTTTATTCTCTATTCTTTACGAGATAGGGTTCTGGTTTGCTCTATTTGTTAGGGCCTGGCTTTTGGAGACGGTCTTTCTGCCCTTCTATTCTGGCTCTATTTCTTTCAAGATCCCGCTCGTATGGCACGTTTTCTTCTTCCAAATCGATCTGTCCCTTCGCTTGATTAAGAGCCTCCTGGATCATTTGTGGGTATTCTGATCATATGTTATCCTTAAACTAGGACTTATGCAAAAGTCCCTTTTTTTGACTCTTATATAGCTATCCCATCTTCCAAGTCTAAAATCTTCGATACGATTTTGCTGAATCTTTTAATATAGACTCGAAGTGATTCGCTTTGTCCCTAAACAACCAACCATAGATCCTTGGTCGTCTTTCCTATCTTTATGTGAACTGAGTAGGCCTTTGCAAATGAATCAGCTAGCTCTTTGAAGTTGTTGATTGTTTCAGCCAGAAAACTACTAAACCACCTCATTGCTGGTTTTTTCAAGCTTTGCACATCATTTTTCAAGTATAAAGTCAAGGATTTTGTTGCACTGACCACATTTTTATACTAAAGGAAGTGGTCCTTTGGGTCTGCGATCCCATCAAATCAAGCGAATTCAAGATTCCCATACTTTGGAGGGACAACTAAAGTGAGCATTTTCATGCATTAGATATTGAATTCACAATTAAATATAATCAGGTTAGAATAATAATCGTTAATTTTATCTAAGTAATTTGGGCTTTCAAACCATTGTTATTAGACCTTAACAAGCTTCACAAACACTATTAATAAGCCAACTATTACAAAATCTTATTAATGAGGTTGAAATTAGGAAATAAATGCAAAAAAAATAAAAATACCAAACACCAAATTAAAAGTGGTTCACTCTATAACTAGTGCTACATCCACTGTTGTTCTTCACTATGATATGAGCTGGGTAAAAGTTACAAATGTACAGATTGTAGAATAAGGAATTCGTTTAAAAATGAAGAGTGAACTATTTCTACAGAGCTTCAGCATGTGAGATTTTGGATGCTTCAGATGGTGTCTTCATTTTCTATTTATAGCTGGTTTCTTCATGATCTTGGGCTTCAATTGGTGGAGAAAGTGGATATGATGATGCTTAGAGTAGTGGGACACATGTCAGTCTCCAATTGGGCATATGTCTCAAAGTATAATCCCATGTTCTCCTTAATGGTTTAATAGAGTGTCCCCTCATGTCTGTCGAGCTTGAATTTATAATGTCGATCCCGACGAACCTACACTTGATAAATTCTCAACGACAAGCAATTCACTAATCTATTCCTAAGCAAAACAAGTAGAAAGTTGAAAAAAAAATACGATGTTATCGAACCAATCGAGCCCTCTGATTGAGCGAACAGTGATATGGAGGAACCCAATAATATTAATGGGCTCAAATCGACCACTTTCGTTGGACTTAACTCGCTGTAACCACGAACTGGTCTTCCCATGCTGGGCCTTTCCTTCATGATTTAAGTCTGACCAAATGATACCCTAACAGTAACTGGATGATTTTGTTCTAGACATAAAAGAAGATAAGGAATTCATGCAAAAGATCTCGTATGCTAGTACCATTTGTAGTATTATGCACACTATGGTGCATATTAGATATGATATCTCACATGTTGTAAGTGTGACAAGTAGGCATATGGGAAATTCTGGTAAGGTGCATTAGACAACAGTCAAATGGGTACTTGGGTACCCTTAGGGAACTGTTAATATGGTTCCCACATATCAAAGAGATGGGGATTTGTTTGTAAGATCAAGGGGTTTTGTGGACTCAGACTATGCTAGAGATCTTGACAAAAGGAGATCATTAATTGGTTATGTATTCACAGTTTTTGGGAACACAGTCAGCTAGAAGACTTCTTTACAGCACATAGTGGCACTCTCAACTATTGAGACTGAGTACATAGCCCTAACACAGGCAATTAAGGAGGCTTTGTAGATTAAAGGCTTGAATAAGGAGCTTGGTATTTGTCGGAAGGTGGTTAAGGTTCATTGTGATAATCAAAACACCATACATTTAAGCAATAACCAAATGTATCATGAAAGGACCAAGCATGAAAGAACCAAGCATATTGACATGATGTCCTATGTTACCAGAGACATAATTGAAAGTGGTGATGTTCATATAGTGAAAATTCATATAGATGATTATCCTGCTGATATTACTAAGGTTGTTACAGTGACCAAGCTCATCCACTACTTGGACTTGCTCAGAATTTATGGTGAATGATGAAAGTGACAAAAGAAATGCTTGCAAGGTTGGAGATAAGCTCATGCAGTAGATTTTAGCTTTATTAGTCGTTTTTATATTTTAGCTTTGCTTATTTATTAGCTTATCATTATTTGGCTATTATGTCGTTTGTTTTAGTGTGTGTTTATTATTATTTTGTTAGAGGGCTATAAATATCCTCTTGAGCTATATAGAATAGTTAGACTAAAATACTAAATATTGAATACAAGTTTGAAAATTTTTTCTCTATTTTAAAGATTTTTCCCTTTAAAAGATTCTTTTTAGGTGGGTTTTCGAACCTTTCATCCGAGTTAGGCCAATAAAACTCACGTCTTTCTAATTCTATTACAGCATTTGACATCGAAGCCTTCGGTTTCCCAAAAAGGCATGACAACCGTGATCAAATATTGGAGCCGTTATGACGACGATATATGTGAAGTGTATGACCAGAGTTATAGAGCTCGACGGTGGAGTGCCCACCAACGACCCTATTCTACGCCTCTTAACTGCCATCACAGTGACCGTTCCCTACCACCATTTCACCATTATTCTTCGCCACTACCACTTCACCTCTTTACCGTGATTACCATCACCACCACCACCTTCACCCCTTTACCGTGATTACCATCACCACCACTAATAAGAACCAACCATGCACCACCCCTTCTCTTGACAAAGGGGATTTCAAGATTGGCTTGACTGGTGATGATTATTTTGAAAGGAAGATTTTGATGAAAAGGACCAAAAAAAATTAGAATTGGATAAAAGTCTTCTTTTTTTTTAGAATAAAAAAAACACGTTTTTTTGTGCAGGTAAACTGTCTCAGTTTTTTTTTTTTAAAAAAATGACTGTAGCAGAATAAGAAACCTCAACAGAGTAAAAAAAACTAGAACCATTTTAATGTCCAAAAAACTTTTTTTTGATGTCAAAAATTGTACAAAAAAAAAGGTCATTCATCAAAAAAAAATTTTCCACAAGTCATTCATCAAAATCTCCCATTTTGAAAATATAGTTGTGGAGCCATCTAAACAAGCTTTCCTAGTAGCTAGAAAATTCAAGGGCTATATGATTCATTGGTGGGAAAAATTACAAAATCAAAGGGAAAGTCAGAGGAAGAAGAAGATCAAGAGTTGGGTAAGATGAGAGCTAAATTGAAAGAATATTTCATATCTAGTGACTGGATACAAACCAAACACACATCACACTCCAGTCGACTTGAAGATCTCCACCATTATGGTGGCGATCATATCTACGATGGCAAAGATGGTATCCGTTCGGCTCCGTCTCTTCCCACGGAACCTGCAAATCTTCGCCAGAACGGGCTTTACTGTGGCAAACACGACCGTCCCTCCTCGACTTCACCTGAGCTTCGACGAGCTGCCAAATGCGAGGCCCACAGACAAGAAGTCACCGGAAGAGGAGAAGACGTCAATACACTGGTGATCGTGCCCATTGCAAGTCGCAGCCATTATGCCGATTTGCATTCAAACTGTGGCGGTAAAGACCTTCAGCAAAGTGGCGGCTCTCCTGGCTGTTTTAATTCGTCTCTCTCACGACTTCAACAACGCAACGGCCTAACTAGTACGATTTCGCCAGAATCTGCTCAAGCAAACGGCAATGGTCGACAGGATGGTTTCCAACGTGATGGTGAAGTGCACAAGCTTAGCGGCGGCGTTGAACCCTATCAAAGTCTCCTTCCCTACCTTGCAAATGTTCAGTCGTTTAGGCCTAACAAGTTTGACCCAGCCCAAGAAGAAAATGACCCACGTCAAATTCTTGAGCCCAGCATTCAATTTGGCCCGCCACTAATGCATAAACATAGCAACCGGAGTGCCCAACGTGAGATTCCTCCGAGCAAGCTAATTGATACAGCAGAATTCTACGCCCAACTATCCAATTTACCAGGAGTAGGTTCACAAGTTTAGACCCTCTTTATCTAAAGGTAGACCCACAATTTTTATAGAAATGATGAAATTTGTTTCCAATTGGTTCGATTATGAAGAAAGCAAAAATAAATCTGAGTTGGACAAAGAATTCATTAAATATAGGAATAAATGGTCAAGAGAAGTTTATAGGGAATTTTGATCTGGTCAAGGTTGAAGAATTAAGTGATCAAATTGGTCTTGACATAATTGTCGAAAATGATATTATGGATTCTTTGGGTGTAGTTGAAATTGAAAACTTAAAAAATCAAAGAGGTCTTAAAATAATTGGTAGAATTCAAAGTGATCCAACAAAATAAGTTAATGGAGGAGTGGAAAAAATTGAAGAATAGATTGGAAAGCCAAACATTGAGTATTAATTGTGAAGATTTGGTCGCTAGGCCATCTATTTTTCTTGACCAATTTGTTGGAGAACTTGATGTTGATTTTAAGGATTTCAAGACTAAAAGGACAAGCCAGCATAGATGGCGAATAACCTGGGGAGTTTCAGCATTTCGATGGACTATTCCTTTGATTCCATTGTGGCTTTGGGATTTAACTCGAAGGAGTTATTTAGTTACCACTCTCACAATCTGAAAGGCGGTCTTTTCGTTAGTTGTGCCGCTTGCTACGAGTTCATCTTCTCGTGCTTCTACCAAACTCATGGTCGAGTTTTTTTTTTTCATAAAAGGAGTGACTGATGTAGTAGGTTTTAGCTTTATTAGTCATTTTCATATTTTGGCTTTACTGTTGTATAAAAATATCCACAACTCGCCTATCTATTTGCACTGCCCCGATCAACCCTACTTTAGGGGGTATATGTCAAAACCACTCCTTTAGCGGACGAGGAAGTTTCAATCCGCTAAAGTAGGTCTACATATTATATTATATATAGTAACATAAAACTTTAAATTTTATATGTAGTTCATGTCATTCACAATAGTTGTTAGCTTCACTGTGGTTTTTATCTTTTACTAATTATTATTCCAACCTTTTTTTTGTATAGGCTTTTTTTAACTAGATATTCATCTCTATCAACTTCAAGTTTGAAATTTTTTTATCCTTCCGAATTTAAAATTTGGATATTGGATTTTGCAATAGGGATTTTTCTTTCATTTATTAAGCTTTTTATGTTTGGATGTTATTATATTTAGAATCGTATTATTGAATTAAGATATCTTTTGGACTCTAATTTTGCATTCACATGCTTAGTTCAAAATTCAAATTGTGCTTGTAAATGCTTATTTATCCATAATCATATTTAGATTTTTTATTGGTTGTATCAAGTACGTTGAAACTTTAGTAAAAGTTTATAAAAAAGATAGGTACGAATACTAAACCGCCCAATATGTTGCCCAAATTGCCTGTCAAAAAATCCGCCCAAAGCACTTAAATTTTGGGTAGTTATGGTTTGGATTTTTCTCAAATCGCCATAAAACAAAACTGCCTAATAACCGCCCACGCTGCCCACCGTACACTTTTACTTTTGTAATAGCTTATTGTTATTTGTCTATTATGTCATTTATTTTAGTATATGTTTGCTATCATTTTGTTTGATGGCTATAAATATTCTCATAATTTGTATGTAATAGTTAGACTAGAAGAATATTGAATACAAGTTTAAGTGTTTTTTCTCTATTTTGGGGTTTTTTCCTTTGAGGAGTTGTTTTAGGTAGATTTTTAAATCTTTGTTTGAGTTGGGTCCGTAAAACTCTATCTTCCCAATTCCGCTACATCATAAGCTCTTTTGTGCTAAGGTGGAGATTGTTGTGATGTGGCACAGATTGAGTGGTCTGTGATATGAGTTTGCCACGTTAGCTTGTTCGTTATCAAGGCTTATATGAGAAGTAAAGAAGTTGGGTTTGTGCAAGAACTAACTCTCAGAGGCTGTTACAGAAGCTCATCTCTTATTAGTTGTTTAGATGGTTACCCAGCTTGTATAACAGAAAGTGGAGAGAGATTTTGTTGATTCATTGATCTTTTTTTTCTCTGTAATCAATGTAATTAAAAGAAAAGACTGAGTTTGAGAGCCAATTTCCTGTATTGATATTTTCTTGTTTGTCTCGTGAGAAAAGCTGAGAGAAAATCAAAGATAGATTTTTGGAGAAAACCAAATAGGTGGAATTTGAGAGTTGTGAGGAATCTCCGAGGGCCTACTCTTATGGGATGGTTGACAAAATTGGTTAGAACCAGTTTTTTAGTTTAAAACATTATAACATATAAAAGCTTTACATTATTCTTAACCAAAAAGTTGGTCCTAAAGACCAACTTTGTCAAACACTTTATTTTTTTCATTAATGGATCTTGCAAGCGGTTCCAATCCTAGGGACGTAAGAGATTCAGGCTTCGAACCTCCTAAAATTTTTGGTGTGATTCTTTCTGATTGTTTTCTGCCTATTATGTGTTTGATTATATGTTCCTTTGCTTATTAGTATTTTCGGTTTTGGTTTTTTGTCCATTGTTTGTTCTTGTACTCGTAGGAATCATCAAATCGTGTTTTGGGACTTGTTACAACATAATGCTTAGTTAAGCAATTTGTAACATAAAGCTCTTGCTTAAGAAAGAAAACTACAAATCTTGGAAGAAGCATATGAAAGAGAGAGAACTGAATTTTTGTCAGATTAATGCGTCTTTCAAGCTTAAAAGATTAGGTTCCCACACTTTTATCTTCATAGGTTTAAGGTGTTTATCATTTTAAAGCTTTTTTGCTTGCATAATTTTTTAAGTATCTTGTTTTGTTTCACTAGCATTTAGCTTGAATATTATGTACAATGTGGGTTTAAAAAGAATTTAGGGGCAGATAAAAGCAAGATCAAAATACAGCGTGGGTTGAAATAGAATACAAAGAATGGTATTTCTTTTTCTGATACTTTTTTGGGAGTATATTATCGCTTTTGGCCTTTGGGCAGAAAGGAATTGTCAACTAATGACTACATTTTTTGCTTTTCATACTACATGCATAATTAAATAGTACTCTAGCATTTAAAATGGAATTCAGATCTCCTTTCCAACAAGTAAACAATTCATATCTCGTACACTTATTAAATGACTACCAACAGAGAAAAAGAGAAAAAAAAAAAGAGCATATTTCCGTATGAAAACTCCATTTTTTCCTCTCTCTCTCTTACTCTATACCCTTCTCTCTTCTCTCTCTCTTTCTTTTCTTTTTTTTTTTTTCCTTTTTCTCGTATACATGTAAACCATTTGACTCTTAATATTTTTGATCTTTCTTTTACAGATTGCCTTTTCTACCAATCTTTTTTTCCTCCTTGACCTGCCAACCTTTGCTCGTTGTTCGCTCTCTCTGCCCACGTTGCTGACTATCATTTCTTTACAAATAAAACAACGATTGAATAGACAGCCAATACAACACAAAACTTTTCATAGCACACATTCAAATACGTTTCCACAAAGGGACAAAATACAAATTCTGGCACACTAACGTCAAAAATAGTCCACAAATTAAAATTAGAAAATATAATTGAACTATTTCCTGAGAAGACAAATAAAACTATAAACAAGTAACAACTTAAAATCAGAGCCACAAAAAAAAAAAAAAACAACAACAACAACTTAAAAAGAAGAAAGCAAAATGTTTAAATATTCTAAAATAGATTTGTCTTGGTTGCCAATAAGTCCAAACCCGCTATTGCTTGCTTGAAGTGGTCCAAGTGGATACGTTTTGCATGGTATGAAATAAACAACTATCAGTATATAGCAAAGTAATTAAAAAAAAACTATCAATACATTATGGTGATTTGATGTCATAATCAAACATAGAATTATTATAATAAAGTATAAAACATACTTGGATGAGATCAAGTAGTTGTTCAACATGAAACCATAAAATTAACATGCGTTGCTGGCTTAGTAAAGCTTGTCCGTCTGAAAAATAAGATGCATATGTAATGTACTGAAACATAAATATCAAATTGAAATTTTATGTGTTTATTTTGAAAATCACAAAAACAAGTAATACCTGCGGTTGAGGTTTTTTTTTCTTATATCACCATCATCTTTTTTATTGTCTTTTGGGATTTTGAGAAAAGGCTTTAAGAAAAAGCCTTTTTAGAGAAATGGCCTTTTTTTTTTTTGTTTTTGCACCAAAAAACAAACTTTTTAGGTGGAAAAACTGCTTTAGTTTTTTTTTCCATCCTGAGGTTCATTTCCTCATTACAATCCTTTTTCTTTTTTTTCTGAAAAAAACTGAAACAATTTTGCTGTTCAAAAAAGTCTGTTTTTTAGTGAAAAAAAAAAAAAGACTATTTCTCGAATTGAAAATTTTTTTAGCCTTTTAGTTAAATTTCCCGCTTCTCCAGAGTACCTTTTTGCCTATCAGTTTTCCCATGGGCTCTTTCCTTTTTTTTTTTTTTTAATCCCTTTAATTTTGTTTCCTTCTATAATAGGATACCATTCTCCTTGACTATGTGCAAATTGTTAGAACTGGGTATTTCAATTTCTCTTCCCTTTAAGTAAGCTCCGATGTCTTACATTATTATATTGATGTCGGTTCAAACAATTTTAAAAGTTGCTTCAGTCTCTAACGCATTTGCTTGAAAATGAACTAGCAATCTGCCTAATTCTTCATGATGATTCTTCGTACCTATCTTAGGGTCTTCATTTTTTTTCAATCGTACACATATTTGCCATAACCCCAAACCTGGCATCCACAGTCCATCTCTTCAAAACATATTGGGTTGGAATTTTAGTTACATTCTTTGATGAAAGAACTTTAAGTACATGCGCACATAAAATTGTTGCAGACTCAAATTTCTGGCAAGAACATATCACTGTACTCAAGGATGCATCATGCTCAACATTGTGATGAATATTCTTCCCATGAGATATAACTTTATACTTTGTCAATGTCCCAATCTTACCCGAAGTCTGCATGTCAGATACTTCTATCTGAAACATTTCAGACACAACCATTGTATATCTCTTTGCAGCATCCTTTAAAATCTCAACAGGAAATGTCACTGACAAAATACTTTGAGATGCTTTAAAATCTACCTTCAACTTTTCATAATGACGATCCTCAACTATTCTTTCAAACTGTTCAAAAAATCTTCGTAGATTATGTTTGGAGCTAACATATCCTTTTATGGCATTATTCATATTCTCACTCCTCTACGTAGTAGTCATGTTTGCACAAATATCTCCCTGCTATAGAAAAAAGCCCATTTCTCTTAGAAATCAAATAATTGTTTCAACCAATCATAATCCTCAAGGGCATAATTTATAAGCATTTGCTCCCAAACTTCCAAAAATTCACTCTCCTCTTTGTCAAAAACAACGGTTGCCCACTGTTTACATAGTTTTCTGCAGTTTTTGAATCTCAAACTCCGTCTTATATTCGGAACCATAAAAAACCTTAGACCCGATAATTTATTCAGAATATTGAGATTTAAAAGTTTTAAGTTTATGAAAATTCCAAAGTCAACCCATAAAGGGTCCGTTTTAAAGCCCAGAGTGTTAAGGATTTTTTTTTTGTGCCTAGCCATGACCAAAACTTAGCTTGCCCTTAAACTAAAACAATAGCAACTTAAACTTTCAAAACCATATCATATATACAAATTGTTACTTATTTAAATACCCACATCATCAAAAATCATAAACTAAACCAATCTTAACATAACAAGAGAATGAGTTAAATTCGTATAAATCGCATTCTCAAGTTATTTACGGATTGAAATGTAATGCCTAGAGACTAGTTAAGTATAATTAGAATATGAATTGATGAATTAGTATGCCCAATTACAATTTAAACTTAATCTAATTATTTTGTGATATTTTTCTAATTAATTTTACTTTTAATTATTTTGTTAGTTATCTCATAGGGTAGAACCGTTTTTACTGTAATATCTGAGAGCTTTAACTGTAGCAACTTTTTTCTTTTTACTGTAGCATGTGAGAGCTTTACACTGTTCATAATTGAGTTAGTGGTGTAAATCATCCTATGCCAAACACCCTTCTAAGTTTTAAAACTAATAAAAACTACCATGAATGAATTTTAGCATTTTGTTAACTTAATTTTAAACAATTTAATATTTACTTTGATTTATTTTATTTTAAACAATTTAATATATTTTGAAAGTTGTTTGCTAAAACTGTGGGTGAGACATAGTTTTCTTTCTTAGAAACCACTCTACTTCCCCCTCTATTTATTCTTCTTCACTCCCTCTCACTCTGCACTCGCCACTCTCTCTCTCTCTATCTTTCTTCTTTTTCCCTCTCTTTCGGTTTCTATTTTCTCTCTTTCTCTTTGCATAAACCCAAAATTTTTCAAGCTTAAGAGCAGCTCCTCAGCTCTATTTCCAGCTGATCCAGGGCCAATAAACAAAGCCCAAGCCACCAAGTTTGCTCCAAAAACATTCATTTGAGGTTAGCTCTCTTTCTCAAAATTTTCACCTTAGATCTCCTGTGCATGTTGAAATCTGAGCACGTATGAGCTTAAACAATGCTCAATCTAAGTTTGTGGAACCTAAATCACAACAAATCTGAGCCTTGTTGGAGCAAAAACGAGATTAAACAAGTTTTTACATTTTTTATTTTTTTCCTTTTTTGGAATAAATTTTAAATTTTCATGAAAATTTGTAGAAAAGCGTTTAAATCTATTCTATTATACTTTTTACTCTTTCTGAGTGTTACCCATGCTCTAAGAACTGAGAAAACAGGTTAGATTGAGCTTTTAAACTTGGATTGACCAAGACTCGAAATATGAAATTTTTCAAATTTTGACAGATCAGCAGGCCAAACCCACCCTTTGGCAGGCCAGGCTCAGCTGGTCGGCAGGCTGAACACCAGCAGTTTGGCAGCCAAAGCTCAGCTGGTCGGTAGGCCCAACACCCATAGGTCGGTATGCAGGACTAGAGTAATCGGTAGGCCGACCGAGCTATATGAAAATGGTAGTTTTCCCACTAGTTTTAATTGTTTACTGATAAAAAGAAATTTTGTCATTGTGACATGATTATATAGACTTTAAAAAACACAAGGCACCATGAGATAACAAGCTAACGTAGAATATCCTAAATTAGATATTAATGGATCTAGTGTAACACCTGAGCATTTAAGCACAGCAAAAATGCAAGTTAAGGATTATGTTAAGACAAAAAATATAGTTTAAGAAAAAATACTATATAATAATACATAAAATCATACAATATTAAATAATGCGATATAAAGAAGTACACTGATAAAGTTATGTAGTATAAAAATTACACTGTAAAAGTAATACAGTGTAAGAATTAGACTGTTTAAGTTTAAGCAGTACATAAATTGGATTGTTTAAGTTAAATTAGTATACGAATAATACTGTTTAAAGAATATGGATGAATAAGGAATGTTGTAGCAGTATGGAGAAAATACCGACAATATAAGAAAAATACTGTTATAATAAATTTGGACAATACAAAGTGAGATAATATTGGAATTACATTATGTGATGGATGTGGATAAGTATTGGAGGTTATGGGAGCTCGTGAATTGCATGGAAAAGAATACCGATAGTATAAGAAAAATACTATCAGTATAAACTTGAATTGTGTAAAAAGTTTAGTGAGACACCTTGAAAGTTTTGACTAGGCTACCACATCCATTAATGTGGCCCAATCACATTTGGCCACCCAAAGGAACCCAATTAATTACTAAGGTGACTCATCACCTTTTTATTTAAAAAAAAAAAGAAAAGAAAAGAAAAGGAAAAAAAAGTTGAATGATTTCATAATATAAGAGACCACAATTTGGTCTCCACGGTAGAAGAAAAAGAAAAGAGAGAGTGAAACGTGAAAAGGAAAGGAAAGAAGAAAGAAAGAAAGAAAGAAGAAAGAAAGGAAGAAAAAAAATGCTCTATTCTATCCGTAAAACCGTCCCTCTCTAAGGCCATTCTTTCTCAAATTTTGATGATTTTCAAGCCTCCAAATCATGATTAAAGCAAGCTCTAGTGTTTTACTGCGAAGTTTTGCAACTTTGGAGGAAAATTTCTAAACTTTTTCTAAGGATTTTAATGATTTTTATTCAAGATTATGGATGGGCCTTGATTGGGTTTTTTCATGGTTTTGTGGAAAAGACATCACAAAGTTTTGAGGTTGGCAAAAGAGGGACAAAAAGGTTGGCAAAGTTTAGGTAAATTTCTAAACTTTTTATTTGAAATTTACATGCATACCATGTGTTTGATGTATGTTTTGGCCTATGGCATGTAAGATGGATGTTAAGGCATGATTGTTTTATGTTATATGTTGATGATGGAAACAAGAAAGTAAGGGTTTTGGTGAAATTTTAAAAGGGACTAAATTGTAAAGAAAAGTATATTCTTGGCAGATTTGAAAATCAGCCAAAAAGTCCCCTAAACGTTGGAATTTCAAGAAATTTACAACACAAAAGTTGTAGAAGTCATCGAAACTATTAGGAAAATGCAAACATTTTTTCAAAATTCTACCTGGTTGATAAGTTATGAATTTTACCAAATTTTAGGCACAAAATTTCAAGAAATGAAAATGTTATGAAATGTTTGGAATTCGACCATGGTGCTTTTGTAAGTTTTATTCCTTGCAAAAAACTGAAATTTTTAGTTTAAAATGGTCGTTTTTGATACTGAGGGCAAAAAATGTAAATATTTTTGTATTTTGGGTCAAAACTGTAAAATCATGTAAAAACTGGGTTTTCACCTAGGAACGCTGGGTTCCTACACTGTTGAAGGTAGTGGGTAACCATAGTTGTCAAGTCTTAAAGGATTCAAAGTTTAGTCAAGAAAATAATGAAAGAAAAATGTTAGGGGCAAAATGGTCATTTTATGAAAAAGGCCAAAAGGGACCCGAAACGCCCAATGTTGGAAAATGCTCCTTCACGGGAATTTTTTTGTAACATGTAAGAAATGGAACGGTAAAGTTAAGCGATGAATGTTATAAAGTTATGAAATGGACAAAAACCCGTTAGGGGTAAAATCGTCATTTTTAAGAAAAATGACTAAAACGAAGTCGAACACTTTGAACTAGCAAAACGTTCTTAGATAAAAAAAAATGTTCTTAGATAAAAAATGTTCCATAATATCTTAAGTAACAAAATCGTTGCATGAGACGAGAAATTTAATAAGGGATGTTCAAGTAAAAGAAAGGTAACTCGACGGGTTACAAAGTTAAGTAAAGAAAAGGGTAACCCGATAGGTTACAGAGATAAGTAAAAAGAGTGATAACCCATTAGTTTACGGAGTTAAGTAAAAGGTACGGTAACCTGGTGAATTACAAAGTTAAAAGCAATATGGTACAAGTAAAGAGAAGGGTAAACCGATAGTATACAAGTCAAGTTAAAAGAAAAAAATGGTTAAAGTTTATGTTTTATTATCAATCGAGTAGATTGATAAAAAGAAAGTTAACTAATAAGTAGGCTGCCGTTTAATCAGGACACAGAAGTCGACTAATGAAAGGAAAAGGAATAGAATAGGGAACGCTAAAGCGTTATCCAGATAAGTTCAGACCTCACCTACAGCATGAAATAAATAATTTTCAAATGTTTATATATATATGTTTGCAAATGTGTTTGCGATTGTTATACAAGTTATTTTTAAAAGTATGTTTGCATTTGTTGTACAAAAAGTTTTACAGCTTAAATCAAGTTTGCAATGTGTTTGCAACTATTATGTTAAAGCATGATTGCATTTGATGTGCATGAAGTTTTAAAAGATCAAGCAAAAGTTTACAATATATTTGCAAAAATTATGTTTAAAGTATGTTTTTTATTTTGTTAATGCATAATGTTTTATAGTTTAAGTAATTAGTTTTATGTTGCATTTGTTATGCAACAAGTTTCAAAGAGAACAATTATGATTTGCAAATGTGTTTGCATATAATGTGATTGCATTTGATATGCTCACTAAAGTTAATAAGAAGGTAAAGTAAAGATAAAATGAAAGTGTTGTACTAGCCTCCTTGATGTGAGGTACACAAGTAAAGTTAAAGTTTGACCTCCTTGATGTGAGGTACATGACCTCGGTATTCGATGGTCTCAAGTCTTTCACAAAGGAAGCATTATGTTCATGATCTCATGATTAATGATGTTGGTACGAATACTAAAGTAAGATCAGAAAAGATAAAGAATAAAGATAGAAAGTTAAAGTAAGAAAAGAATGTTTATAAAATGCTCATAACTGAAAGTTCATAGTTTAGCATAAATGGAAACATGCATTTTAATTTTGCTTGTTTTCCTTATTATGGAATATTTATATTTTATAGAAAACATTTTGAGAAATGTTTATGAAAACTATTTTCATGTTTTCAAGAAAAAGTTTATGAACGACATTTTAAGAAAAACGTCCAAGAAATATTTTACGAAAAATATTGATGCAAAATGTTTCAGAGATATTTTATGAAAAACGTTTATGAAAAAAAAAAACCTTTTCTGAAATGTTTATGAAAAACATTTTAAGAGGAACGTTTTTATGAGAAAAGTTTTTAAAGCATGTTTAAATAATCTGTGAGATTTTATTTGAACTTACTGAGCAAAAACTTATTAAAAGTTGCTTCATGCTGTAAGCAATTTTATGGGTGACCAGTAGGACTCGTTAGAAGAGCTGGGTGCTGCGGAGAACAGATGTGAAGATTTAGGTATGGATACCAACATAGTTTGCTTCTGCTATACGAAGAAAAGGTTATCCACTCTTTGATATAGTGTTTTCAACATTTTAAGAAAATCACAGTTTTAAGAAATGCTTTCAAAGTTTTAAGATATATTTTACGAAATGCTTTATATAATTATAAAGTTAGGTTTTAAGCTATGTTTTAGTAAATGTTTCTTATTAAGTTTTAAGAAACGATTTGAAATGGTTTTAAAGGCAAGTGTTGAGCGAGGTCTCAACTTGAATGGCGACAGAGGTCGCAACAGTTTTTAAGTATGTTTTGCAAGGATGTTAAAAGAAAGAGTAAAAAAAAAAATTATTCAGTATTTTATTCAGTACTGTTGAGTAATGAAACAATCATAATGAACGAAATAATGAATGTAAACGAGAAAACTCAGTAATATGAGACTCTAGTAATGGTAAAGGCACTGTAATAATTAGTACTGAATGATGTCAGGAACTTCGTTCGGAATGAGACATCAGTGCATGATGCCATATACAGAGCTCGGGTCGTACAGAGAGCGACTTTGGGGGTAGGTCTCGAAACTCAGCTGGGCCGCTACGGTAGTGAATAATGTAAAATGACGAAATTGTTTTCAAATGGTTCTTAGACCGAAATGGTAAATATGAAATTAATGGAATTTGTTTACTATCTCTATAGTTTTTGTATTAATGAAGAATTTATTTATTTAAGTTATTGTTTTCAAAACCTAAGTCCTACTAAGCCTGTCACTCACAGTTTTAGTTATTTTAAAACTTCCCCCCTCTAGGTGGTTTACGGTAAACCACCAACTAGGACGTTGCTGATTACATGCGTGGATTGTAGGAGCTTTAATTAAGCTATTTGTTTATTTAATTAAGGTATGTAATATTTGGGTACTATATATTTTGGTTTGGACTGTGGTTTGTGTCTTATATATGTCGGTACTATGTATGTGTACACAATGTGGGTCCGGTGCAGCTCGACTTGCTCTCGCTAATTTTTAATATTTTAATTTAACTTAAATTAGAGGTAACTCACTAATTTATTCATTAGGGCTTAATAAAAAGTAATTATCTAAAAAGTTTTAAATTTACCATGTTCTTATAAATAACCCAATGATTAATAGGCGAGTTTAGTTAAAATTTTACTTGATTAATTCAATTAAAGCACCACGTCACTACCCAAATTTAGGTGCGTGACATGAAATTTCTTTCACCTTAAATCACGAGGTTGATAATTCGATCACAAAAAGTTGAAAAATTTAACGTTAATGTTTACTATAGAATATTAAAATTTATATATTAATTCCATAAGTCCGTCAATTACAAAAATTAAACATGATATTTTCCCGACAAAAATTCTAGACTAAAATATATAAATTACATTATTTAATTTTAGGATTTTCTTAGTCATTGCATAAAGCACAAATAAAATCGAGATCTTCTAATTCTATTTGTTGAAGATATTCAAAAATACCACAATTATCTTTGAACTTCGTTGGAATTATTCTTTTAGTCTGCAAATAATTTTTGTAATCAATGATATCAAATCCAAGATTTTCACATCCCCCTTATCTCCTTGCCATCAATTCCAAGCTTGATTTAGGAGCAATTCTTGGATAATCAACTATATCTATTTCACCTCTTTGAGTCGAAGTCACTCTTCTTTGTGATCTATGCAAATGAATTAATTAGGATTTGATGTAATATATGTATGCTCAGCAATGGAGTAAGGAACACAATATTTGTCAATTTTTCCGGAGTCAACTTTCATTCTTGCCAAACAACTAAATCTTGTCTTAGCTTGACGACATTTTACATTAACATCTCGCTTGTCTTTTCCACACCATCCTTCACAAGAGCAACAAAAAATTTTGTTAATTATTCTACAATCTTTGTCCTTTTGCCCTTTGCCTTTTCAAATACTAAAACTAATCTTGTGTCCATAATCATTGTAGAAGTTTTAAGCTTCTTTCTCAGTTTCAAACTGTGAACCAACGTTTGGTATTATCTCAACATAGATCATGGAATGATAATTTCAATTCTATTGTTAGCATCCAAATTCGCTTTTTCGTTGTTTTCAAACTCTAGCTTTCTACCCGATTGAAATTCTCCTTCAGCATCATTGTCCATTGTTGTTTTTAATGTTAAGTATGGAGCAAAACTAAAATATATTGATTTATATTAGAGAATAACATTTCCTCGTGTAAACAGTAGAAAACAAAGAAAAAGCCTCGAGTAGAAAAAAAAATAATAGCATTTTATTACACATTAATACAGTGTATATGTTATATACGCAATACCATATTCCATTTTTCCTTTTAATGTGTAATGTTACATAAATAACAGCTAAAAAGAAAAGGATGTTTGATATTATTACCCTTGAACTTGTCGTGCATTTACAATATACCTTCCGACCTTTTAATTTTAGCAAGTTACCTTAAAAACTTATAAATTTGTAGCAAATTGCCTCTTATATATAGCAATTTTAATTTTTTTTTACTAAAATTAATATGTGATTTTTAAGGTTTTTTCATATAAATGTTGACTCAAATTTATATTCAAAACAAAGTTTTTAAAATTTTCTGTTTTGATAAAAAAAATTAATTAAAAATATTAATCACAATAAAATTGGGCCAAATAAATAAAAAATAGCTATTTATATCAATAATCAACTATTATATACAAATTACATGTCAATTTCAATTAAAAAACTAAAAACTATATTAATGTGAGATGATTTGCTACAAATTTATAAGTTTAAGGGTAACTTATCAAAATTAAAAATTTAAAGGGTAAATTGTAAAAGTTTGACAAGTTCAAAGGAGTACCAATAATAAATACCCAAAAGAAAAAAGTGGGGCCTGAAATTATAAAAACAAAGAGAAAAAAAGGCCCCTGTGACATTTCTTTGTTCTTATTGAATAACGACCCAAACAAGGCAACTATTTTTCTCATTTTTAAGAAGAATAAAAAAATTTTATTTGCATGAAAGCGTTTGGATTTTAGGTCATGAATTGATTCTACAGCAATTAGAAAAAAAATGATTTTACAATTAGGTTTTTTTTTTTTTTTTTTTTTGCTAGAGATAATCAGGTTTTATATACCCAAATATATTAAAATCACAAAAATAAAAAAATAAAAAGACACATCGAGTCTAGATGCGGGGAATGAAGTGAATATTTTATTCTTTTGCTTTGCTTACTTTTTGAGAATACTGTGGAGAAAGATCAGAAGAAAAAAGAGGTGAGTCTGTTTGATAAATAATTTAAATTAGTGATTAATTTGAGTTAATGTGATTTAAATTAAGATTTAATTTAGTAATTTGAATTGTTATTTGAATTAATGTTTGGATGTGTATTTAAGTTTTAATTTGAGTATGAAATAAAATTGAAATTTGTGTTTGGAGTGATAGTGAAGATAGTTTTAAATTTATTAATAAATCTAATAAAATCTTAATATTAATGATCTTAAAAATATGCAGTATAGATCTTGATTTATTCCTTTTTTTATTAAACATACAATAAAAAATTATCTCAATTAAATATCAAATAAAAAAATTATGATTTTTTTCCTATAATATATAAGAGAGAATATTATTAATATATCCTCATTAACTCTCTCTCTCTCTCCACTTTCTCTCTTTATTCTTCGTATTGTATCTCACATGCTCGGCTGGCTCCTTATTTATGGACTTTTCGCCCTTTATACTTGCTCTCTCTTCATCATTTATCTTTTTCTTTTCTCGTAATTCACCTTTAACATTAACTGAACAAATTTATAAATGAATTGTTTCAAAGCAAGAATAAGTTTTTTTAATAAATGTAAGCAATAAAAAATAAAACAAAAAATGAAGAATAGTTATCATTCCACAATACTTCAATAAAATAGTTTGTGAGATGGAACAATTTACTTTACCCAAGATCTCACCTAAAGCCCATTAAACTCTCCATAGCTTTACTAAACGACACAAAGAAAAGAAAAAGGAAGAAGAAAAGCACACAAACACCACTTGCGGACCAAAATTTGTGGTCGCTTATAGACATGTAATGGATAGTTTATATAATAAGTGCATTTGGCACTTTATTTAGTACTTATAATTCTAATCATAAACAGTTTAAATCTCTCATATTACAATATAAAGTAAAAATATACTCTAGTATAAGTTTCTTACATGCTACAATGCTTTCAGTTCACACTCTCAGTTTTTACTTATTTTCCACACAAATTTATTTTTTAAAAAAATTATGAGAACAAGATAATTTCTTTTGAATCAAGCTTTTATTGTTCATTTATTATTACTATCTAGGACTAAGAATGTAAATTTGTCAAATCTTGATCTATGAAAATGCATCAACTCCTAGCCCTAATGTTCGGATAGATACCCTTTAACATGTCATTTTTTGTCAACGACATATTTATAAATAAATAAAGTGATTTTTTCATTATATTTATGTGCATGTATTTTAGATATTTTATGTATATCACTATATATACAAGAGGATAATATTTAAAAACGGTAATTAAAATTATCAGTAATATATATTAATTATTATAACAAATAATTCAATTAAAGTTGAAATCTTTAATTGATCGTTAGTGGTGTAGGTCATTTTCATTGAGAATAAATAGTCTTATCCAAACCATTAATATAGTTAGTCATTAAAAGAGGTGAACTATATATAATGAGATTATGAAGGATCATGACATCATATGATATGAACAACTAAATAAAACATGTTAGAATATAAAAGTTATAATCACATCAACTGATGGTTATATATAAGATGATCTTAATCCTGAGTTATTAGTAAACTCCTATTTATAGAATTATGCTTTTGATTTGCTCGGTATAGATTCGAGAATCTAATTCTACTCCTTGTATTTTAGAGGCTGTAATGACCAAAAAAATCCTAGAATTAAATAGTATAATTTACCTATTTAAATCAAGGATTTTTCTAGAAACATTATGTATGAAATGAGTGATTGAAGAATTTACAGAATTAACATGCAATTGTTCCAAAAAAAATCTATAGTTAAATTAATTAACTATTGTAATTTAATAAAGAGATTGATAAATTTCATCATAACTAAGGCGGAAGAAATTTATCTATAAAGAACTCGAGAAATTTAATTATAAGAATTTTCGAGTTAGTACTAAGTTAGCAATGTGCCGAGAAATTTTCTAACATAAATTAGATCGTTAATTGCCAATTAATTTGAAAACAGAGCTACGCGAGTAACTGTATCGACAAACAATGCTATACAAACTTGGATAGTGGCACTGTTAAAAACTATGGCTTTATAGAGTTTAAAAACTGAAAAAGTCAAGTTTGGATTTTAATTAAGTCTAAGTAAATTTCTAGACTTAATGTAGTCAAAATCGATACGCGATTAAACTTTGATCGATATCGGTATATATTGTTATTAGCGTGTCGTAGTATTTAAAAAATAGGTAAAGACCTATCAGGTAATTAAATCTCCTATTAGCTAAATTTTTATTACTGACAGTACAAGATTTATCTACTTAAGGGATACTTACAAGAAAGGCTCAAGGTACCCTTAAATCATGCTTCCACCATAATCATTATCCTTTTGCAATCAAATTAGTTAAACTCAATACTCCACTCTACCCCATTTATGGTGCCAATCTTGGGGAGTATTAAGCTTAGTTTAAGGCAATATTAAGCCTAATCAAGCCACTTAGAGGCCAGTTAATCATGGATTAGATGGAGGGGTTAGATTAAGTTTTGGCCTCTATAAGGGAGATCATGATGAGTGTCACAAATTTTACTTGATTTCATCATCCTCCAATTTCCCCTCTACGAGTGAGCCTAGAGTCTCAAAGAAAGAAATTTTTTTTTTTTCTTTTTCACTTGTTTCCAATCGTTTCCACTGAATCCCAAGTCCTCAAGAAATAAAAGTTCTTCCCATTTTCTTCTTTACCCCACCAACTTATCAAACCCAAGAAAAAGAAAAACAACAAACAAACAAATTTTATCAACTCCTACATAGGAAGTAGAAGAAGAAGACAAAGGTAGCGTTAGAACATTTGACCAAGGTACATCCACATTTTTTTCCCATTTCCTTTTCTCACAAAGAGAATAAAATATTTACTTAGATAGCCTCTAAATGAAGACCAAACAAAACTAGGTTTTTATATGATTAAGTTTGGTTTTACACGAGGAAAAAAGAGTGGTGCTAGAAGTTTTAAAATCACCCACCTAAGAGCTGTCATCAAGGGTAAGTAATCTAAGCTTTTTCATAAATTTTCTTAAGGATAAAGTTTATAAGTTTATGAAGGATTTATTTATTGGGTGAGGAAATATGTTGTAATAATAATTATGTGTTGTTCAGTGTGGCTTGTGGCTTGTGCTTGTATGATATGCAAGTAGTTAATATATGCATACGAGGGTTATATTTTTGCAAGTTTTGGTTGTGAAAATTTTTTTCACAAACTTTGAATCTGTAAACGGAGGCCTTAGAATTGATTTTCAAAACTTTATCGAACGCGAGACTTTTAGCTTTCAACGTTCTGAACAAAAACCCGTGACTGCAAAAAAACATAGTTTTGACTCTAAATAGGCGTACCAAACAATTTTTATGGGACTGCCTAAAATAGTCCCAAAACTATCTAAAAATAGCCCCTAAAACTGTTTAAAATAGTTTGCAAAAGCTGTCCAAAACTGTTCCAACACCACTGGAACTGTTTTGCCATTTTGGAGCCACTTCAAGTTTGAATTTTACATTTTATAGAGCATGAAAGTTTTAGATTTCGACAAGATAAACAACTTTTGTGAGGAAATTTTCTCCAAAATCTGACTCTAAAATATAGTTATGGATAGTTTTCCAAAGTAGTCCAAAAACTGCATTTTTTGCAAAAAAACTGTTTCAAATTTTTGGGTCGTTTTGAGACTGAACAACAGTTATTACCAAACATAAAAGTTTTAATTTGCAGTAAAATGAAGAACTTTCATGAAGAAAGTTTTATGAAAATCTATTTCTAAATTGGACTTTAAATTGGATATATAAAAACAGTCAAAACTTTTTAATCGCTAAAAATTCCAAAGTTTTAACCAGAAAACAATTTTGTCAAGAAAAAAATGGTAACAAGGACTTTAGAACAAACAAGAAAATTTTTAAAACACACACTTGAAAATGAGTGACTCTTATGGAGGAAAAATGTCAAAAGGAAAAAAAAACTGTGTTTAATATACGATTTTACATAAATTTTTCAAAACCACTTTACCGGCACCTTTTTTTTTTTTTTTTTACAAACAAAGATCGCATGACCATAAAATTATATTTTTCACTAAACCAAGAATTTTTAGTGTTTTAGGGAGGTTATATAGGCCTAAAATTTAGTGGGTTAACAATTTCAGGCATATCTCATATAGCGATTTTTATTTAAAGTTTCAAGCTGAGAGGGTAAGAATTTCAAAAATAAACTTTAATAGTTTTTCATTTGAACCTTAATTCAGCAAGCATAAAAAACCCGATACGATAGAGCTTTAATACCGTGATGTTAGGCATGGGTCCAATGCCCATTTCAGTCTAAAAAAATGCCGTTCAAAACACAGTCTATTGGTAGAATCTATAAGACGTTATAATATCATTTTTGGGCTTACAGACTTAAAATCAATTGTGAGCCATGAAATGAATTTAAAATAGGCCTAATTAGGATCATGAATTCAAGAGTGACTAATTTAGTAGATTAAAGCCTCATGGATTAAACGACTATAGATAATTAATTAATTGTTTTGAAATTAATTAATTATCAACTTGGATATGAACAAATGACAATTAAGGAAAAGTTTGAATATTATGAGGATTTACTAAAAATAATCCTTGCAATAGAAATAGTGAAACTCATAACCAGTTGATAAAGGAATTTACGATCTAACAAAATGATCGAATTCTTAGGTTATGCTAAACTTTAATAGCCTAAAATATGATATTCTTACACACTCATAATGGGTGTTTGTATAGATTTATCTTAGCAGATAAAGAGGAACTCAGAATTGATAGGGGAGTCTACTTCATTGATACAGGTAAGTAGGAATCTTACCTACAGTGCAAATAGTTTTAAAAAAGGTTTTCAATATATTGCAAGCATGTTAAGCTTTAAGTATGATATGCCATGTCATATTTCATGTTCACCATAATAACTAGTGAAACTTTAATGAAGAACTAACCAAGAGAGTCATACCAACCTCTCGACCCACAGACAGGCTCCATGTTAAACAAAAAAGTAATAAATTATAATTGGTCATGGTGTTGTTGAGGACCTTGCAAACGTAACATCCCATTGATCACGCGCAAACCGATACGACTATTCAAGCCTGATTAATAATAAGACAAGTTCGTAACTGAGCATAATTCGATTCATGCATTCTTAGCCAAACATACATTTTAAATGATTACATGCTACTTTAAACATTTTGTGAGTTTACTATTCCTATTTGCTGAGCAAAAACTCATCCAAGAATATTCATACTGTAGGTACACAACCTGTCAATAACACCTAATGGGCGGTGGTGAAGCAGCGGATGATCAGAGTAGAGGTATAGGAAATGGATAATGCGCGCTTAGATTTTTGCTTATGTTTTGATGACTAATTGATGACTATGACTCATGTGCCTTGTATATAACTTAAATTTCCTTACTATATATGTTTTGAAATTACCGCTATGTTACAAATTATTTAGTTTGTTGCAACAAAAGGTAAAAATAGTTTTAAAAAAATAATAGTAAAGTTAACCTTTAAAGGATGGTTTTTTTTTTTAAATTATTCCACAAAATTTAGAGATTTAACTTAAAGTATGTTTAGAAAGTTAAGTAGTGGCACGTAGTGAAGTAAGTAGTTAAGAATGTTAAAATACAAGATAGAATCGATTCTTCTTTAACAAGAAGAAGATAAATAATTCTTTTAAGTATTGATTCGGGTCTTAAATATTATGAACACTCAATTTGTGATTAAGTTCATGAATTACTATTTATCAAAGAATCAATGACACTTAAGGATAAAAACGTAATTAGAAAGATTAACAGATTTTACCTAGCTCTAATTACGAATTATTTATGGAGGATCATTTTATATTTAATGATAATATTAATTGGAATTCTAAAACATGACTAATATGTCTATAATTTCAAGAGTGCAATTCTAAGTTTTTAAAGGAGTAACATTAAATTAATAAAAGAGTGATTTATAATTAAAATATTAGCTTAATATATTCATTTTGTTGGAGCTTGAAATATGGGTCCATTAGTCCCCCTGCCATCCTTGAAAACATTGTTTAGACAAGTGAAATTATTGTTTAATTAATTTATTTAGAATTATGAAATTTTAAATTAATATCATCTGAAAATAAATTAGTTATTACATTAATTTATAATTATTAGATAATGAAATTGTTTAATAAGTAATAATTAATTTTAGAAGACACACAATAGGGTCCCTCCTGCTATGTATGGTGCATACTGCCATGGGAAGAGTTCCTTGTGCAGTCCAAGACTTGTTCATCAAGTTTTATTTTCTAGAAGTTTCTAATTTGATAAATATGATTTATTTAAATTATGGACACAAATCAAAATTGGGTATGCAACAGTTTTTTCCTCATCCTTCCCGTTGGTGCCACATACAAATGGAAGTCCCTGTGTATGTGGCACCTATTATTGAGGTATGATTTTGGACAATCCCAAATCAAGGAGCAAAGACACATGCATTTAATGCAAAAATTTGCCAAAAAAATCTCATTTCCTCTTCCTCACTCCCACGGCAGCCATGGTTGGACCTCCCCCAAGATTTTCTCAACCCAAATCTTTGCAAAAATGACCCCCAATTAAGTTTCAAGAAGTGAAGCCTAAGGATTTTTAACAAGTTTTAAGGTAAACCTTAACTTTTTTTTAAGGTTTTTCATGGGTTTTCTTGGGTTAAGGAAAGAAAGTTAATTCAAAGCATTTTTGTGTGAGAAATGCTTAGGAAAAAGGCTTTAAAGGAGCTCTTGGAGGGCTAGAAACCAAACGTGCTATTTGGGGTAAGTTTTGAATTTTTTAAAGTTTTGAAAAAATTGTGATTTTTTGTTTTGGTTTTATTCCTTTAAAGGTATATGGGTTCTTGAGCAAGTTTTGGTTGAAACCCATAGAAAAGTGATAATATGGCATGTCGATATTGTGAATTTAAGGCTTGGATGTTAAAAAATATTAGTTTTTGTAAAAAGTATTATTTTTGTAATTTTAGTACTAATTTTGTAAAATTGATGTGTGGGCATGAAAATAATTGAAGCAAGCGTTAGAACTGCCTATGCAGGGTAGATTTATTGTTTTAAAAATAGATTGTGTACAAAATGTCCCAAGGACCTAAATTAAAAGAAAAAGTTCTTTCCCGATAGAATTGATAAAATGTTCAAAAATGCCCATGTACAGTGGGAATTTTGAAAAAGTTACAACACGAAAGTCGTAGATCTCAATGAAACTGTTAGGCTCTATGGACAGTTCGTTCAAAATTTTAATCGTTTGAGAGATTTTAATTTTACAAGAATTTATTAATGATTGGAAAAAATTTTAAAAGGCAAAAATGTCATTTTTCCAAGAATTTGAATATAGTACTTTGAGCAAAAATGTTCCTCATGAAAAATGAGGACTAACGGTTTTAAAAAGATTAATTTTTTGGTTTCGGGGACAAAGAATATAAATATTTTTGTATTTCGGGCCAAAACTACTAAATTGTGTGAAACTGGGTTTTCACTAGGGAACGTTGGTTTCCTACATTGTTGTAGCAGTAAGGACCATAGATGTTTAAGTTTTAAGAACTTAAGTTTAGTTAAGGAAATAATGGAGGAAAAAGAGTTAAGGGTAAAATGATCATTTTGCGGAAAATGGCCAAAACGGACCCGAAACGCCCGATGTTAAGAAAGTTTCTAAGTGGTAATTTTTTTTCGTAATATATAAGTAATGAAACGTTAGAGTTAAACAATGGATTTATAAAATTGCAAAGTTGACTAAAAACCAAAAAGGTAAAAACATCATTTATGTTGAAAACAACTAAAATGGAGTCGAACATTCCGATTTAGCATAACGTTCTTAGATGGAAAATATTCTATAATACGTTAAGTAACTTAACCATCACGTGTGACGAGAGATTTAATAATAGATGTTTAAGTAAACGAAAGATAACCCAGTGGGTTACAAAATTAAGAAAGAAAAGGGGTAAACCGATTGAACATAAGTCAAGTTAAAAGGAAAGAATGGTTAATATTTCGTTTATCAATGAGTGGATTGATAAAAGAAAGTTAATTAATGAGTTGGTTGTGTATGATCAGGACACAAAAGAGACCAATGGAAGGAAAAGGAATGAAAAAGGGGTAAACACGATAGTACATAAATCAAGTTAAAAGGAAAGAATGGTTAATATTTACGTTTTATTATCAATTGAGTGGATTGATAAAAAGAAAGTTAATTAATGAGTCAGTTGTTGTATGACCAGGACACAAAGCGACCAATGGAAGGAAAAGGAATAAGATAGGAACAGAGAAAGGAACGTTAGAGTAAAGTCCAAGTAAATTCAGACTTTACCTACAACATGAAGTAAATAGTTTTCAAATGCTTACATATGCATTGTAAATGAGTTTGCAATTATTATGCAAGTTTCTTTAAAGTATATTTACATTTATTATGCAAAGAGTTTTAAAGTACCAAAAAAGATTGCAAGGAACTTACAATTGTTATGTTTAAAGCCTATTTGCATATTGATATGCATGAATGTTATGAATTATGATTGGTGTGTGTATAAATGTACATGACTTAAAGTATTATATGAATAATATGAAATAGTTGCTATCCAAGAAGAAAAATGTATAGCGACTCTACGATATGAAAGTATGAATGACATGTGTATGTATGATATGAATGACATGTATATGTATGATATGTTTATGAACATTATGTGTAAGTATGATTGGATAGAATGTTATGATTGATGTTTGTTATCTAGATTATAAGCAAGATATAGCAATAAGCACAAGTACCACATAATGCATGATGAATATGTGCAGTAAGGTCCATAAAAAACCCGTTGAGGACATAACTTCTAGATTACAACATCCTGTGAATCAGAATTTTGGTAAGAATAAAACACAGATCCTACAAGAAAATTTGGCATAAGTAGAAGTTCAAGATATAAGAGAGGAACTTCGAGAGGTCACAAAAGCAAAGCCAAGAGAGAGATATGAAAGGTTAAGTTCAAGTGTTATGAACTCTTAGAAGTTTTCAGACAGTACGTAAATATGTTTTAGATAGTCATTACTAGTCTGGAATGACTAGATGATAAAAGACCTCTAGACTGAACAATAAAAAGATGAACTTACTGACCATTTATGTACCATATTATGATCAGATGTGGATGTGCAACCTAGATAGGAAATAAGATTAGTATAAGTCCTGCATTTCGACAGTGCATAATGTTTTATAATTGAAGTATAGTACAGATAGAGCATTTGTTATGTAATATGTTGCATTTGTATGCAATATGATCAGAATAAAAGTTATGATTTGCAATATGTGATTGCGTATATGTTGCATTTGTATGCAATATGTTTCAGAATAAAAGTTATGATTTTCAATATGTGATTGCAATTATATGTTGCATTCGTATGTAATATATTTCAGAATACAAGTTATGATTTGCAAAAATATTTGCGTTTCAAGTTGCATTTGTTGTGCAAGAGGTTTACAGTACAAGCTATGATTTGCAAGTATGTTTGCACGTGACGTGATTGCCTTTGATATGCTCACTAAAGTTAATAAGAATGTAACGTAAAGTTAAAAAGAAAGTGTCGTACCAGAGTCCTCATTGTGAGGTAATGAAAGTAAAGTTAAGTTTGACCTCCTAGATATGAGGTACATGACTTCGAAGTTCGATGGTCTTAAGTCTTCCATAAGGTAGGGTGTACCAAAACCTCCCCGCACCAGCCAACCGCCCGGTCCGCGCCGCCCATCTCGAAAAAAGAAGTTTACGTTAGCAACCCACTGGTGGCCGGGTTGAACCCGCCCACAAATATTTTCGGTGGGCGGGTTTGGTTTTAAAACTTTGAGGGAGGGTTCAACCCGCACCCTTCCGCCTATATATTTTAAAAAAATTATCATTTATTTGATTTGTTCTTATTTTAGAGATGATTGAACAATCCAACACTCCAAGCACAGGCTCGGCTACCTCTTGGCATATTAGAAACTGGAAATTCTCCTATTATTTTGTGAAGTGATCAAAATTTAAATAAAGTAAGTTAGTAGAGAAAGCCCTAAAAGAAAAAGAACACTTGACTTTGTTTATCATTTCATTTATAGCATTCTATTATTTTCGAACCCGGTGAATAAGCTTTAATCTTTATGAACTCTTGACTTGGTTCATCACATCATCTGTAGTTGATGTTTCTTGTTGTAGTGAATAATTATGTTTCTTAATTTGTACTTTTAAATATGGTCACTATCTTTAAGCATCAAACTTGTTGGAAATGCTTTATATATTATCATCTTATATTTCTATAAATTTTCTTCACTTTCTAAAAAAAATGTCTAAAAAATTACATTGAGCAATAACATAGGTCTAAACAGCCTCAACCCGCCCGCAACCACCCAAAACCAAACCGAAACCACCCGCCATATGGGGGCGGTTTGGTGGGTTGGTGTTAATCGCCAACCCTCTATCCAAAAAAACTGCACCGCACCCGCCCAAAAACCATCAAACCACCCGCCGTTCACCCCTACTACAAGGGAAGTATCACGTTTATGATCTCATGATTAAAGATGTTAGTACAAACACTAAAGGTTAAAAGATAAAGAAAGTTAAGGAACAAAAGGTGGAAAGTTAAAGTCAGATAAGGAAAGTTAAAGTGTAAGATAAGAAAAGATAGGAAACAAGGATAGAAAGTCAAAGTAAGAAAGAATGTTCATAAGATGCTCATAATCGAAAGTTCATACTTGAGCATAAATGAAAACATGCATTGTGATTGTACTTGATTTGTTTGTTATGAAACATTTATATGTTATAAAAAACATTCCAAGGAATGTTTTATATTAAGTGTTTATGAAAACATAAATAATGTTTTTGAAAAGCAATCTGAGGATTGTTTTATGTTAAATATTTTACAAAAAGTGTTTATGAAAAATGTTACAGAAATACTTTATGAAAACGTTTATGAGAAACGTGTTAGGAATATTTTATGAAAAATGTTTATGAAAAGCGTTTATGATAAAGTTTTAAGAAAAAAGGTTTATAAATAACGTTTTATGAAAAGCATTCTAAGGATTGCTACATGTTAAATGTTTTATAAAAAGCGTTTATGAGAAACGTTCAAGAAAAGTTTTATGAAGAATGTTTACGAAAGCCGTTTTTAGAAATGTTTATGGAAAATATTGATGATATTGTTTCAAGAGAAAGGCTTTCATGAGAAAAGTTTTTAAAGCATGTTTCAAATGATTTGTGAGAATTTGTTTGAACTTACTGAGCGAAAGCTCATAAAAAGTTTCTTCATGGTGTAGGTAGTTTTATGAGCGACCAGTAGGACCCATTAGAAGAGCTGGGTGTTACGGAGGACGAATGCGAGGATTTGGGTATGGATACCACTACAGTTTGCTTCCGCTACACCAAGAAAATGTTTTCCACTATGTAATATAGTGTTTTCAAAGAATTGAGAAAATCAAATTTTAAGAAATATATTCAAAGTTTTTCAATATATTATGAGCTGTTTAATATAATTATAAAGTTAAGTTTTAAGTTATGTTTTAGTAAATGTTTTTTATTAAGTTTTAAGAAACGATTTGAAATGATTTTAAAGTCATTGGTTGAGCGAGGTCTCAACTTGAAATGCGACAGAGGTCGCAACAGTTTTTAAAGAACATTTTAAAGGATAATGATGGGACAAAAATTATTCCTGTATTTTTCTTACTAAGTAAGAAAGAATACTGTTTAAGAATGATGTATAAGTAAGCAAAGTGACTGCCTAAAAAGGCGAGTCTTTACAAAAGAGAACCCATATTTTGAATAAAAACTACAATATACCCTTTTTTTTACCTTTGATATCTTGTTGCCTCTTTAATTCATATCTCCAAACAAGCTAAATTTGTAATGTATTTTAATTAAAATTTTAAAGTGAAGACTCTAAAGAATTGTGAATATGCACTACTTTAAATCAAAACTACAGAACAACAGTTTTTTGTAACCTTTGTTTACCTCTTTGTGTCTTTAATTTTTTCCCCAAATGTACTGAATTTGTAATAGAGTTTCATTCAATTTTTAAAGTTAAGTCCAAAGAATTGTGAATTTATAATAATGTTGTTGATTTTTAATTTGCTTAAGATTTTAAGTTTGAAAAGAAAATTTAAAAAACAAAAACTTAGGGTATCATTGGAAAGTGTTTTTTTTTTTAAAAAAATATGTCAGCATTGTAATTAAAAAAATTTGAGATGGGTGGGGGTGCACCTGCTACAACTCCACGTTTACCTTCGACATCAACTTTTTGAGTCTAAATACTTTGAAATTTATGAAATATACAGTTTCGATTCCTTAAATAAATAAAGACAATGATAGACAAATAGAGTTTGAAGGAAAAAAGGGTAAACAAAGATTATAGCAAAACACCAAAAAAGCAAAAAAAAAGTAAAAAAAGTAACAACATGAAAAAAAAGAAAGAGAAATAAACGGTAAATATCCAAATAGAAAAATGGAAAATAAAAATGAAACATTCTCAAACTATGATGGACAATTGAATGAGATAATAGGACAAATAGAGTTTAAAAGAAAAGAAACAAAGTAAAACATCAAAATATTCGAGTTAAAAAGAAAGAAAGATTTACGTATGAGATTATGATTGACAACTGAAACCGTATAGATGTTAGATCTATAATTAGAAATAAGCAAATGAAAACAAAGATTATTAATTATATCAAGATTATTAATTATATCAAGATGATTGGGCCCTCAACCTACTATTCTTAGGTTTTAAAAAGCTTCACAAAACAATGCTAGTAATATTTTATAACAACTAAAACCGACTATAACATGGAAAAGGAAAGTAAAATGATGCAAAATAAAGATACCATATGCCAGATTTTATAGTGGTTCACTTTGTAAAAGAGCTATGTCTATTTGCTTCTTCACTATATGCTGAAATCAGTACAAAGTACAAGTAATTTGTATTGAGAAATGAGAGATTGCTAGAAAATGGAATTCTTATACTTTTAGAGTTATTTCTACATAGTTTTGGGTATGAGTGAGTGAATTCAGATGTCCTTTAGTGATGTCTTTAACCTCTATTTATAAAGGCCTTTCTAAGGAATGTGGGCATCAACTGGTGGTGGAGTGAATTTCAACAGGGCTTCGAGTAGTGAGACACTTGTCAACTCCTTATTAGGCACAAGTTTCATACTATACCTATTAGACGTGTATGCCATAATGAGTAAAAATGTAATATGTTTTTGGAGATATTTTTATCAATAAAGAATTTATTTATTATTTATACCGAATCTTGTCCTCTTGATATTCATATTTGTCGAATGTGTGTTAAGCAAACAATAATCTGAGACTGTCGATCTAAACCTTTAAGAATTAGGTATATGATGGACAGATTATGCGGAAGACACGATGCTTAAGGTGACAGTCTGAATCAAAAGATCCATAATTGAGGGAATAAAGTTGAGCGCTTTATTCATGTAAAGATTGTTATGTTGTCTATATCCCTATTAGGAGATGGTTTGCCTTGGCTATCGGAAGTGGACTCCGTAAATAGAAGCATTGGCGTGTTGACATTGGTAACGATGTGTTAGATCGGGACACAAATTGAATTGATTTAGATTAATAATTCTGTCTCAGCAAATCAATGCACTTTAGACAATCATTTGTATTGTATCTTAATCCTGAGATAAATAGTGGGCCCGTTGTCTTGACTTGTGTCTTTTGATGTATCAAAGGATAACACTCACATTTTAATAGTGGTATGCATGCTAGTACGTTGGAGGCATGACTAATGATGGTGTAGACCTGTTATTCATAGATAAGGAATCCATAGCTGCTCTTTAGGAGTAGTGATATCCTCTTATATACGTTAACCTATAATTGAAAAATTGGAGCGCTTAACCATTTGGATACATATGTGTAACTAAATAGTAACCAGCTTTAGATGGTAAGTTTTTCAATGGTGAGATAATGGAACGTAAGATAAAAATAATTAAGAAGGTAAGACAGAACTTGTCCTGAAGCCGATTATGGACAATCTTATGGGGGTACGATACACTATGATATGTCATAGAGATTTAGCTATACGGGCTTCGTAATTCTTTCGAGAGTGCAGCTCCAAACCTCTTAGTGGAGTAGTGGTGAAGTTGATAATTATGAAATGTATATATGAGATATTGGGTTTCATAATTATCGAGAGCATGAACTATATAGGTCATCAGGTCCCTTTTGCTAGCTCACAAAAATCTTGTAATGATACGGCGTGTTTTTTCAATAATTGGTGACTTATGTTAGATTTTATCAAATTGGTTGAAATTTGGAAGAATCAAATAATTCATGTATGCTTACCGGTTGAATTAATTTTGTGACAAAATTGATTCAAGATATTGGTTTAATTATCAGAATCAGATAATTCATATCTATTTATCGGTTGGATTAATTTTGAATTAATTCAAAATAAACTTGTTGAATTGTTAGGAATTCATTTATTTTCTAGAGATTATCTAGATAAAGTTGTTTTAATTAAATAACTTTTTTATTGGGTTATTTAAATTAAAATTGAGTTATTTAATTAAAACTGAGACTTCATCCTATCGAATCTAGGGTGAAAATTAAAAGATTCACTGAGATTTTTATCGACAGTTTGGCATGCCAATCTTTAGGTTCGGCCTGCTGATGGGGCAAGTTCAGCATGCCTATTAGACAGATCGGGATGTCGATCGCGCGATAAAAAGATCAACGTTTTTACGCAGATTTCATTAGATATTAATCTGAATTTGATTCTGATTCAAATTATGAGGCATTATCTGATAAGGACTGACTCTAAGGCCCAACCTTTATAAAAAGGGAGTGAGTCTCACTATTATTAAGATCAATTGAGAGATTAAGAGTGAAACTCTGATAGTGAGATTCTAAAACTCCCTGAGAGCTCTTGTTCACAAATCACGAACACTAGCTTTGGGTTCTCTCAATTGGTTGGAAGGAGAGTCACTTGGTGCAAGAGATATACGTGTGAGCCCACACTCACTCCGATGGTGGATAGAGAATAGCAAAGAATGCCAGTTGGTTGAGGTCCTTCTGGAACGTTACTCCTCTTCACCAATTAAGGAAGCTTTTCGGCATTAACAAAGTTAGTAAGATCTGGTTAATTTATGCATATAATGTGTTGTGTTTTAGAAAATACTTTGATATAAAAAAAATTTAAAATTCTATTGTGTACTATTTTTCCAACAATACCTCCACGTTCTACCTCTCGAATCAGTGGGTCAACCCCTATAACAACCAAACCAAACCTTTGTATACTGAACCCATATTAGACATGTATGCCCTAAGGAGTAAAAATATAATATGCTTTTGGAGACATTTTTATCAATAAAGAATTTATTTATTATTTGTATACCAAATCTTGTCCTCTTTACGTTCATATTTGTTGACTATATGTTAAGCAAACAAAAGTTTGAGACTGTCAGTCTAAACTTTTAAAAGTTGGGCATATGATGAACAGATTATGCGTAAGACATGATTCTTAAGGAGGGTCGCTTGGTGGAAGGAGAGTCGCCTGGTGGAAGAACTGTATGTGTAAGCCCACACTCACTCCGATCGTAGATAGAGAATAGAATAGAAGGCAGTTGATTGAGGTCCTTTTGGAACATTACTTCTCTACACTGATTGAGGAAGCTTTTCGGCATTTACAAGGTTAGTAAGATCTGGTTAATTTATACACATAGTGTATCAAACTTGTGTTTTGAAAAATACTCTAATATAAAAAATTTTAAAATTCTGTTGCATACTATTTTTCCAACAATTGGTACCAGAGTTATGGTTTTTACGTAAATTTATGAGTTTGTGATTATGCTATATGTATAAATTATGTGATCTTGATATATTCTATGCTTGAATTTAATTTATAGAGAGTTGGCACTCTAGGTTTCTATATATTGTCATAGATTATATGGTAAATGTTTATTAATTTTATGGTTGATTAAAATATTATTTAATTATTTATTAGTAAATTAATTTATACTAGTTATGGTTCCTTAGAGGTTAGAATGTGTATCTAAGTTTTTTTATGTAATTAGATGGTGGATTATCATCTCCATTTAGGAATTAGTATTTAATTTTAAATTTATAAGAATTTTGTAATTAAATAATTATTCGAAGAAGATGGACCTAGAAACGGATCTAGAAGATGGATGATGGCGTCCCTAGGTATTTCTTGAGTCTTTGATTTTATGTTTTCGAATTGTTGAGAATAAAATTGATAAATTGTATTAGAAACTATATTTTCTGAAAAGGGTGATCTCTGCTCGATCGGCATGCCGAACCCTAGTTCGGTAGGCCGATGGTCGCAAGATCGGCAGGCTGAACTTTGAGTTCGGTAGGCCGTCAGCGGGGCAGAAATCAAATGGCTTTGACGGTAGGCCAAACTGTCATGAATCGATAGGCCGAACTGTGAAGATCGACAGGCCAGGGGGTCATGACCGGCAGACTGATCACCCAGATCGGCTTGTCGGCAGAGAGTTGGAAATGTTTCCAGAAAAGGTGCAGTTTTCAATGCAATTTTAATTTTATTTTTGGGACAGTTTTGAGAATCATTAAATTTAGATATGACCGGAAATATGGAGTATTCAATCTATGCGGGATTGAAATCTTGAAGATGGGCATTACACGAAGAAGGATACAGTTCGAGGATTCAAGGATGAAGAATTGATAAAACGTTTCAATTATTCTCTTGTAATTTTTATTTTCTATTCTATAGAGTGAAACCATAATATTACGGTTATTTATTATTATTTTGTTTGTAGTTTTGCTTGATTGTTTTGCTTGATTGTTTTGCTTGTCTACATTATAATATGATTTGTCATGTATATTGATAACATGTCATATAGAATAGGAAGTACTGCTCATATTATAATTGTTCATGTATATTCTTAAAATAAAACCTTAATTTAAAAAGATTGAATAGGAAAAGTTTCAAGAAGAGAGGACCTAAGGCCTCCATCGTTGATCTATAGGAAGAACATGGTGGTCTCGACCCCTAGGAAGAGATTTCTATCATGTACCAGATTGGATCTCTGGGAAGATAATGTATTTTAGCATGATTTATGGTTGCACGCCCCTAGGTGATGATTATAAATAATGGATAAAATATTGAAACGATGGTTATACACTCATGTTAATTTTATTATTAACCTCCCCCTAGGAGCTCTGTTAATAAAATAAATGGCTAAAGAAACGATTTTTAATATATACTGGATCATACGGGTTCTATATGGCATATATTAATCAGGAGAGGATCCGTGTTCCTGATTGAATTTGGCATGACTCCCCTAGGAGCCTGTTGAATTTTGAGTTGGGAATTATCGTTGTAAGGTTGTGACATTTTCAAGATTTTGACACATAAATGCGTTTGTATGATTGTGTTATCTTACTAAATTATTATGACATGTTTGCTTATGTTTGGTATATGATTCTTTATTGTAGATTAAAAATGTCTAAAAATGTTTTATCTTTGATACTTGACAAAAACCAATTAACTGGAGAGAATTATAATGATTGGAAACGGAATTTGGATATCGTCATCTCCTTTGAAAAACTTAAATTTATGCTGACAACCCCTTGTCCTCCCGAGCCTAGAGGAGACTCCACTAATGAGCAATTCCAAGCGTACAATTGCTGGAAAGATGCAAACGATTAGGCCCGCTGCTATGTTATGGCTAGCATGAATAATGTGCTGCAGGCTCAACATCAGGATTATGAGACTATGAAGCAAATCTTGGATAATCTTAAAGACATGTTTGGAGGCTAGGCCGTAACAAAGCGGCAAGGGGTGCTTCAGATACTCTTGAGCTGTAAGCAAAGACTGGGGACATCTGTTAAGGAGTACATGATGTTGGTCATGGGTTACCTCGTTGAGGCACAAACCAATGGGCCGAGATTAATGCTGAAACTCAGATTACTATGGTCTTTGAGACTCTGTCAAAGGAATTTATTCTGTTTAGAGCTACTTTTAATTTAAGAAATAGGCAGGATATGACATTAACAGAATTAATAAAAATAGTTACAAGAGTTCAAACTGTTAATCAAGGAGTCTCCTGCCGGTGGAGAGGCCAATTTGGCGGCTGCTTTTGGTTCCAATCCCAATTCAGGGAATGGAAAGAAGCAACAGGCAAATGAGAAGTCTTCTATTCCTGCTAACAACAAGAGCAAGAAGAAGAAGAAGAAGAAGAAGAACCCAAAGAAGCTTAAGTGTTTCTTCTGTGGGAAGGTCGGGCACATTAAGAAGTATTGCAAGGACTTCCTTTCCAAAGGAGGCAGGTGTGATCTTTTGAATTTAGAAACTTGTTTAGTTAAAGAATCTAATGACATTTAGGTCATAGATTCTGGTGCAACTAATCATGTTTGTGTTTCTGCAGGGGTTCATAGAAATGAGAAGTTTGCTTCATGAAGACTTCACGCTTCGGATGGGCGATGGATCCTTGGTCTTAGTGGAAGCAGTGGGAGACGTCCATCTTTGTTTTGATAATTATAGGAATTTAATTTTGCAAGATTGTTTTTATGTTCCTAAATTTAAGAGGAATTTAATTTCTGTAGCTTGTTTATTTAAAGACTCCTATTTGGTTTCTTTTAATAATAAAGTGGTAATTTGTAAAAATAAATCTTTTATCTGTTCTGGATGGATGCAAAATAATCTATATTTTATCAAACCTAAGATGGACTTACTGCTTAATGCTGAGATGAATGATAATAACTCCAAAAGACTTAAAACTTCTCACTCTAATAAGACTTACTTTGGCATTTACGCCTTGGTCATATTAACTTGAATAGGATTCAAAGGTTGGTAAGGGATGGACCTTTAAGTTACTTAAAGGTGGAATCTATACTTCAATGTGAATCTTGTTTGAAGGGTAAAATGACTAAAAGACCATTCGGGTCTAAGGGCAATAGGGCCGAAGTGGTTCTAGAACTTGTGCATAGTGATGTTTATGGACCGATAAACATCCAGGCACGAGGAGGGTTTGAGTACTCTATCACTTTTATTGATGATAACTCAAGGTAAGGGTATGTGTGCCTA